>OX377618.1:92436552-92748756 GCA_947397865.1 Polietes domitor | reverse complement strand
TACTTCGTTTCTATATGGTCAGAGGAATTTACATACCAAACTTCACGATTCTAGCTGTAATACTTTAGTTGATACCATTAGTACCCCTTTTTGTCCCGCTCACCCCTTAAAAGTACAATTTTCGAAAAATCCAATTTCACTCCGTTTCTATATGGTCAGAGGAATTTACATACCAAATTTCACGATTCTAGCTGTAATACTTTAGTTGGTCCATTTTTATCCCTTTTTGTCCCGCTCCCCCTTAAAAGTACAATTTTCGAAAAATCCAGTTTCACTTCGCTTTTATATGGTCAGAGGAATTTACATACCAAATTTCATCATTCTAGGTGTAATACTTTAGTTGGTACCATTTTTATCCCTTTTTGTCCCGCTCGCCCCTTAAAAGTACAAATTTCGAAAAATCCAATTTTACTTCGTTTCTATTTGGTCAGAGGAATTTACATACCAAACTTCACGATTCTAGCTGTAATAAAGGGTGATTTTTTAAGAGCTTGATAACTTTTTTTTTTTTAAAAACGCATAAAATTTGCAAAATCTCATCGGTTCTTTATTTGAAACGTTAGCTTGGTCCATGACATTTACTTTTTGAAGATAATTTCATTTAAATGTTGACCGCGGCTGCGTCTTAGGTGGTCCATCCGCTTAGTCCAATTTTGGCATTTCCACGTTTTTGAGTAACAGAGACCCAATTGGTGCGAACGGCGACGAATCGAAAATTGGTGGTCATCATTAACACTGGCCGATACAGCTGCGATATTTTCTTCAATTCGCACTCTACGTAAGCGTGTTGGTGGTTTAATGTCCAACAATGTAAATTTGGTGCGAAATTTAGTCACAATAGCCCGAAAAGCCGCTTCAATGGGTCGATTAAACTGACCATAAAATGGAAGCGCGCAATGAACTTTCTTAACAGAGCACGCATTTTGATAATAAAATTCAATAATTTGCAAGCGTTGTTCGTTTGTAAGACGATTCATGATGAAATGTCAAAGCATACTGAGCATCTTTCTCTTTGACACCATGTCTGAAATCCCACGTGATCTGTCAAATACTAATGCATGAAAATCCTAAGCTCAAAAAAATCACTCTTTACTTTAGTTGGTACCATTAGTACCCCTTTTTGTCCCGCTCACCCCTTAAAAGTACAAATTTCGAAAAATCCAATTTTACTTCGTTTCTATATGGTCAGAGGAATTTACATACCAAATTTCACTATTCTTGCTGTAATACTTTAGTCGGTACCATTTTTATCCCGAAAGCCGCTTAAAAGTAAAATTGTCGAAAAATCCAATTTCACTTCGCTTTTATATGGTCAGAGGAATTTACATACCAAATTTCATCATTCTAGGTGTAATACTTTAGTTGGTACCATTTTTATCCCTTTTTGTCCCGCTCGCCCCTTAAAAGTACAAATTTCGAAAAATCCAATTTTACTTCGTTTCTATTTGGTCAGAGGAATTTACACACCAAACTTCACGATTCTAGCTGTAATACTTTAGTTGGTACCATTAGTACCCCTTTTTGTCCCGCTCACCCCTTAAAAGTACAAATTTCGAAAAATCCAATTTTACTTCGTTTCTATATGGTCACAGGAATTTACATACCAAATTTCACGATTCTAGCTGTAATACTTTAGTTGGTACCATTTTTATCCCTTTTTGTCCCGCTCGCCCCTTAAAAGTACAATTTTCGAAAAATCCAATTTCACTTCGCTTTTATATGGTCAGAGGAATTTACATACCAAATTTCATCATTCTAGCTGTAATACTTTATTTGGTACCATTTTTATCCCTTTTTGTCCCGCTCGCCCCTTAAAAGTACAAATTTCGAAAAATCCAACTTTACTTTGCTTTTATATGGTCAGAGCAATTTACATAAAAAAATTCACGATCCTAGGTGTAATACTTTTGTTGGTACCATTTTTATCCCTTTCTGTCCCGCTCGCCCCTTAAAAGTACAATTTTCGAAAAATCCAATTTCACTTCGCTTTTATATGGTCAGAGGAATTTACATACCAAATTTCATCATTCTAGCTGTAATACTTTAGTTGGTACCATTAGTAACCCTTTTTGTCCCGCTCACCCCTTAAAAGTACAAATTTCGTAAAATTCAATTTTACTTCGTTTCTATATGGTCAGAGGAATTTACATACCAAATTTCACGATTCTAGCTGTAATACTTTAGTTGGTATCATTTTTATCCCTTTTTGTCCCGCTCTTCCGTTAAAGGTACAAATTTCGAAAAATCCAATTTTACTTCGTTTCTATATGGTCAGATGAATTTACATACCAAATTTCACTATTCTTGCTGTAATACTTTAGTCGGTACCATTTTTATCCCTTTTTGTCCCGCTCGCCCCTTAAAAGTACAATTTTCAAAAAATCCAATTTCACTTCGCTTTTATATGGTCAGAGGAATTTACATACCAAATTTCATCATTCTAGCTGTAATACTTTAGGTGGTACCATTTTTATCACTTTTTGTCCCGCCTCGCTCGCCCCTTAAAAGTACAAATTTCGAAAAATCCAATTTTACTTCGTTTTTATATGGTCAGAGGAATTTACATACCAAACTTCACGATTCTAGCTGTAATACTTTAGTTGGTACCATTAGTACCCCTTTTTGTCCCGCTCACCCCTTAAAAGTACAAATTTCGAAAAATACAATTTTACTTCGTTTCTATATGGTCAGAGGAATTTACATACCAAATTTCACGATTCTAGGTGTAATACTTTAGTTGGTACCATTTTTATCCCTTTTTGTCCCGCTCACCCCTTAAAAGTACAATTTTCGAAAAATTCAATTTTACTTCGTTTCTATATGGTCAGAGGAATTTACATACCAAATTTCATCATTCTAGGTGTAATACTTTAGTTGGTACCATTTTTATCCCTTTCTGTCCCGCACGCCCCTTAAAAGTACAATTTTCGAAAAATCCAATTTTACTTCGTTTCTATATGGTCAGAGGAATTTACATACCAAATTTCACGATTCTAGCTGTAATACTTTAGTTGGTATCATTTTTATCCCTTTTTGTCCCGCTCTTCCCTTAAAAGTACTTATTTCGAAAAATCCAATTTTACTTCGTTTCTATATGGTCAGATGAATTTACATACCAAATTTCACTATTCTTGCTGTAATACTTAATTCGGTACCACTTTTATCCCGCAAGCCGCTTAAAAGTAAAATTGTCGAAAAATCCAATTTTACTTCGCTTTTATATGGTCAGAGAAATTTACATACCAAACTTCACGATTCTAGCTGTAATACTTTAGTTGTTACCATTATTACCCCTTTTTGTCCCGCTCACCCCTTAAAAGCACAAATTTCGAAAAATCCAATTTTACTTCGTTTCTATATGGTCAGAGGAATTTACATACCAAATTTCACGATTCTAGCTGTAATACTTTAGATGGTACCATTTTTATCCCTTTTTGTCCCGCTCGCCCCTTAAAAGTACAAATTTCGAAAAATCCAATTTACTTCGTTTCTATATGGTCAGAGAAATTTACATACCAAATTTCACGATTTTAGCTGTAATACTTTAGATTTTACCATTTTTGTCCCGCTCTTCCCTTAAAAGTACAAATTTCGAAAAATCCAATTTTACTTCGTTTCTATATGGTCAGATGAATTTACATTCCAAATTTCACTATTCTTGCTGTAATACTTTAGTCGGTACCATTTTTATCCCATTTTGTCCCGCTCGCCCCTTAAAAGTACAATTTTCGAAAAATCCAATTTTACATCGCTTTTTTATGGTCAAAGAAATTTAGATACCAAATTTCACGATTTTAGCTGTAATACTTTAGTTGGTACCATTTTTGTCCCTTTTTGTCTCGCTCTTCCCTTAAAAGTACAAATTTCGAAAAATCCAATTTTACTTCGTTTCTATATGGTCAGATGAATTTACATTCCAAATTTCACTATTCTTGCTGCAATACTTTAGTCGGTACCATTTTTATCCCATTTTGTCCCACTCGCCCCTTAAAAGTACAATTTTCGAAAAATCCAATTTTACATCGCTTTTTTATGGTCAGAGGAATTTACATACCAAATTTCACGATTCTAGGTGTAATACTTTAGTTGGTACCATTTTTATCCCTTTTTGTCCCGCTCGGCCCTTAAAAGTACAAATTTCGAAAAATCCAATTTTACTTCGTTTCTATTTGGTCAGAGGAATTTACATACCAAATTTCACGATTCTAGGTGCAATACTTTAGTTGGTACCATTTTTATCCCTTTTTGTCCCGCTCGCCCCTTAAAAGTACAAATTTCGAAAAATCCAATTTTTCTTCGTTTCTATATGGTCAGAGGAATTTACATACCAAACTTCACGATTCTAGCTGTAATACTTTAGTTGGTACCATTAGTACCCCTTTTTGTCCCGCTCACCCCTTAAAAGTACAATTTTCGAAAAATCCAATTTCACTTCGTTTCTATATGGTCAGAGGAATTTACATACCAAATTTCACGATTCTAGGTGTAATACTTTAGTTGGTACCATTTTTATCCCTTTTTGTCCCGCTCGCCCCTTAAAAGTACAAATTTCGAAAAATCCAATTTTACTTCGTTTCTATTTGGTCAGATGAATTTACATACCAAATTTCACGATTCTAGGTGCAATACTTTAGTTGGTACCATTTTTATCCCATTTTGTCACGCTCGCCCCTTAAAAGTACAATTTTCGAAAAATCCAATTTCACTTCGTTTTTATATGGTCAGAGGAATTTACATACCAAATTTCATCATTCTTGGTGTAATACTTTAGTTGGTACCATTTTTATCCCTTTTTGTCCCGCTCGGCCCTTAAAAGTACAAATTTCGAAAAATCCAATTTTACTTCGTTTCTATTTGGTCAGATGAATTTACATACCAAATTTCACGATTCTAGGTGCAATACTTTAGTTGGTACCATTTTTATCCCATTTTGTCACGCTCGCCCCTTAAAAGTACAATTTTCGAAAAATCCAATTTCACTTCGCTTTTATATGGTCAGAGGAATTTACATACCAAATTTCATCATTCTTGGTGTAATACTTTAGTTGGTACCATTTGTATCCCTTTTTGTCCCGCTCGGCCCTTAAAAGTACAAATTTCGAAAAATCCAATTTTACTTCGTTTCTATTTGGTCAGAGGAATTTACATACCAAATTTCACGATTCTAGGTGCAATACTTTAGTTGGTACCATTTTTATCCCTTTTTGTCCCGCTCGCCCCTTAAAAGTACAAATTTCGAAAAATCCAATTTTTCTTCGTTTCTATATGGTCAGAGGAATTTATATACCAAACTTCACGATTCTAGCTGTAATACTTTAGTTGGTACCATTAGTACTCCTTTTTGTCCCGCTCACCCCTTACAAGTACAATTTTCGAAAAATCCAATTTCACTTCGTTTCTATATGGTCAGAGGAATTTACATACCAAATTTCACGATTCTAGGTGTAATACTTTAGTTGGTACCATTTTTATCCCTTTTTGTCGCGCTCGCCCCTTCAAAGTACAAACTTCGAAAAATCCAATTTTACTTCGTTTCTATATGGTCAGATGAATTTACATACCAAATTTCACTATTCTTGCTGTAATACTTTAGTCGGTAGCATTTTTATCCCTTTTTGTCCCGCTCGCCCCTTAAAAGTACAATTTTCGAAAAATCCAATTTCACTTCGCTTTTATATGGTCAGAGGAATTTACATACCAAATTTCATCATTCTAGCTGTAATACTTTAGTTGGTACCATTAGTACCCCTTTTTGTCCCGCTCACCCCTTAAAAGTACAAATTTCGAAAAATCCAATTTTACTTTTACCATTTTTATCCCTTTTTGTCCCGCTCGCCCCTTCAAAGTACAAACTTCGAAAAATCCAATTGTACTTCGTTTCTATATGGTCAGATGAATTTACATACCAAATTTCACTATTCTTGCTGTAATACTTTAGTCGGTAGCATTTTTATCCCTTTTTGTCCCGCTCGCCCCTTAAAAGTACAATTTTCGAAAAATCCAATTTCACTTCGCTTTTATATGGTCAGAGGAATTTACATACCAAATTTCATCATTCTAGCTGTAATACTTTAGTTGGTACCATTAGTACCCCTTTTTGTCCCGCTCACCCCTTAAAAGTACAATTTTCGAAAAATCCAATTTCACTTCGCTTTTATATGGTCAGAGGAATTTACATACCAAATTTCATCATTCTAGCTGTAATACTTTAGTTGGTACCATTAGTACCCCTTTTTGTCCCGCTCACCCCTTAAAAGTACAAATTTCGAAAAAGCCAATTTTACTTCTTTCTATATGGTCAGATGAATTTACATACCAAATTTCACTATTCTTGCTGTAATACTTTAGTCGGTACCATTTTTTTCCATTTTGTCCCGCTCGCCCCTTAAAAATACAACTTTCGAAAAATCCAATTTCACTTCGCTTTTATATGGTCAGAGGAATTTACATACCAAATTTCATCATTCTAGGTGTAATACTTTAGTTGGTACCATTTTTATCCCTTTTTGTCCCGCTCGCCCCTTAAAAGTACCAATTTCGAAAAATCCAATTTTACTTCGTTTGTATATGGTCAGAGGAATTTACATACCAAATTTCACTACTCTTGCTGTAATACTTTAGTCGGTACCATTTTTATCCCTTTTTGTCCCGCTCGCCCCTTAAAAGTACAAATTTCGAAAAATCCAAATTTACTTCGTTTCTATATGGTCAGAGGAATTTACATACCAAACTTCACGATTCTAGCTGTAATACTTTAGTTGGTATCATTTTTATCCCTTTTGGTCCCGCTCGCCCATTAATAGTACAAATTTCGAAAAATCCAATTTTACTTCGTTTCTATATGGTCAGAGGAATTTACATACCAAATTTCACGATTCTACCTGTAATACTTTAGTTGGTATCATTTTTATCCCTTTTGGTCCCGCTCGCCCCTTAATAGTACAAATTTCGAAAAAGCCAATTTTACTTCTTTCTATATGGTCAGATGAATTTACATACCAAATTTCACTATTCTTGCTGTAATACTTTAGTCGGTACCATTTTTTTTCATTTTGTCCCGCTCGCCCCTTAAAAAATACAATTTTTCGAAAAATCCAATTTCACTTCGCTTTTATATGGTCAGAGGAATTTACATACCAAATTTCACGATTCTAGCTGTAATACTTTAGTTGGTACCATATTTATCCCTTTTTATCCCGCAAGCCGCTTAAAAGTAAAATTGTCGAAAAATCCAATTTTACTTCGCTTTTATATGGTCAGAGCAATTTACATACCAAATTTCACGATTCTAGGTGTAATATTTGTAACCCTTTTTGTCACGCAAGCCCCTTAAAAGTAAAATTTGCGAAAATCCAATTTTACTTTGGTTTTATATGGTCAAAGGAATTTACATACCAAATTTCACGATTCTAGGTGTAATATTTGTATCCCTTTTTGTCACGCAAGCCCCTTAAAAGTAAACTTTGCGAAAATCCAATGTTACTTCGCTTTTATATGGTCAGAACAATTTACATACTAAATTTCACGATTCTAGGTGTAATACTTTAGTTGGTACCATTTTTATCCCTTTTTGTCCCGCACGCCCATTAAAAGTACAATTTTCAAAAAATCAAATTTTACTTCGCTTTTAAATGGTCAGAGCAATTTACAAAAAAAAAATTCACGATTCTAGGTGTAATACTTTTGTTGGTACCATTTTTATCCCTTTTTGTCCCGCAGGCCCATTAAAAGTACATTTTTCGAAAAATCCAATTTTACTTTGCTTTTATATGGTCAGAGCAATTTACATAAAAAATTCACGATTCTAGGTGTAATACTTTTGTTGGTACCATTTTTATCCCTTTCTGTCCCGCACGCGCCTTTAAAGTACAATTTTCGAAAAATCCAATATTACTTCGCTTTTATGTGGTCAGAGGAATTTACATACCAAATTTCACGATTCTAGATGTAATACTTTAGTTGATACCATTTTTATCCCTTTTTGTCCCGCTCTTCCCTTAAAAGTCCAAATTTATATGATACGATTTTATATGGTCAGAGGAATTTACATACCAAATTTCACTATTCTAGACGTATCAGTATGTACCAAATTTCGAAAGATTCAATTTTACTTCGCTTTTAACTGGTCAGAGGAATTTACATACCAAATTTCACGATTCTATGTGTAATACTTTAGTTGGTACCATTTTTATCCCTTTCTGTCCCGCTCGCCCATTAAAAGTACAAATTTCGAAAAATCATATTTTACTTCGCTTTTATATGGTCAGAGGAATTTACATACCAAATTTCACTATTCTAGGTGTAATACTTTAGTAGGTACCAATTTTTGAAAAATCCAATTATAGTTCGTTTCTATATGGTCAGAGGAATTTACATACCAAATTTCACGATTCTAGGTGTAATACTTTAGTTGGTACCATTTTTATCCCTTTTTGTCCCGCTCGCCCCTTAAAAGTACAAATTTCGAAAAATCCAATTTTACTTCGTTTCTATATGGTCAGAGAAATTTACATACCAAACTTCACGATTCTAGCTGTAATACTTTAGTTGGTACCATTATTACCCCTTTTTGTCCCGCTCACCCCTTAAAAGTACAAATTTCGAAAAATCCAATTTTACTTCGTTTCTATATGGTCAGAGGAATTTACATACCAAATTTCACGATTCTAGCTGTAATACTTTAGTTGGTACCATTTTTATCCCTTTTTGTCCCGCTCGCCCCTTAAAAGTACAAATTTCGAAAAATCCAATTTACTTCGTTTCTATATGGTCAGAGGAATTTACATACCAAATTTCACGATTTTAGCTGTAATACTTTAGTTGGCACCATTTTTGTCCCGCTCTTCCCTTAAAAGTACAAATTTCGAAAAATCCAATTTTACTTCGTTTCTATATGGTCAGATGAATTTACATTCCAAATTTCACTATTCTTGCTGTAATACTTTAGTCGGTACCATTTTTATCCCATTTTGTCCCGCTCGCCCCTTAAAAGTAAAATTTTCGAAAAATCCAATTTTACATCGCTTTTTTATGGTCAGAGGAATTTACATACCAAATTTCACGATTCTAGATGTAATACTTTAGTTGGTACCATTTTTATCCCTTTTTTCCCGCTCGCCCCTTAAAAGTACAATTTTCGAAAAATCCAATTTCACTTCGCTTTTATATGGTCAGAGGAATTTACATACCAAATTTCAAGATTCTAGGTGCAATACTTAAGTTGGTACCATTTTTATCCCTTTTTCTCCCGCTCGCCCCTTAAAAGTACAAATTTCGAAAAATCCATTTTTACTTCGTTTCTATATGGTCAGAGGAATTTACATACCAAACTTCACGATTCTAGCTGTAATACTTTAGTTGGTACCATTAGTACCCCTTTTGTCCCGCTCGCCCCTTAAAAGTACAATTTTCGAAAAATCCAATTTCACTTCGCTTTTGTATGGTCAGAGGAATTTACATACCAAATTTCATCATTCTAGGTGTAATACTTTAGTTGGTACCATTTTTATCCCTTTTTGTCCCGCTCGCCCCTTAAAAGTACAAATTTCGAAAAATCCAATTTTGCTTCGTTTCTATATGGTCAGATGAATTTACATACCAAATTTCACTATTCTTGCTGTAATACTTTAGTCGGTACCATTTGTATCCCTTTTTGTCCCGCTCGCCCCTTAAAAGTAAAAATTTCGAAAAATCCAATTTTAATTCGTTTCTATATGGTCAGAGGAATTTACATACCAAACTTCACGATTCTAGCTGTAATACTTTAGTTGGTACCATTAGTACCCCTTTTTGTCCCGCTCACCCCTTAAAAGTACAAATTTCGAAAAATCCAATTTTACTTCGTTTCTATATGGTCAGAGGAATTTACATACCAAATTTCACGATTCTAGGTGTAATACTTTAGTTGGTACCATTTTATCCCTTTTTGTCCCGCTCGCCCCTTAAAAGTACAATTTTCGAAAAATCCAATTTTACTTCGTTTCTATATGGTCAGAGGAATTTACATACCAAATTTCATCATTCTAGGTGTAATACTTTAGTTGGTACCATTTTTATCCCTTTCTGTCCCGCTCACCCCTTAAAAGTACTTATTTCGAAAAATCCAATTTTACTTCGTTTCTATATGGTCAGATGAATTTACATACCAAATTTCACTATTCTTGCTGTAATACTTTAGTCGGTACCACTTTTATCCCTTTTTATCCCGCAATCCGCTTAAAAGTAAAATTGTCGAAAAATCCAATTTTACTTCGCTTTTATATGGTCAGAGCAATTTACATACCAAACTTCACGATTCTAGCTGTAATACTTTAGTTGGTACCATTATTACCCCTTTTTGACCCGCTCACCCCTTAAAAGTACAAATTTCGAAAAATCCAATTTTACTTCGTTTCTATATGGTCAGATGAATTTACATTCCAAATTTCACTATTCTTGCTGTAATACTTTAGTCGGTACCATTTGTATCCCTTTTTGTCCCGCTCGCCCCTTAAAAGTAAAAATTTCGAAAAATCCAATTTTAATTCGTTTCTATATGGTCAGAGGAATTTACATACCAAACTTCACGATTCTAGCTGTAATACTTTAGTTGGTACCATTAGTACCCCTTTTTGTCCCGCTCACCCCTTAAAAGTACAAATTTCGAAAAATCCAATTTTACTTCGTTTCTATATGGTCAGAGGAATTTACTTACCAAATTTCACGATTCTAGGTGTAATACTTTAGTTGGTACCATTTTTATCCCTTTTTGTCCCGCTCGCCCCTCACAAGTACAATTTTAGAAAAATCCAATTTTACTTCGTTTCTATATGGTCAGAGGAATTTACATACCAAATTTCATCATTCTAGGTGTAATACTTTAGTTGGTACCATTTTTTATTCCTTTCTGTCCCGCTCACCCCTTAAAAGTACTTATTTCGAAAAATCCAATTTTACTTCGTTTCTATATGGTCAGATGAATTTACATACCAAATTTCACTATTCTTGCTGTAATACTTTAGTCGGTACCACTTTTATCCCTTTTTATCCCGCAATCCGCTTAAAAGTAAAATTGTCGAAAAATCCAATTTTACATCGCTTTTTTATGGTCAGAGGAATTTACATACCAAATTTCACGATTCTAGGTGTAATACTTTAGTTGGTACCATTTTTATCCCTTTTTGTCCCGCTCGCCCCTTAAAAGTACAATTTTCGAAAAATCCAATTTCACTTCGCTTTTATATGGTCAGAGGAATTTACATACCAAATTTCACGATTCTAGGTGTAATACTTTAGTTGGTACCATTTTTATCCCTTTTTGTCCCGCTCGCCCCTCAAAAGTACAATTTTAGAAAAATCCAATTTTACTTCGTTTCTATATGGTCAGAGGAATTTACATACCAAATTTCATCATTCTAGGTGTAATACTTTAGTTGGTACCATTTTTTATTCCTTTCTGTCCCGCTCACCCCTTAAAAGTACTTATTTCGAAAAATCCAATTTTACTTCGTTTCTATATGGTCAGATGAATTTACATACCAAATTTCACTATTCTTGCTGTAATACTTTAGTCGGTACCACTTTTATCCCTTTTTATCCCGCAATCCGCTTAAAAGTAAAATTGTCGAAAAATCCAATTTTACATCGCTTTTTTATGGTCAGAGGAATTTACATACCAAATTTCACGATTCTAGGTGTAATACTTTAGTTGGTACCATTTTTATCCCTTTTGTCCCGCTCGCCCCTTAAAAGTACGATTTTCGAAAAATCCAATTTCACTTCGTTTCTATATGGTCAGAGGAATTTACATACCAAATTTCATCATTCTAGGTGTAATACTTTAGTTGGTACCATTTTTATCCCTTTTTGTCCCGCTCGCCCCTTATAAGTACAAATTTCGTAAAATCCAATTTTACTTCGTTTCTATATGGTCAGAGGAATTTACATACCAAACTTCACGATTCTAGCTGTAATACTTTAGTTGGTACCATTAGTACCCCTTTTTGTCCCGCTCACCTCTTAAAAGTACAAATTTCGAAAAATCCAATTTTACTTTGTTTCTATATGGTCAGAGGAATTTACATACCAAACTTCACGATTCTAGCTGTAATACTTTAGTTGGTACCATTAGTACCCATTTTTGTCCCGCTCGCCCCTTAAAAGTACAATTTTCGAAAAATCCAATTTCACTTCGCTTTTATATGGTCAGAGGAATTTACATACCAAATTTCATCATTCTATGTGTAATACTTTAGTTGGTACCATTTTTATCCCTTTTTGTCCCGCTCGCCCCTTATAAGTACAAATTTCGAAAAATCCAATTTTACTTCGTTTCTATATGGTCAGATGAATTTACATACCAAATTTCACGATTCTAGGTGCAATACTTTAGTTGGTACCATTTTTATCCCTTTTTGTCCCGCTCGCCCCTTAAAAGTACAAATTTCGAAAAATCCATTTTTACTTCGTTTCTATATGGTCAGAGGAATTTACATACCAAACTTCACGATTCTAGCTGTAATACTTTAGTTGGTACCATTAGTACCCATTTTTGTCCCGCTAGCCCCTTAAAAGTACAATTTTCGAAAAATCCAATTTCACTTCGCTTTTATATGGTCAGAGGAATTTACATACCAAATTTCATCATTCTAGGTGTAATACTTTAGTTGGTACCATTTTTATCCCTTTTTGTCCCGCTCGCCCCTTATAAGTACAAATTTCGAAAAATCCAATTTTACTTCGTTTCTATATGGTCAGATGAATTTACATATCAAATTTCACTATTCTTGCTGTAATACTTTAGTCGGTACCATTTGTATCCCTTTTTGTCCCACTCGCCCCTTAAAAGTACAAATTTCTAAAAATCCAATTTTACTTCGTTTCTATATGGTCAGAGGAATTTACATACCAAACTTCACGATTCTAGCTGTAATACTTTAGTTGGTACCATTAGTACCCCTTTTTGTCCCGCTCACCTCTTAAAAGTACAAATTTCGAAAAATCCAATTTTACTTTGTTTCTATATGGTCAGAGGAATTTACATACCAAATTTCACGATTCTAGGTGTAATACTTTAGTTGGTACCATTTTTATCCCTTTTTGTCCCGCTCGCCCCTAAAAAGTACAATTTTCGAAAAATCCAATTTTACTTCGTTTCTATATGGTCAGAGGAATTTACATAACAAATTTCATCATTCTAGGTGTAATACTTTAGTTGGTACCATTTTTATCCCTTTCTGTCCCGCACGCCCCTTAAAAGTACAAATTTCGAAAAATCCAATTTTACTTCGTGTCTATATGGTCAGAGGAATTTACATACCAAATTTCACGATTCTTATACTTTAGTTGGTATCATTATACCCTACACCACTACGTGGTCTAGGGTATTATAAGTTAGTTTCGCGCCAAATGTTTGTAACACCAAGAAATAATCGAGCTAGACCCACCTTTAAGTATACCGATCGGCTTAGAATCACCAGCTGAGTCGATTTAACGATGTCTGTCTGTCCGTCTGTCCGTCCGTCTGCTGTCCATCTAAGCTTGTTCGCACTCTACAGGTCGCAATTGTTGTCCGATTGTCATGAAACTTGGCTGAAGTTATTTTTTCTGGCCAAGGACCATCGGTATTGAATTTGGAGGAAATCGGTTCAGATTTAGATATAGCCCCCATACAAATGTCGCTCCCTATTTCACTTTTTCCGCTCTAGAAGCCACACATTGTACCCGATTTTCTTTAAATTTAGCAGAACATCTTATAATCCAACTAGAAACAAGTATGCAAAAATTGGGTAAGATCGGTTCAGATTTAGATATAGCCCCCATACAAATGTCGCTCCCGATTTGACATTTTCCACTTTAGAAACCACAAATTGTACCCGATTTTCTTTACATTTGGTACAACATCTTATAATCCAACTAGAAACACCTATGCTGAAATTGGGTAAGATCGGTTCAGATTTAGATATAGCCCCCATACAAATGTCGCTCCCGATTTGACATTTTCCGCTCTAGAAACGACATATTGTACCCGATTTTCTTTAAATTTTGCAGAACATCTTATAATCGAACTAGAAACACGTATGCAAAAATTGAGTAAGATCGGTTCAGATTTAGATATAGCCCCCATACATATGTCGCTCCCGATTTGACATTTTCCGCTCTAGAAACCACATATTATACTCGATTTTCTTTAAATTTTGCAGAACATCTTGTAATCGAACTAGAAACACGTACGCAAAAATTGAGTAAGATCGGTTCAGATTTAGATATAGCCCCCATACATATGTCGCTCCCGATTTGACATTTTCCGCTCTAGAAACGACATATTGTACCCGATTTTCTTTAAATTTTGCAGAACATCTTATAATCCAACTAGAAACACGTATGCAAAAATTGGGTATGATCGGTTCAGATTTAGATATAGCCCCCATATATATGTCGCTCCCGATTTAACATTTTCCGCTCTAGAAACCACATATTGTACCCGATTTTCTTTAAATTTTGCAGAACATCTTATAATCCAACTAGAAACACGTATGCAAAAATTGGGTAAGATCGGTTCAGATTTAGATATAGCCCCCATACAAATGTCGCTCTCGATTTGACATTTTCCACTTTAGAAACCACATATTGTACCCGATTTTCTTTACATTTGGTACAACATCTTATAATCCAACTAGAAACACCTATGCTGAAATTGGGTAAGATCGGTTCAGATTTAGATATAGCCCCCATACAAATGTCGCTCCCGATTTGACATTTTCCGCTCTAGAAACGACATATTGTACCCGATTTTCTTTATAATTGGCACAAAATCTTATAATTCAACTAAAAAACCTATGGTGAAAGTGGGTAAGATCGGTTCAGATTTAGATATAGCCCTCATACAAATGTTGCTCCGGAATGTTTAACCGATTTTGGCCAAATTTTACATATTATATTTCACCAATAAACAGACATGGTGAAAGCGAGTCACATTGTTCCAGGTTTCAATATACCCCCATACAAATGTCCTTTCCGATTTAACATTTTTTGTCAAACACATACATTTACCGATTTTGGCCAAATTTTACATATTATATTTCACCAATAAACAGACATGGTGAAAGCGAGTAACATCGTTCCAGGTTTCAATATACCCCCATACAAATGTCCTTTCCGATTTAACATTTTTTGTCAAACACATACATTTACAGGATGCAAAAACCTTTCCCGATTTCAATTTTTTACCGAATTGAATTGTAATGTGATAGAAAGTCCGTCCGTCTTTAACCTTTCCTTACTTGTTTGGGAGATGCCCATATGTCCATACTTTGGTATAACCCAAATGGGGCCCAATCTGATCTATTACAGCTCTAGAAACTACATCTTACATCGTATCTTCATCAAATTTTGCAGATCATGATATTTTTCAACTAGGAACCCCTACCGTGAATGAGAAATATATAGGCCCATGTTTTGGACCAGGCCCAAAATGTTGTTATCGGCCCCCTTTTGAAATGTCGGTCCGATTCATCCTATTACTACTGTATAATTTGTATTTGTCTGTACAATATACGTTAAATATGACTAAAGATGAATTTATAGTAACTGTATAATTTGTATGAACTACATAAAATTGCTTCCATGAAATACGTGGGTTTAGTAATCAAAGCGAGATACATACGAGGGAGTGGTGTAGGGTATTATATAGCCGGCCCCGCCCGACTTTAGCCTTTCCTTACTTGTTTTTATCCCTTTTTGTCCCGCTCTTCCCTTAAAAATCCAATTTTACTTCGATTCTATATGGTCAGATGAATTTACATACCATTTTTCACTATTCTTGCTGTAATACTTTAGTCGGTACCATATTTCTCCCGCAAGCCGCTTAAAAGTAAAATTGTCGAAAAATCCAATTTTACTTCGCTTTTATATGGTCAGAGCAATTTACATACCAAATTTCACGATTCTAGGTGTACTACTTTTGTTGGTACCATTTTTATACTATTTTGTCCCGCACGCCCATTAAAAGTACAATTGTCGAAAAATCCAATTTTACTTTGGTTTTATATGGTCAAAGGAATTTACATACCAAATTTCACGATTCTAGGTGCAATATTTGTATCCCTTTTTGTCACGCAAGCCCCTTAAAAGTAAAATTTGCGAAAATCCAATGTTACTTCGCTTTTATATGGTCAGAGCAATTTACATAAAATTTCACGATTCTAGGTGTAATACTTTAGTTGGTACCATTTTTATCCCGTCCGCCCCTTAAAAGTACAAATTTCGAAAAATCCAATTTTACTTCGCTTTTGTATGGTTATAGGAATTTATATACCAAATTTCACGATTCTAGGTGTAATATTTTAGTTGGTACCATTTTTATCCCTTTTTGTCCCGCAAGCCCTTTAAAAGTACAATTTTCGAAAAATCCAATTTTACTTTGCTTTTATATGGTCAGAGCAATTTACATACCAAATTTCACGATTCTAGGTGTAATACTTTAGTCGGTACCATTTTTATCCCATTTTGTCCCGCTCGCCCCTTAAAAGTACAATTTCCGAAAAATCCAATTACACTTCGCTTTTATATGGTCAGAGGAATTTACATACCAAATTTCATCATTCTAGGTGTAATACTTTTACTTAATACTTTTATATGGTCAGAGGAATTTACATACCAAATTTCACGATTCTAGGTGTAATACTTTAGTTGGTACCATTTTTATCCCTTTTTGTCCCGCTCGCCCCTTAAAAGTACAATTTTCGAAAAATCCAATTTTACTTCGTTTCTATATGGTCAGAGGAATTTACATACCAAATTTCACGATTCTAGCTGTAATACGTTAGTTGGTACCATTTTTATCCCTTTTTGTCCCGCTCGCCCCTTAAAAGTACAAATGTCGAAAAATCCAATTTACTTCGTTTCTATATGGTCAGAGGAATTTACATACCAAATTTCACGATTTTAGCTGTAATACTTTAGTTGGCACGATTTTTGTCCCTTTTTGTCCCGCTCTTCCCTTAAAAGTACAAATTTCGAAAAATCCAATTTTACTTCGTTTCTATATGGCCAGAGGAATTTACATACCAAATTTCACGATTCTAGGTGTAATACTTTAGTTGGTACCATTTTTATCCCTTTTTGTCCCGCTCGCCCCTTAAAAGTACAAATGTCGAAAAATCCAATTTACTTCGTTTCTATATGGTCAGAGGAATTTACATACCAAATTTCACGATTTTAGCTGTAATACTTTAGTTGGCACGATTTTTGTCCCTTTTTGTCCCGCTCTTCCCTTAAAAGTACAAATTTCGAAAAATCCAATTTTACTTCCTTTCTATATGGTCAGAGGAATTTACATACCAAATTTCACGATTCTAGGTGTAATACTTTAGTTGGTACCATTTTTATCCCTTTTTGTCCCGCTCTTCCCTTAAAGTACAAATTTCGAAAAATCCAATTTTACTTCGTTTCTATTTGGTCAGAGGAATTTACATACCAAATTTCACGATTCTAGGTGCAATACTTTAGTTGGTACCATTTTTATCCCTTTTTGTCCCGCTCGCCCCTTAAAAGTACAAATTTCGAAAAATCCATTTTTACTTCGTTTCTATATGGTCAGAGGAATTTACATACCAAACTTCACGATTCTAGCTGTAATACTTTAGTTGGTACCATTAGTACCCCTTTTTGTCCCGCTCGCCCCTTAAAAGTACAATTTTCGAAAAATCCAATTTCACTTCGCTTTTATATGGTCAGAGGAATTTACATACCAAATTTCATCATTCTAGGTGTAATACTTTAGTTGGTATCATTTTTATCCCTTTTTGTCCCGCTCGCCCCTTAAAAGTACAAATTTCGAAAAATCCAATTTTACTTCGTTTCTATATGGTCAGATGAATTTACATACCAAATTTCACTATTCTTGCTGTAATACTTTAGTCGGTACCATTTGTATCCCTTTTTGTGCCGCTCGCCCCTTAAAAGTACAAATTTCGAAAAATCCAATTTTACTTCGTTTCTATATGGTCAGAGGAATTTACATACCAAACTTCACGATTCTAGCTGTAATACTTTAGTTGGTACCATTAGTACCCCTTTTTGTCCCGCTCACCCCTTAAAATTACAAATTTCGAAAAATCCAATTTTACTTCGTTTCTATATGGTCAGAGGAATTTACATACCAAATTTCACGATTCTAGGTGTAATACTTTAGTTGGTACCATTTTTATCCCTTTTTGTCCCGCTCGCTCCTTAAAAGTACAATTTTCGAAAAATCCAATATTACTTCGTTTCTATATGGTCATATGAATTTACATTCCAAATTTCACTATTCTTGCTGTAATACTTTAGTCGGTACCATTTTTATCCCATTTTGTCCCGCTCGCCCCTCAAAAGTAAAATTTTCGAAAAATCCAATTTTACATCGCTTTTTATTGTCAGAGGAATTTACATACCAAATTTCACGATTCTAGGTGTAATACTTTAGTTGGTACCATTTTTATCAATTTTGTCCCGCTCGCCTCTTAAAAGTACAATTTTCGAAAAATCCAATTTCACTTCGCTTTTATATGGTCAGAGGAATTTACATACCAAATTTCATCATTCTAGGTGTAATACTTTAGTTGGTACCATTTTTATCCCTTTTTGTCCCGCTCGCCCCTTAAAAGTACAAATTTCGAAAAATCCAATTTTACTTCGTTTCTATTTGGTCAGAGGAATTTACATACCAAATTTCACGATTCTAGGTGCAATACTTTAGTTGGTACCATTTTTATCCCTTTTTGTCCCGCTCGCCCCTTAAAAGTACAAATTTCGAAAAATCCATTTTTACTTCGTTTCTATATGGTCAGAGGAATTTACATACCAAACTTCACGATTCTAGCTGTAATACTTTAGTTGGTACCATTAGTACCCATTTTTGTCCCGCTCGCCCCTTAAAAGTACAATTTTCGAAAAATCCAATTTCACTTCGCTTTTATATGGTCAGAGGAATTTACATACCAAATTTCATCATTCTAGGTGTAATACTTTACTTGGTACCATTTTTATCCCTTTTTGTCCCGCTCGCCCCTTATAAGTACAAATTTCGAAAAATCCAATTTTACTTCGTTTCTATATGGTCAGATGAATTTACATATCAAATTTCACTATTCTTGCTGTAATACTTTAGTCGGTACCATTTGTATCCCTTTTTGTCCCACTCGCCCCTTAAAAGTACAAATTTCTAAAAATCCAATTTTACTTCGTTTCTATATGGTCAGAGGAATTTACATACCAAACTTCACGATTCTAGCTGTAATACTTTAGTTGGTACCATTAGTACCCCTTTTTGTCCCGCTCACCTCTTAAAAGTACAAATTTCGAAAAATCCAATTTTACTTTGTTTCTATATGGTCAGAGGAATTTACATACCAAATTTCACGATTCTAGGTGTAATACTTTAGTTGGTACCATTTTTATCCCTTTTTGTCCCGCTCGCCCCTAAAAAGTACAATTTTCGAAAAATCCAATTTTACTTCGTTTCTATATGGTCAGAGGAATTTACATAACAAATTTCATCATTCTAGGTGTAATACTTTAGTTGGTACCATTTTTATCCCTTTCTGTCCCGCACGCCCCTTAAAAGTACAAATTTCGAAAAATCCAATTTTACTTCGTGTCTATATGGTCAGAGGAATTTACATACCAAATTTCACGATTCTAGCTGTAATACTTTAGTTGGTATCATTTTTATCCCTTTTTGTCCCGCTCTTCCCTTAAAAATCCAATTTTACTTCGATTCTATATGGTCAGATGAATTTACATACCATTTTTCACTATTCTTGCTATAATACTTTAGTCGGTACCATATTTCTCCCGCAAGCCGCTTAAAAGTAAAATTGTCGAAAAATCCAATTTTACTTCGCTTTTATATGGTCAGAGCAATTTACATACCAAATTTCACGATTCTAGGTGTACTACTTTTGTTGGTACCATTTTTATACCTTTTTGTCCCGCACGCCCATTAAAAGTACAATTGTCGAAAAATCCAATTTTACTTTGGTTTTATATGGTCAAAGGAATTTACATACCAAATTTCACGATTCTAGGTGCAATATTTGTATCCCTTTTTGTCACGCAAGCCCCTTAAAAGTAAAATTTGCGAAAATCCAATGTTACTTCGCTTTTATATGGTCAGAGCAATTTACATAAAATTTCACGATTCTAGGTGTAATACTTTAGTTGGTACCATTTTTATCCCGTCCGCCCCTTAAAAGTACAAATTTCGAAAAATCCAATTTTACTTCGCTTTTGTATGGTTATAGGAATTTATATACCAAATTTCACGATTCTAGGTGTAATATTTTAGTTGGTACCATTTTTATCCCTTTTTGTCCCGCAAGCCCTTTAAAAGTACAATTTTCGAAAAATCCAATTTTACTTTGCTTTTATATGGTCAGAGCAATTTACATACCAAATTTCACGATTCTAGCTGTAATACTTTAGTCGGTACCATTTTTATCCCATTTTGTCCCGCTCGCCCCTTAAAAGTACAATTTCCGAAAAATCCAATTACACTTCGCTTTTATATGGTCAGAGGAATTTACATACCAAATTTCATCATTCTAGGTGTAATACTTTTACTTAATACTTTTATATGGTCAGAGGAATATACATACCAAATTTCACGATTCTAGGTGTAATACTTTAGTTGGTACCATTTTTATCCCTTTTTGTCCCGCTCGCCCCTTAAAAGTACAATTTTCGAAAAATCCAATTTTACTTCGTTTTTATATGGTCAGAGGAATTTACATACCAAATTTCACGATTCTAGCTGTAATACGTTAGTTGGTACCATTTTTATCCCTTTTTGTCCCGCTCGCCCCTTAAAAGTACAAATGTCGAAAAATCCAATTTACTTCGTTTCTATATGGTCAGAGGAATTTACATACCAAATTTCACGATTTTAGCTGTAATACTTTAGTTGGCACGATTTTTGTCCCTTTTTGTCCCGCTCTTCCCTTAAAAGTACAAATTTCGAAAAATCCAATTTTACTTCGTTTCTATATGGTCAGAGGAATTTACATACCAAATTTCACGATTCTAGGTGTAATACTTTAGTTGGTACCATTTTTATCCCTTTTTGTCCCGCTCGCCCCTAAAAAGTACAAATTTCGAAAAATCCAATTTTACTTCGTTTCTATTTGGTCAGAGGAATTTACATACCAAATTTCACGATTCTAGGTGCAATACTTTAGTTGGTACCATTTTTATCCCTTTTTGTCCCGCTCGCCCCTTAAAAGTACAAATTTCGAAAAATCCATTTTCATTTCGTTTCTATATGGTCAGAGGAATTTACATACCAAATTTCACGATTCTAGGTGTAATACTTTAGTTGGTACCATTTTTATCCCTTTTTGTCCCGCTCGCCCCTTAAAAGTACAAATTTCGAAAAATCCAATTTTACTTCGTTTCTATATGGTCAGAGGAATTTACATACCAAACTTCACGATTCTAGCTGTAATACTTTAGTTGGTACCATTTTTATCCCTTTTTGTCCCGCTCGCCCCTTAAAAGTACAAATTTCGAAAAATCCAATTTACTTCGTTTCTATATGGTCAGAGGAATTTACATACCAAATTTCACGATTTTAGCTGTAATACTTTAGTCGGTACCATTTTTATCCCATTTTGTCCCGCTCGCCCCTTAAAAGTACAATTTTCGAAAAATCCAATTTTACTTCGTTTCTATATGGTCAGAGGAATTTACATACCAAATTTCATCATTCTAGGTGTAATACTTTAGTTGGTACCATTTTTATCCCTTTCTGTCTCGCACGCCCCTTAAAAGTACAATTTTCGAAAAATCAAATTTTACTTCGTTTCTATATGGTCAGAGGAAGTTACATACCAAATTTCACGATTCTAGGTGCAATACTTTAGTTGGTACCATTTTTATCCCTTTTTGTCCCGCTCGCCCCTTAAAAGTACAATTTTCGAAAAATCAAATTTTACTTTGTTTCTATATGGTCAGAGGAATTTACATACCAAACTTCACGATTCTAGCTGTAATACTTTAGTTGGTACCATTAGTACCCCTTTTTGTCCCGCTCACCCCTTAAAAGTACAAATTTCGAAAAATCCAATTTTACTTCGTTTCTACATGGTCAGAGGAATTTACATACCAAATTTCACGATTCTAGCTGTAATACTTTAGTTGGTATCATTTTTATCCCTTTTTGTCCCGCTCTTCCCATAAAAGTACAAATTTCGAAAAATCCAATTTTACTTCGATTCTTTATGGTCAGATGAATTTACATACCAATTTTCACTATTCTTGCTGTAATACTTTAGTCGGTACCATATTTATCCCGCAAGCCGCTTAAAAGTAAAATTGTCGAAAAATCCAATTTTACTTCGCTTTTATATGGTCAGAGCAATTTACATACCAAATTTCACGATTCTAGGTGTAATACTTTTGTTGGTACCATTTTTATCCCTTTTTGTCCCGCACGCCCATAAAAGTACAATTTTCGAAATATCCAATTTTACTTTGGTTTTATATGGTCAAAGGAATTTACATACCAAATTTCACGATTCTAGGTGTAATATTTGTATCCCTTTTTGTCACGCAAGCCCCTTAAAAGTAAAATTTGCGAAAATCCAATGTTACTTCGCTTTTATATGGTCAGAGCAATTTACATACCAAATTTCACGATTCTAGGTGTAATACTTTAGTTGGTACCATTTTTATCCCGTCCGCCCCTTAAAATTACA
Organism: Polietes domitor; assembly: GCA_947397865.1. Classification (NCBI taxonomy): domain Eukaryota; kingdom Metazoa; phylum Arthropoda; class Insecta; order Diptera; family Muscidae; genus Polietes; species Polietes domitor. The sequence continues at coordinate 92,726,041 of OX377618.1, read as the reverse complement.
AATTTCGAAAAATCCAATTTTACTTCGCTTTTATATGGTTAGAGGAATTTATATACCAAATTTCACGATTCTAGCTGTAATACTTTAGTCGGTACCATTTTTATCCCATTTTGTCCCGTTCGCCCCTTAAAAGTACAATTTTCGAAAAATCCAATTTCACTTCGCTTTTATATGGTCAGAGGAATTTACATACCAAATTTCATCATTCTAGGTGTAATACTTTAGTTGGTACCATTTTTATCCCTTTTTGTCCCGCTCTTCCCTTAAAAGAACAAATTTCGAAAAATCCAATTTTACTTCGTTTCTATATGGTCAGATGAATTTACATTCCAAATTTCATTATTCTTGCTGTAATACTTTAGTCGGTACCATTTTTATCCCAATTTGACCCGCTCGCCCCTTAAAAGTAAAATTTTCGAAAAATCCAATTTTACATCGCTTTTTTATGGTCAGAGGAATTTACATACCAAATTTCACGATTCTAGGTGTAATACTTTAGTTGGTACCATTTTTATCCCTTTTTGTCCCGCTCGCCCCTTAAAAGTACAAATTTCGCAAAATCCAATTTTACTTCGTTTCTATTTGGTCAGAGGAATTTACATACCAAATTTCACGATTCTAGGTGCAATACTTTAGTTGGTACCATTTTTCTCCCTTTTTGTCCCGCTCGCCCCTTAAAAGTACAAATTTCGAAAAATCCATTTTTACTTAGTTTCTATATGGTCAGAGGAATTTACATACCAAACTTCACGATTCTAGCTGTAATACTTTAGTTGGTACCATTAGTACCCCTTTTTGTCCCGCTCGCCCCTTAAAAGTACACTTTTCGAAAAATCAATTTCACTTCGCTTTTATATGGTCAGAGGAATTTACATACCAAATTTCATCATTCTAGGTGTAATACTTTAGTTGGTACCATTTTTATCCCTTTTTGTCCCGCTCTTCCCTTAAAGTACAAATTTCGAAAAATCCAATTTTACTTCGTTTCTATTTGGTCAGAGGAATTTACATACCAAATTTCACGATTCTAGGTGCAATACTTTAGTTGGTACCATTTTTATCCCTTTTTGTCCCGCTCGCCCCTTAAAAGTACAAATTTCGAAAAATCCATTTTTACTTCGTTTCTATATGGTCAGAGGAATTTACATACCAAACTTCACGATTCTAGCTGTAATACTTTAGTTGGTACCATTAGTACCCCCTTTTGTCCCGCTCGCCCCTTAAAAGTACAATTTTCGAAAAATCCAATTTCACTTCGCTTTTATATGGTCAGAGGAATTTACATACCAAATTTCATCATTCTAGGTCTAATACTTTAGTTGGTATCATTTTTATCCCTTTTTGTCCCGCTCGCCCCTTAAAAGTACAAATTTCGAAAAATCCAATTTTACTTCGTTTCTATATGGTCAGATGAATTTACATACCAAATTTCACTATTCTTGCTGTAATACTTTAGTCGGTACCATTTGTATCCCTTTTTGTGCCGCTCGCCCCTTAAAAGTACAAATTTCGAAAAATCCAATTTTACTTCGTTTCTATATGGTCAGAGGAATTTACATACCAAACTTCACGATTCTAGCTGTAATACTTTAGTTGGTACCATTTTTATCCCTTTTTGTCCCGCTCGCCCCTTAAAAGTACAATTTTCGAAAAATCCAATTTTACTTCGTTTCTATATGATCAGAGGAATTTACATAACAAATTTCATCATTCTAGGTGTAATACTTTATTTGGTACCATTTTTATCCCTTTCTGTCCCGCACGCCCCTTAAAAGTACAAATTTCGAAAAATCCAATTTTACTTCGTTTCTATATGGTCAGAGGAATTTACATACCAAATTTCACGATTCTAGCTGTAATACTTTAGTTGGTATCATTTTTATCCCTTTTTGTCCCGCTCTTCTCTTAAAAGTACAATTTTCGAAAAATCCAATTTTACTTCGATTCTATATGGTCAGATGAATTTACATACCATTTTTCACTATTCGTGCTGTAATACTTTAGTCGGTACCATATTTATCCCGCAAGCCGCTTAAAAGTAAAATTGTCGAAAAATCCAATTTTACTTCGCTTTTATATGGTCAGAGCAATTTACATACCAAATTTCACGATTCTAGGTGTACTACTTTTGTTGGTACCATTTTTATACCTTTTTGTCCCGCACGCCCATTAAAAATACAATTTTCGAAAAATCCAATTTTACTTTGGTTTTATATGGTCAAAGGAATTTACATACCAAATTTCACGATTCTAGGTGTAATATGTGTATCCCTCTTTGTCACGCAAGCCCCTTAAAAGTAAAATTTGCGAAAATCCAATGTTACTTCGCTTTTATATGGTCAGAGCAATTTACATAAAATTTCACGATTCTAGGTGTAATACTTTAGTTGGTACCATTTTTATCCCGTCCGCCCCTTAAAAGTACAAATTTCGAAAAATCCAATTTTACTTCGCTTTTATATGGTTAGAGGAATTTACATACCAAATTTCACGATTCTAGCTGTAATACTTTAGTCGGTACCATTTTTATCCCATTTTGCCCCGCTCGCCCCTTAAAAGTACAATTTTCGAAAAATCCAATTTTACTTCGTTTCTATTTGGTCAGAGGAATTTACATACCAAATTTCACGATTCTAGGTGCAATACTTTAGTTGGTACCATTTTTATCCCTTTTTGTCCCGCTCGCCCCTTAAAAGTACAAATTTCGAAAATCCAATGTTACTTCGCTTTTATATGGTCAGAGCAATTTACATACCAAATTTCACGATTCTAGGTGTAATACTTTAGTTGGTACCATTTTTATCCCATCCGCCACTTAAAAGTACAAATTTCGAAAAATCCAATTTTACTTCGCTTTTATATGGCTAGAGGAATTTAGATACCAAATTTCACGATTCTAGGTGTAATATTTTAGTTGGTACCATTTTTATCCCTTTTTGTCCCGCAAGCCCTTTAAAAGTACAATTTTCGAAAAATCCAATTTTACTTTGCTTTTATATGGTCAGAGCAATTTACATAAAAAATTCACGATTCTAGGTGTAATACTTTTGTTGGTACCATTTTTATCCCTTTTTGTCCCGCAGGCCCATTAAAAGTACAATTTTCAAAAAATCAAATTTTACTTCGCTTTTATATGGTCAGAGCAATTTACATAAAAAAATTCACGATCCTAGGTGTAATACTTTTGTTGGTACCATTTTTATCCCTTTCTGTCCCGCACGCGCCTTAAAAGCACAATTTTCCAAAAATCCAATATTACTTCGCTTTTATGTGGTCAGAGGAATTTACATACCAAATTTCACGATTCTAGGTGTAATACTTTAGTTGATACCATTTTTATCCCTTTTTGTCGCTCGCCCCTTAAAAGGACAAATTTCGAAAAATCCAATTTTACTTCGATTTTATATGGTCAGAGGAATTTACATACCAAATTTCACTATTCTAGACGTAATACTTTAGTATGTACCAAATTTCGAAAGATTCAATTTTACTTCGCTTTTAACTGGTCAGAGGAATTTACATTCCAAATTTCACGATTCTAGGTGTAATACTTTAGTTGGTACCATTTTTAACCCTTTCTGTCCCGCTCGCCCCTTAAAAGTACAAATTACGAAAAATCATATTTTACTTCGCTTTTATATGGTCAGAGGAATTTACATACCAAATTTCACTATTCTAGGTGTAATACTTTAGTAGGTACCAAATTTCGAAAAATTAAATTTTACTTCGCTTTTATATGGTCAGAGGAATTTACATACCAAATTTCACGATTCTAGGTGTAATACTTTAGTTGGTACCATTTTTATCCCTTTTTGTCCCGCTCGCCCCTTAAAAGTACAATTTTCGAAAAATCCAATTTTACTTCGTTTCTATATGGTCAGAGGAATTTACATACCAAATTTCATCATTCTAGGTGTAATACTTTAGTTGGTACAATTTTTATCCCTTTCTGTCCCACACGCCCCTTAAAAGTACAATTTTCGAAAAATCAAATTTTACTTTGTTTCTATATGGTCAGAGGAATTTACATACCAAATTTTACGATTCTAGCTGTAATACTTTAGTTGGTATCATTTTTATCCCTTTTTGTCCCGCTCTTCCCTTAAAAGTACTTATTTCGAAAAATCCAATTTTACTTCGTTTCTATATGGTCAGATGAATTTACATACCAAATTTCACTATTCTTGCTGTAATACTTTAGTCGGTACCATTTTTATCCCGCAAGCCGCTTAAAAGTAAAATTGTCGAAAAATCCAATTTTACTTCGCTTTTATATGGTCAGAGCAATTTACATACCAAATTTCACGATTCTATGTGTAATACTTTAGTTGGTACCATTTTTATCCCTTTTTGTCCCGCTCGCCCCTTAAAAGTACATATTTCGAAAAATCCAAGTTTACTTCGTTTCTATATGGTCGGAGGAATTTACATACCAAACTTCACGATTCTAGCTGTAATACTTTAGTTGGTACCATTAGTACCCCTTTTTGTCCCGCTCACCCCTTAAAAGTACAAATTTCGAAAAATCCAATTTTACTTTGTTTCTATATGGTCAGAGGAATTTACATACCAAATTTCACGATTCTAGCTGTAATACTTTAGTTGGTATCATTTTTATCCCTTTTTGACCCGCTCTTCCCTTAAAAGTACAAATTTCGAAAAATCCAATTTTAATTCGATTGTATATGGTCAGATGAATTTACATACCAATTTTCACTATTCTTGCTGTAATACTTTAGTCGGTACCATATTTATCCCGCAAGCCGCTTAAAAGTAAAATTGTCGAAAAATCCAATTTTACTTCGCTTTTATATGGTCAGAGCAATTTACATACCAAATTTCACGATTCTAGGTGTAATACTTTTGTTGGTACCATTTTTATCCCTTTTTGTCCCGCACGCCCATTAAAAGTACAATTTGCGAAAATCCAATGTTACTTCGCTTTTATATGGTCAGAGCAATTTACATACCAAATTTCACGATTCTAGGTGTAATACTTTAGTTGGTACCATTTTTATCCCGTCCGCCCCTTAAAAGTACAAATTTCGAAAAATCCAATTTTACTTCGCTTTTATATGGTTAGAGGAATTTATATACCAAATTTCACGATTCTAGCTGTAATACTTTAGTCGGTACCATTGTTATCCATTTTTATCCCTTTTTGTCCCGCTCGCCCCTTAAAAGTACAAACTTCGAAAAATCCAATTTTACTTCGTTTCTATATGGTCAGAGGAATTTACATACCAAATTTCACGATTTTAGGTGCAATACTTTAGTTGGTACCATTTTTATCCCTTTTTTTCCCGCTCGCCCCTTAAAAGTACAAATTTCGAAAAATCCATTTTTACTTAGTTTCTATATGGTCAGAGGAATTTACATACCAAACTTCACGATTCTAGCTGTAATACTTTAGTTGGTACCATTAGTACCCCTTTTTGTCCCGCTCGCCCCTTAAAAGTACAATTTTCGAAAAATCCAATTTCACTTCGCTTTTATATGGTCAGAGGAATTTACATACCAAATTTCATCATTCTAGGTGTAATACTTTAGTTGGTACCATTTTTATCCCTTTTTGTCCCGCTCGCCCCTTAAAAGTACAAATTTCGAAAAATCCAATTTTACTTCGCTTTTATATGGCTAGAGGAATTTAGATACCAAATTTCACGATTCTAGGTGTAATATTTTAGTTGGTACCATTTTTATCCCTTTTTGTCCCGCAAGCCCTTTAAAAGTACAATTTTCGAAAAATCCAATTTTACTTTGCTTTTATATGGTCAGAGCAATTTACATAAAAAATTCACGATTCTAGGTGTAATACTTTTGTTGGTACCATTTTTATCCCTTTTTGTCCCGCAGGCCCATTAAAAGTACAATTTTCAAAAAATCAAATTTTACTTTGCTTTTATATGGTCAGAGCAATTTACATAAAAAAATTCACGATCCTAGGTGTAATACTTTTGTTGGTACCATTTTTATCCCTTTCTGTCCCGCACGCGCCTTAAAAGCACAATTTTCCAAAAATCCAATATTACTTCGCTTTTATGTGGTCAGAGGAATTTACATACCAAATTTCACGATTCTAGGTGTAATACTTTAGTTGATACCATTTTTATCCCTTTTTGTCGCTCGCCCCTTAAAAGGACAAATTTCGAAAAATCCAATTTTACTTCGATTTTATATGGTCAGAGGAATTTACATACCAAATTTCACTATTCTAGACGTAATACTTTAGTATGTACCAAATTTCGAAAGATTCAATTTTACTTCGCTTTTAACTGGTCAGAGGAATTTACATTCCAAATTTCACGATTCTAGGTGTAATACTTTAGTTGGTACCATTTTTAACCCTTTCTGTCCCGCTCGCCCCTTAAAAGTACAAATTACGAAAAATCATATTTTACTTCGCTTTTATATGGTCAGAGGAATTTACATACCAAATTTCACTATTCTAGGTGTAATACTTTAGTAGGTACCAAATTTCGAAAAATTAAATTTTACTTCGCTTTTATATGGTCAGAGGAATTTACATACCAAATTTCACGATTCTAGGTGTAATACTTTAGTTGGTACCATTTTTATCCCTTTTTGTCCCGCTCGCCCCTTAAAAGTACAATTTTCGAAAAATCCAATTTTACTTCGTTTCTATATGGTCAGAGGAATTTACATACCAAATTTCATCATTCTAGGTGTAATACTTTAGTTGGTACAATTTTTATCCCTTTCTGTCCCACACGCCCCTTAAAAGTACAATTTTCGAAAAATCAAATTTTACTTTGTTTCTATATGGTCAGAGGAATTTACATACCAAATTTTACGATTCTAGCTGTAATACTTTAGTTGGTATCATTTTTATCCCTTTTTGTCCCGCTCTTCCCTTAAAAGTACTTATTTCGAAAAATCCAATTTTACTTCGTTTCTATATGGTCAGATGAATTTACATACCAAATTTCACTATTCTTGCTGTAATACTTTAGTCGGTACCATTTTTATCCCGCAAGCCGCTTAAAAGTAAAATTGTCGAAAAATCCAATTTTACTTCGCTTTTATATGGTCAGAGCAATTTACATACCAAATTTCACGATTCTATGTGTAATACTTTAGTTGGTACCATTTTTATCCCTTTTTGTCCCGCTCGCCCCTTAAAAGTACATATTTCGAAAAATCCAAGTTTACTTCGTTTCTATATGGTCGGAGGAATTTACATACCAAACTTCACGATTCTAGCTGTAATACTTTAGTTGGTACCATTAGTACCCCTTTTTGTCCCGCTCACCCCTTAAAAGTACAAATTTCGAAAAATCCAATTTTACTTTGTTTCTATATGGTCAGAGGAATTTACATACCAAATTTCACGATTCTAGCTGTAATACTTTAGTTGGTATCATTTTTATCCCTTTTTGACCCGCTCTTCCCTTAAAAGTACAAATTTCGAAAAATCCAATTTTAATTCGATTCTATATGGTCAGATGAATTTACATACCAATTTTCACTATTCTTGCTGTAATACTTTAGTCGGTACCATATTTATCCCGCAAGCCGCTTAAAAGTAAAATTGTCGAAAAATCCAATTTTACTTCGCTTTTATATGGTCAGAGCAATTTACATACCAAATTTCACGATTCTAGGTGTAATACTTTTGTTGGTACCATTTTTATCCCTTTTTGTCCCGCACGCCCATTAAAAGTACAATTTGCGAAAATCCAATGTTACTTCGCTTTTATATGGTCAGAGCAATTTACATACCAAATTTCACGATTCTAGGTGTAATACTTTAGTTGGTACCATTTTTATCCCGTCCGCCCCTTAAAAGTACAAATTTCGAAAAATCCAATTTTACTTCGCTTTTATATGGTTAGAGGAATTTATATACCAAATTTCACGATTCTAGCTGTAATACTTTAGTCGGTACCATTGTTATCCATTTTTATCCCTTTTTGTCCCGCTCGCCCCTTAAAAGTACAAACTTCGAAAAATCCAATTTTACTTCGTTTCTATATGGTCAGAGGAATTTACATACCAAATTTCACGATTTTAGGTGCAATACTTTAGTTGGTACCATTTTTATCCCTTTTTTTCCCGCTCGCCCCTTAAAAGTACAAATTTCGAAAAATCCATTTTTACTTAGTTTCTATATGGTCAGAGGAATTTACATACCAAACTTCACGATTCTAGCTGTAATACTTTAGTTGGTACCATTAGTACCCCTTTTTGTCCCGCTCGCCCCTTAAAAGTACAATTTTCGAAAAATCCAATTTCACTTCGCTTTTATATGGTCAGAGGAATTTACATACCAAATTTCATCATTCTAGGTGTAATACTTTAGTTGGTACCATTTTTATCCCTTTTTGCCCCGCTCGCCCCTTAAAAGTACAAATTTCGAAAAATCCAATTTTACTTCGTTTCTATATGGTCAGATGAATTTACATACCAAATTTCACTATTCTTGCTGTAATACTTTAGTCGGTACCATTTGTATCCCTTTTTGTCCCGCTCGCCCCTTAAAAGTACAAATTTCGAAAATCCAATTTTACTTCGTTTCTATATGGTAAGAGGAATTTACATACCAAACTTCACGATTCTAGCTGTAATACTTTAGTTGGTACCATTAGTACCCCTTTTTGTCCCGCTCACCCCTTAAAAGTACAAATTTCGAAAAATCCAATTTTACTTCGTTTCTATATGGTCAGAGCAATTTACATACCAAATATCACGATTCTAGGTGTAATACTTTAGTTGGTACCATTTTTATCCCTTTTTGTCCCGCTCACCCCTTAAAAGTACAATTTTCGAAAAATCCAATTTTTCTTCGTTTCTATATGGTCAGAGGAATTTACATACCAAATTTCACTATTCTTGCTGTAATACTTTAGTCGGTACCATTTTTATCCCTTTTTTTCCCGCAAGCCGCTTAAAAGTAAAATTGTCGAAAAATCCAATTTTACTTCGCTTTTATATGGTCAGAGCAACTTACATACCAAATTTCACGATTCTCGCTGTAATACTTTAGTTGGTATCATTTTTATCCCTTTTTGTCCCGCTCTTCCCTTAAAAGTACAATTTTCGAAAAATCCAATTTTACTTCGTTTCTATATGGTCAGAGGAATTTACATGCCAAATTTCATCATTCTAGGTGTAATACTTTAGTTGGTACAATTTTTATCCCTTTCTGTCCCGCACGCCCCTTAAAAGTACAATTTTCGAAAAATCAAATTTTACTTTGTTTCTATATGGTCAGAGGAATTTACATACCAAATTTTACGATTCTAGCTGTAATACTTTAGTTGGTATCATTTTTATCCCTTTTTGTCCCGCTCTTCCCTTAAAAGTACTTATTTCGAAAAATCCAATTTTACTTCGTTTCTATATGGTCAGATGAATTTACATACCAAATTTCACTATTCTTGCTGTAATACTTTAGTCGGTACCATTTTTATCCCGCAAGCCGCTTAAAAGTAAAATTGTCGAAAAATCCAATTTTACTTCGCTTTTATATGGTCAGAGCAACTTACATATCAAATTTCACGATTCTCGCTGTAATACTTTAGTTGGTATCATTTTTATCCCTTTTTGTCCCGCTCTTCCCTTAAAAGTACAATTTTCGAAAAATCCAATTTTACTTCGTTTCTATATGGTCAGAGGAATTTACATACCAAATATCACGATTCTAGGTGTAATACTTTAGTTGGTACCATTTTTATCCCTTTTTGTCCCGCTCGCCCCTTAAAAGTACAAATTTCGAAAAATCCATTTTTACTTAGTTTCTATATGGTCAGAGGAATTTACATACCAAACTTCACGATTCTAGCTGTAATACTTTAGTTGGTACCATTAGTACCCCTTTTTGTCCCGCTCGCCCCTTAAAAGTACACTTTTCGAAAAATCAATTTCACTTCGCTTTTATATGGTCAGAGGAATTTACATACCAAATTTCATCATTCTAGGTGTAATACTTTAGTTGGTACCATTTTTATCCCTTTTTGTCCCGCTCTTCCCTTAAAGTACAAATTTCGAAAAATCCAATTTTACTTCGTTTCTATTTGGTCAGAGGAATTTACATACCAAATTTCACGATTCTAGGTGCAATACTTTAGTTGGTACCATTTTTATCCCTTTTTGTCCCGCTCGCCCCTTAAAAGTACAAATTTCGAAAAATCCATTTTTACTTCGTTTCTATATGGTCAGAGGAATTTACATACCAAACTTCACGATTCTAGCTGTAATACTTTAGTTGGTACCATTAGTACCCCTTTTTGTCCCGCTCGCCCCTTAAAAGTACAATTTTCGAAAAATCCAATTTCACTTTCGCTTTTATATGGTCAGAGGAATTTACATACCAAATTTCATCATTCTAGGTGTAATACTTTAGTTGGTACAATTTTTATCCCTTTTTTTCCCGAAAGCCGCTTAAAAGTAAAATTGTCGAAAAATCCAATTTTACTTCGCTTTTATATGGTCAGAGCAACTTACATACCAAATTTCACGATTCTCGCTGTAATACTTTAGTTGGTATCATTTTTATCCCTTTTTGTCCCGCTCTTCCCTTAAAAGTACAATTTTCGAAAAATCCAATTTTACTTCGTTTCTATATGGTCAGAGGAATTTACATACCAAATATCACGATTCTAGGTGTAATACTTTAGTTGGTACCATTTTTATCCCTTTTTGTCCCGCTCACCCCTTAAAAGTACAATTTTCGAAAAATCCAATTTTACTTCGTTTCTATATGGTCAGAGGAATTTACATACCAAATTTCATCATTCTAGGTGTAATACTTTAGTTGGTACAATTTTTATCCCTTTCTGTCCCGCACGCCCCTTAAAAGTACAATTTTCGAAAAATCAAATTTTACTTTGTTTCTATATGGTCAGAGGAATTTACATACCAAATTTTACGATTCTAGCTGTAATACTTTAGTTGGTATCATTTTTATCCCTTTTTGTCCCGCTCTTCCCTTAAAAGTACTTATTTCGAAAAATCCAATTTTACTTCGTTTCTATATGGTCAGATGAATTTACATACCAAATTTCACTATTCTTGCTGTAATACTTTAGTCGGTACCATTTTTATCCCGCAAGCCGCTTAAAAGTAAAATTGTCGAAAAATCCAATTTTACTTCGCTTTTATATGGTCAGAGCAATTTACATACCAAATTTCACGATTCTATGTGTAATACTTTAGTTGGTACCATTTTTATCCCTTTTTGTCCCGCTCGCCCCTTAAAAGTACATATTTCGAAAAATCCAAGTTTACTTCGTTTCTATATGGTCAGAGGAATTTACATACCAAACTTCACGATTCTAGCTGTAATACTTTAGTTGGTACCATTAGTACCCCTTTTTGTCCCGCTCACCCCTTAAAAGTACAAATTTCGAAAAATCCAATTTTACTTTGTTTCTATATGGTCAGAGGAATTTACATACCAAATTTCACGATTCTAGCTGTAATACTTTAGTTGGTATCATTTTTATCCCTTTTTGACCCGCTCTTCCCTTAAAAGTACAAATTTTGAAAAATCCAATTTTAATTCGATTCTATATGGTCAGATGAATTTACATACCAATTTTCACTATTCTTGCTGTAATACTTTAGTCGGTACCATATTTATCCCGCAAGCCGCTTAAAAGTAAAATTGTCGAAAAATCCAATTTTACTTCGCTTTTATATGGTCAGAGCAATTTACATACCAAATTTCACGATTCTAGGTGTAATACTTTTGTTGGTACCATTTTTATCCCTTTTTGTCCCGCACGCCCATTAAAAGTACAATTTGCGAAAATCCAATGTTACTTCGCTTTTATATGGTCAGAGCAATTTACATACCAAATTTCACGATTCTAGGTGTAATACTTTAGTTGGTACCATTTTTATCCCGTCCGCCCCTTAAAAGTACAAATTTCGAAAAATCCAATTTTACTTCGCTTTTATATGGTTAGAGGAATTTATATACCAAATTTCACGATTCTAGCTGTAATACTTTAGTCGGTACCATTGTTATCCATTTTTATCCCTTTTTGTCCCGCTCGCCCCTTAAAAGTACAAACTTCGAAAAATCCAATTTTACTTCGTTTCTATATGGTCAGAGGAATTTACATACCAAATTTCACGATTTTAGGTGCAATACTTTAGTTGGTACCATTTTTATCCCTTTTTTTCCCGCTCGCCCCTTAAAAGTACAAATTTCGAAAAATCCATTTTTAGTTAGTTTCTATATGGTCAGAGGAATTTACATACCAAACTTCACGATTCTAGCTGTAATACTTTAGTTGGTACCATTAGTACCCCTTTTTGTCCCGCTCGCCCCTTAAAAGTACAATTTTCGAAAAATCCAATTTCACTTCGCTTTTATATGGTCAGAGGAATTTACATACCAAATTTCATCATTCTAGGTGTAATACTTTAGTTGGTACCATTTTTATCCCTTTTTGTCCCGCTCGCCCCTTAAAAGTACAAATTTCGAAAAATCCAATTTTACTTCGTTTCTATATGGTCAGATGAATTTACATACCAAATTTCACTATTCTTGCTGTAATACTTTAGTCGGTACCATTTGTATCCCTTTTTGTCCCGCTCGCCCCTTAAAAGTACAAATTTCGAAAAATCCAATTTTACTTCGTTTCTATATGGTAAGAGGAATTTACATACCAAACTTCACGATTCTAGCTGTAATACTTTAGTTGGTACCATTAGTACCCCTTTTTGTCCCGCTCACCCCTTAAAAGTACAAATTTCGAAAAATCCAATTTTACTTCGTTTCTATATGGTCAGAGCAATTTACATACCAAATATCACGATTCTAGGTGTAATACTTTAGTTGGTACCATTTTTATCCCTTTTTGTCCCGCTCACCCCTTAAAAGTACAATTTTCGAAAAATCCAATTTTTCTTCGTTTCTATATGGTCAGAGGAATTTACATACCAAATTTCACTATTCTTGCTGTAATACTTTAGTCGGTACCATTTTTATCCCTTTTTTTCCCGCAAGCCGCTTAAAAGTAAAATTGTCGAAAAATCCAATTTTACTTCGCTTTTATATGGTCAGAGAAACTTACATACCAAATTTCACGATTCTCGCTGTAATACTTTAGTTGGTATCATTTTTATCCCTTTTTGTCCCGCTCTTCCCTTAAAAGTACAAATTTCGAAAAATCCAATTTTACTTCGATTCCATATGGTCAGATGAATTTACATACCAATTTTCACTATTCTTGCTGTAATACTTTAGTCGGTACAATATTTATCCCGCAAGCCGCTTAAAAGTAAAATTGTCGAAAAATCCAATTTTACATCTCTTTTATATGGTCAGAGCAATTTACATACCAAATTTCACGATTCTAGGTGTAATACTTTTGTTGGTACCATTTTTATCCCTTTTTCTCCCGCACGCCCATTAAAAGTACAATTTTCGAAAAATCCAATTTTACTTTGGTTTTATATGGTCAAAGGAATTTACATACCAAATTTCACGATTCTAGGTGTAATACTTTAGTTGGTACCATTTTTATCCCTTCCGCCCCTTAAAAGTACAAAATTCGAAAAATCCAATTTTACTTCGCTTTTATATGGTTAGAGGAATTTATATACCAAATTTCACGATTCTAGGTGTAATATTTTAGTTGGTACCATTTTTATCCCTTTTTGTCCCGCAAGCCCTTTAAAAGTACAATTTTCGAAAAATCCAATTTTACTTTGCTTTTATATAGTCAGAGCAATTTACATAAAAAAATTTACGATTCTAGGTGTAATAGTTTTGTTGGTACCATTTTTATCCCTTTTTGTCCCGCACGCCCATTAAAAGTACAATTTTCGAAAAATCCAATTTTACTTTGCTTTTATATGGTCAGAGCAATTTACATAAAAAAATTCACGATTCTAGGTGTAATACTTTTGTTGGTACCATTTTTATCCCTTTCTGTCCCGCACGCGCCTTAAAAGTACAATTTTCGAAAAATCCAATTTCACTTCGCTTTTATATGGTCAGAGGAATACCAAATTTCATCATTCTAGGTGTAATACTTTAGTTGGTACCATTTTTATCCCTTTTTGTCCCGCTCGCCCCTTAAAAGTGCAAATTTCGAAAAATCATATTTTACTTCGCTTTTATATGGTCAGAGGAATTTACATACCAAATTTCACTATTCTAGGTGTAATACTTTAGTTGGTACCATTAGTACCCCTTTTTGTCCCGCTCACCCCTTAAAAGTACAAATTTCGAAAAATCCAATTTTACTTCGTTTCTATATGGTCAGAGGAATTTACATACCAAATTTCACGATTCTAGCTGTAATACTTTAGTTGGTATCATTTTTATCCCTTTTTGTCCCGCTCTTCCCTTAAAAGTACAAATTTCGAAAAATCCAATTTTACTTCGATTCTATATGGTCAGATGAATTTACATACCAATTATCATCATTCTAGGTGTAATACTTTAGTTGCTACCATTTTTATGCCTTTCTGTCCCGCTCTTCCCTTAAAAGTACAAATTTCGAAAAATCCAATTTTACTTCGTTTCTATATGGTCAGAGGAATTTACATACCAAATTTCACGATTCTAGCTGTAATACTTTAGTTGGTATCATTTTTATCCCTTTTTGTCCCGCTCTTCCCTTAAAAGTACAAATTTCGAAAAATCCAATTTTACTTCGTTTCTATATGGTCAGAGGAATTTACATACCAAATTTCACGATTCTCGCTGTAATACTTTAGTCGGTACCATTTTTATCCCTTTTTATCCCGCAAGCCGCTTAAAAGTAAAATTGTCGAAAAATCCAATTTTACTTCGTTTCTATATGGTCAGAGGAATTTACATACCAAATTTCACGATTCTAGGTGTAATACTTTAGTTGGTACCATTTTTATCCCTTTTTGTCCCGCTCACCCCTTAAAAGTACAAATTTCGAAAAATCCAATTTTACTTCGTTTCTATATGGTCAGAGGAATTTACATACCAAACTTCACGATTCTAGCTGTAATACTTTAGTTGGTACCATTAGTACCCCTTTTTGTCCCGCTCATCCCTTAAAAGTACAAATTTCGAAAAATCCAATTTTACTTCGTTTCTATATGGTCAGAGGAATTTACATACCAAATTTCACGATTCTCGCTGTAATACTTTAGTTGGCATCATTTTTATCCCTTTTTGTCCCGCTCTTCCCTTAAAAGTACAAATTTCGAAAAATCCAATTTTACTTCGATTCTATATGGTCAGATGAATTTACATATCAATTTTCACTATTCTTGCTGTAATACTTTAGTCGGTACCATATTTATCCCGCAAGCCGCTTAAAAGTAAAATTGTCGAAAAATCCAATTTTACATCTCTTTTATATGGTCAGAGCAATTTACATACCAAATTTCACAATTCTAGGTGTAATACTTTTGTTGGTACCATTTTTATCCCTTTTTGTCCCGCACGCCCATTAAAAGTACAATTTTCGAAAAATCCAATTTTACTTTGGTTTTATATGGTCAAAGGAATTTACATACCAAATTTCACGATTCTAGGTGTAATACTTTAGTTGGTACCATTTTTATCCCTTCCGCCCCTTAAAAGTACAAATTTCGAAAAATCCAATTTTACTTCGCTTTTATATGGTTAGAGGAATTTATATACCAAATTTCACGATTCTAGGTGTAATATTTTAGTTGGTACCATTTTTATCCCTTTTTGTCCCGCAAGCCCTTTAAAAGTACAATTTTCGAAAAATCCAATTTTACTTTGCTTTTATATAGTCAGAGCAATTTACATAAAAAAATTTACGATTCTAGGTGTAATACTTTTGTTGGTACCATTTTTATCCCTTTTTGTCCCGCAAGCCCATTAAAAGTACAATTTTCGAAAAATCCAATTTTACTTTGCTTTTATATGGTCAGAGCAATTTACATAAAAAAATTCACGATTCTAGGTGTAATACTTTTGTTGGTACCATTTTTATCCCTTTCTGTCCCGCACGCGCCTTAAAAGTACAATTTTCGAAAAATCCAATTTCACTTCGCTTTTATATGGTCAGAGGAATACCAAATTTCATCATTCTAGGTGTAATACTTTAGTTGGTACCATTTTTATCCCTTTTTGTCCCGCTCGCCCCTTAAAAGTACAAATTTCGAAAAATCATATTTTACTTCGCTTTTATATGGTCAGAGGAATTTACATACCAAATTTCACGATTCTAGCTGTAATACTTTAGTTGGTATCATTTTTATCCCTTTTTGTCCCGCTCTTCCCTTAAAAGTACAAATTTCGAAAAATCCAATTTTACTTCGTTTCTATATGGTCAGAGGAATTTACATACCAAATTTCACGATTCTAGCTGTAATACTTTAGTTGGTATCATTTTTATCCCTTTTTGTCCCGCTCTTCCCTTAAAAGTACAAATTTCGAAAAATCCAATTTTACTTCGATTCTATATGGTCAGATGAATTTACATACCAATTATCATCATTCTAGGTGTAATACTTTAGTTGCTACCATTTTTATGCCTTTCTGTCCCGCTCTTCCCTTAAAAGTACTTATTTCGAAAAATCCAATTTTACTTCGTTTCTATATGGTCAGAGGAATTTACATACCAAATTTCATCATTCTAGGTGTAATACTTTAGTTGCTACCATTTTTATGCCTTTCTGTCCCGCACGCCCCTTAAAAGTACAATTTTCGAAAAATCCAATTTTACTTCGTTTCTATATAGTCAGAGGAATTTACATACCAAACTTCACGATTCTAGCTGTAATACTTTAGTTGGTACCATTAGTACCCCTTTTTGTCCCGCTCACCTCTTAAAAGTACAAATTTCGAAAAATCCAATTTTACTTCGTTTCTATATGGTCAGAGCAATTTACATACCAAATATCACGATTCTAGGTGTAATACTTTAGTTGGTACCATTTTTATCCCTTTTTGTCCCGCTCACCCCTTAAAAGTACAATTTTCGAAAAATCCAATTTTACTTCGCTTTTATATGGTCAGAGGAATTTACATACCAAATTTCACTATTCTTGCTGTAATACTTTAGTCGGTACCATTTTTATCCCTTTTTGCCCCGCTCACCCCTTAAAAGTACAATTTTCGAAAAATCCAATTTTACTTCGTTTCTATATGGTCAGAGGAATTTACATACCAAATTTCATCATTCTAGGTGTAATACTTTAGTTGCTACCATTTTTATGCCTTTCTGTCCCGCACGCCCCTTAAAAGTACAATTTTCGAAAAATCCAATTTTACTTCGTTTCTATATAGTCAGAGGAATTTACATACCAAACTTCACGATTCTAGGTGTAATACTTTAGTTGGTACCATTTTTATCCCTTTTTGTCCCGCTCACCCCTTAAAAGTACAATTTTCGAAAAATCCAATTTTACTTCGTTTCTAAAGAGTGATTTTTTTGAGGTTAGGATTTTCATGCATTAGTATTTGACAGATCACGTGGGATTTCAGACATGGTGTCAAAGAGAAAGATGCTCAGTATGCTTTGACATTTCATCATGAATAGACTTACTAACGAGCAACGCTTGCAAATCATTGAATTTTATTATCAAAATGCGTGCTCTGTTAAGAAAGTTCAGAAAGAAAGAAATTGTGTTCAGCGACGAAGCTCATTTTTGGCTCAATGGGTACGTAAATAGGCAGAATTGTCGATTTTGGAGTGAATATCAGCCAGAAGCATTGCAAGAGCTACCAATGCATCCAGAAAAAGTCACAGTTTGGTGCGGTTTATGGGCTGGTGGCATCATTGGACCGTACTTCTTCAAAGATGATGCGAATCGTAACGTAACTGTGAATGGTGAGCGCTACCGTGAGATGATATCCAACTTTTTTTTGCCCAAAATGGAAGAACTGAACTTGGTTGACATGTGGTTTCAACAAGATGGCGCTACATGCCACACAGCTCGCGATTCTATGGCCATTTTGAGGGAAAACTTCGGAGAACAATTCATCTCAAGAAATGGACCGGTAAGTTGGCCACCAAGATCATGCGATTTGACGCCTTTAGACTATTTTTTGTGGGGCTACGTCAAGTCTAAAGTCTACAGAAATAAGCCAGCAACTATTCCAGCTTTGGAAGACAACATTTCCGAAGAAATTCGGGCTATTCCGGCCGAAATGCTCGAAAAAGTTGCCCAAAATTGGACTTTCCGAATGGACCACCTAAGACGCAGCCGCGGTCAACATTTAAATGAAATTATCTTCAAAAAGTAAATGTCATGGACCAATCTAACGTTTCAAATAAAGAACCGATGAGATTTTGCAAATTTTATGCGTTTTTTTTTTTAAAAAAGTTATCAAGCTCTTAAAAAATCACCCTATATATGGTCAGAGGAATTTACATACCAAATTTCACTATTCTTGCTGTAATACTTTAGTCGGTACCATTTTTATCCCTTTTTATCCCGCAAGCCGCTTAAAAGTAAAATTGTCGAAAAATCCAATTTTACTTCGCTTTTATATGGTCAGAGCAACTTACATACCAAATTTCACGATTCTCGCTGTAATACTTTAGTTGGTATCATTTTTATCCCTTTTTGTCCCGCTCTTCCCTTAAAAGTACAAATTTCGAAAAATCCAATTTTACTTCGATTCCATATGGTCAGATGAATTTACATACCAATTTTCACTATTCTTGCTGTAATACTTTAGTCGGTACAATATTTATCCCGCAAGCCGCTTAAAAGCAAAATTGTCGAAAAATCCAATTTTACATCTCTTTTATATGGTCAGAGCAATTTACATACCAAATTTCACGATTCTAGGTGTAATACTTTTGTTGGTACCATTTTTATCCCTTTTTCTCCCGCACGCCCATTAAAAGTACAATTTTCGAAAAATCCAATTTTACTTTGGTTTTATATGGTCAAAGGAATTTACATACCAAATTTCACGATTCTAGGTGTAATACTTTAGTTGGTACCATTTTTATCCCTTCCGCCCCTTAAAAGTACAAAATTCGAAAAATCCAATTTTACTTCGCTTTTATATGGTTAGAGGAATTTATATACCAAATTTCACGATTCTAGGTGTAATATTTTAGTTGGTACCATTTTTATCCCTTTTTGTCCCGCAAGCCCTTTAAAAGTACAATTTTCGAAAAATCCAATTTTACTTTGCTTTTATATAGTCAGAGCAATTTACATAAAAAAATTTACGATTCTAGGTGTAATACTTTTGTTGGTACCATTTTTATCCCTTTTTGTCCCGCACGCCCATTAAAAGTACAATTTTCGAAAAATCCAATTTTACTTTGCTTTTATATGGTCAGAGGAATTTACATACCAAATTTCATCATTCTAGGTGTAATACTTTAGTTGGTACCATTTTTATCCCTTTTTGTCCCGCTCGCCCCTTAAAAGTACAAATTTCGAAAAATCATATTTTACTTCGCTTTTATATGGTCAGAGGAATTTACATACCAAATTTCATCATTCTAGGTGTAATACTTTAGTTGGTACCATTTTTATCCCTTTTTGTCCCGCTCGCCCCTTAAAAGTACAAATTTCGAAAAATCATATTTTACTTCGCTTTTATATGGTCAGAGGAATTTACATACCAAATTTCACTATTCTAGGTGTAATACGTAGGTACCAATTTTCGAAAAATCCAATTTTACTTCGTTTCTATATGGTCAGAGGAATTTACATACCAAATTTCACGATTCTAGGTGTAATACTTTAGTTGGTACCATTTTTATCCCTTTTTGTCCCCCTCGCCCCTTAAAAGTACAAATTTCGAAAAATCCAATTTTACTTCGTTTCTATATGGTCAGAGAAATTTACATACCAAACTTCACGATTCTAGCTGTAATACTTTAGTTGGTACCATTATTACCCTTTTTGTCCCGCTCACCCCTTAAAAGTACAAATTTCGAAAAATCCAATTTTACTTCGTTTCTATATGGTCAGAGGAATTTACATACCAAATTTCACGATTCTAGCTGTAATACTTTAGTTGGTACCATTTTTATCCCTTTTTGTCCCGCTCGCCCCTTAAAAGTACAAATTTCGAAAGATCCAATTTACTTCGTTTCTATATGGTCAGAGAAATTTACATACCAAATTTCACGATTTTAGCTGTAATACTTTAGTTGGCACCATTTTTGTCCCTTTTTGTCCCGCTCTTCCCTTAAAAGTACAAATTTCGAAAAATCCAATTTTACTTCGTTTCTATATGGTCAGATGAATTTACATTCCAAATTTCACTATTCTTGCTGTAATACTTTAGTCGGTACCATTTTTATCCCATTTTGTCCCGCCCGCCCCTTAAAAGTAAAATTTTCGAAAAATCCAATATTACATCGCTTTTTTATGGTCAAAGGAATTTACATACCAAATTTCATCATTCTAGGTGTAATACTTTAGTTGGTACCATTTTTATCCCTTTTTGTCCCGCTCGCCCCTTAAAAGTACAAATTTCGAAAAATCATATTTTACTTCGCTTTTATATGGTCAGAGGAATTTACATACCAAATTTCACTATTCTAGGTGTAATACGTAGGTACCAATTTTCGAAAAATCCAATTTTACTTCGTTTCTATATGGTCAGAGGAATTTACATACCAAATTTCACGATTTTAGGTGTAATACTTTTGTTGGTACCATTTTTATCCCTTTTTGTCCCGCACGTCCATTAAATGTACAATTTTCGAAAAATCCAATTTTACTTTGGTTTCATATGGTCAAAGGAATTTACATACCAAATTTCACGATTCTAGGTGTAATATTTGTATCCCTTTTTGTCACGCAAGCCCCTTAAAAGTAAAATTTGCGAAAATCCAATGTTACTTCGCTTTTATATGGTCAGAGCAATTTACATACCAAATTTCACGATTCTAGGTGTAATACTTTAGTTGGTACCATTTTTATCCCTTTTTGTCCCGCAAGCCCTTTAAAAGTACAAATTTCGAAAAATCCAATTTTACTTCGCTTTTATATGGTTAGAGGAATTTATATACCAAATTTCACGATTCTAGGTGTAATATTTTAGTTGGTTCCATTTTTATCCCTTTTTGTCCCGCAAGCCCTTTAAAAGTACAAATTTCGAAAAATCCAATTTTACTTCGTTTCTATTTGGTCAGAGGAATTTACATACCAAATTTCACGATTCTAGGTGCAATACTTTAGTTGGTACCATTTTTATCCCTTTTTGTCCCGCTCGCCCCTTAAAAGTACAAATTTCGAAAATCCAATATTGCTTCGCTTTTATATGGTCAGAGCAATTTACATACCAAATTTCACGATTCTAGGTGTAATACTTTAGTTGGTACCATTTTTATCCCGTCCGCCCCTTAAAAGTACAATTTTCGAAAAATCCAATATTACTTCGCTTTTATGTGGTCAGAGGAATTTACATACCAAATTTCACGATTCTAGGTGTAATACTTTAGTTGATACCATTTTTATCCTTTTTTGTCCCGCTCGCCCCTTAAAAGGTCAAATTTCGAAAAATCCAATTTTACTTCGATTTTATATGGTCAGAGGAATTTACATACCACATTTCATTATTCTAGACGTAATACTTTAGTATGTACCAAATATCGAAAGATTCAATTTTACTTCGCTTTTAACTGGTCAGAGGAATTTACATACCAAATTTCACGATTCTAGGTGTAATACTTTAGTTGGTACCATTTTTATCCCTTTTTGTCCCGCACGCCCATTAAAAGTACAATTTTCGAAAAATCCAATTTTACTTTGCTTTTATATGGTCAGAGGAATTTACATACCAAATTTCACTATTCTTGCTGTAATACTTTAGTCGGTACCATTTTTATCCCTTTTTATCCCGCAAGCCGCTTAAAAGTAAAATTGTCGAAAAATCCAATTTTACTTCGCTTTTATATGGTCAGAGCAACTTACATACCAAATTTCACGATTCTCGCTGTAATACTTTAGTTGGTATCATTTTTATCCCTTTTTGTCCCGCTCTTCCCTTAAAAGTACAAATTTCGAAAAATCCAATTTTACTTCGATTCCATATGGTCAGATGAATTTACATACCAATTTTCACTATTCTTGCTGTAATACTTTAGTCGGTACAATATTTATCCCGCAAGCCGCTTAAAAGCAAAATTGTCGAAAAATCCAATTTTACATCTCTTTTATATGGTCAGAGCAATTTACATACCAAATTTCACGATTCTAGGTGTAATACTTTTGTTGGTACCATTTTTATCCCTTTTTCTCCCGCACGCCCATTAAAAGTACAATTTTCGAAAAATCCAATTTTACTTTGGTTTTATATGGTCAAAGGAATTTACATACCAAATTTCACGATTCTAGGTGTAATACTTTAGTTGGTACCATTTTTATCCCTTCCGCCCCTTAAAAGTACAAAATTCGAAAAATCCAATTTTACTTCGCTTTTATATGGTTAGAGGAATTTATATACCAAATTTCATCATTCTAGGTGTAATACTTTAGTTGGTACCATTTTTATCCCTTTTTGTCCCGCAAGCCCTTTAAAAGTACAATTTTCGAAAAATCCAATTTTACTTTGCTTTTATATAGTCAGAGCAATTTACATAAAAAAATTTACGATTCTAGGTGTAATACTTTTGTTGGTACCATTTTTATCCCTTTTTGTCCCGCACGCCCATTAAAAGTACAATTTTCGAAAAATCCAATTTTACTTTGCTTTTATATGGTCAGAGGAATTTACATACCAAATTTCATCATTCTAGGTGTAATACTTTAGTTGGTACCATTTTTATCCCTTTTTGTCCCGCTCGCCCCTTAAAAGTACAAATTTCGAAAAATCATATTTTACTTCGCTTTTATATGGTCAGAGGAATTTACATACCAAATTTCATCATTCTAGGTGTAATACTTTAGTTGGTACCATTTTTATCCCTTTTTGTCCCGCTCGTCCCTTAAAAGTACAAATTTCGAAAAATCATATTTTACTTCGCTTTTATATGGTCAGAGGAATTTACATACCAAATTTCACTATTCTAGGTGTAATACGTAGGTACCAATTTTCGAAAAATCCAATTTTACTTCGTTTCTATATGGTCAGAGGAATTTACATACCAAATTTCACGATTCTAGGTGTAATACTTTAGTTGGTACCATTTTTATCCCTTTTTGTCCCCCTCGCCCCTTAAAAGTACAAATTTCGAAAAATCCAATTTTACTTCGTTTCTATATGGTCAGAGAAATTTACATACCAAACTTCACGATTCTAGCTGTAATACTTTAGTTGGTACCATTATTACCCTTTTTGTCCCGCTCACCCCTTAAAAGTACAAATTTCGAAAAATCCAATTTTACTTCGTTTCTATATGGTCAGAGGAATTTACATACCAAATTTCACGATTCTAGCTGTAATACTTTAGTTGGTACCATTTTTATCCCTTTTTGTCCCGCTCGCCCCTTAAAAGTACAAATTTCGAAAGATCCAATTTACTTCGTTTCTATATGGTCAGAGAAATTTACATACCAAATTTCACGATTTTAGCTGTAATACTTTAGTTGGCACCATTTTTGTCCCTTTTTGTCCCGCTCTTCCCTTAAAAGTACAAATTTCGAAAAATCCAATTTTACTTCGTTTCTATATGGTCAGATGAATTTACATTCCAAATTTCACTATTCTTGCTGTAATACTTTAGTCGGTACCATTTTTATCCCATTTTGTCCCGCCCGCCCCTTAAAAGTAAAATTTTCGAAAAATCCAATATTACATCGCTTTTTTATGGTCAAAGGAATTTACATACCAAATTTCATCATTCTAGGTGTAATACTTTAGTTGGTACCATTTTTATCCCTTTTTGTCCCGCTCGCCCCTTAAAAGTACAAATTTCGAAAAATCATATTTTACTTCGCTTTTATATGGTCAGAGGAATTTACATACCAAATTTCACTATTCTAGGTGTAATACGTAGGTACCAATTTTCGAAAAATCCAATTTTACTTCGTTTCTATATGGTCAGAGGAATTTACATACCAAATTTCACGATTTTAGGTGTAATACTTTTGTTGGTACCATTTTTATCCCTTTTTGTCCCGCACGTCCATTAAATGTACAATTTTCGAAAAATCCAATTTTACTTTGGTTTCATATGGTCAAAGGAATTTACATACCAAATTTCACGATTCTAGGTGTAATATTTGTATCCCTTTTTGTCACGCAAGCCCCTTAAAAGTAAAATTTGCGAAAATCCAATGTTACTTCGCTTTTATATGGTCAGAGCAATTTACATACCAAATTTCACGATTCTAGGTGTAATACTTTAGTTGGTACCATTTTTATCCCTTTTTGTCCCGCAAGCCCTTTAAAAGTACAAATTTCGAAAAATCCAATTTTACTTCGCTTTTATATGGTTAGAGGAATTTATATACCAAATTTCACGATTCTAGGTGTAATATTTTAGTTGGTTCCATTTTTATCCCTTTTTGTCCCGCAAGCCCTTTAAAAGTACAAATTTCGAAAAATCCAATTTTACTTCGTTTCTATTTGGTCAGAGGAATTTACATACCAAATTTCACGATTCTAGGAGCAATACTTTAGTTGGTACCATTTTTATCCCTTTTTGTCCCGCTCGCCCCTTAAAAGTACAAATTTCGAAAATCCAATATTGCTTCGCTTTTATATGGTCAGAGCAATTTACATACCAAATTTCACGATTCTAGGTGTAATACTTTAGTTGGTACCATTTTTATCCCGTCCGCCCCTTAAAAGTACAATTTTCGAAAAATCCAATATTACTTCGCTTTTATGTGGTCAGAGGAATTTACATACCAAATTTCACGATTCTAGGTGTAATACTTTAGTTGATACCATTTTTATCCTTTTTTGTCCCGCTCGCCCCTTAAAAGGTCAAATTTCGAAAAATCCAATTTTACTTCGATTTTATATGGTCAGAGGAATTTACATACCACATTTCATTATTCTAGACGTAATACTTTAGTATGTACCAAATATCGAAAGATTCAATTTTACTTCGCTTTTAACTGGTCAGAGAATTTACATACCAAATTTCACGATTCTAGGTGTAATACTTTAGTTGGTACCATTTTTATCCCTTTTTGTCCCGCACGCCCATTAAAAGTACAATTTTCGAAAAATCCAATTTTACTTTGCTTTTATATGGTCAGAGCAATTTACATAAAAAAATTCACGATTCTAGGTGTAATACTTTTGTTGGTACCATTTTTATCCCTTTCTGTCCCGCACGCGCCTTAAAAGTACAATTTTCGAAAAATCCAATTTCACTTCGCTTTTATATGGTCAGAGGAATTTACATACCAAATTTCATCATTTTAGGTGTAATACTTTAGTTGGTACCATTTTTATCCCTTTTTGTCCCGCTCGCCCCTTAAAAGTACATATTTCGAAAAATCCAATTTTACTTCGTTTCTATATGGTCAGAGGTATCTACATACCAAATTTCACGATTCTAGCTGTAATACTTTAGTTGGTACCATTTTTATCCCTTTTTGTCCCGCTCGCCCCTTAAAAGTAAAAATTTCGAAAAATCCAATTTACTTCGTTTCTATATGGTCAGAGGAATTTACATACAAAATTTCATCATTCTAGGTGTAATACTTTAGTTGGTACCATTTTTATCCCTTTCTGTCCCGCACGCCCCTTAAAAGTACAAATTTCGAAAAATCCAATTTTACTTCGTTTCTATATGGTCAGAGGAATTTACATACCAAATTTCACGATTCTAGCTGTAATACTTTAGTTGGTATCATTTTTATCCCTTTTTGTCCCGCTCTTCCCTTAAAAGTACAATTTACGAAAAATCCAATTTTACTTCGATTCTATATGGTCAGATGAATTTACATACCATTTTTCACTATTCGTGCTGTAATACTTTAGTCGGTACCATATTTATCCCGCAAGCCGCTTAAAAGTAAAATTGTCGAAAAATCCAATTTTACTTCTCTTTTATATGGTCAGAGCAATTTACATACCAAATTTCACGATTCTAGGTGTACTACTTTTGTTGGTACCATTTTTATACCTTTTTGTCCCGCACGCCCATTAAAAGTACAATTTTCGAAAAATCCAATTTTACTTTGGTTTTATATGGTCAAAGGAATTTACATACCAAATTTCACGATTCTAGGTGTAATACTTTAGTTGGTACCATTTTTATCCCGTCCGCCCCTTAAAAGTACAAATTTCGAAAAATCCAATTTTACTTGGCTTTTATATGGTTAGAGGAATTTATATACCAAATTTCACGATTCTAGGTGTAATATTTTAGTCGGTACCATTTTTATCCCTTTTTGTCCCGCAAGCCCTTTAAAAGTACAATTTTCGAAAAATCCAATTTTACTTTGCTTTTATATGGTCAGAGCAATTTACATACCAAATTTCACGATTCTAGCTGTAATACTTTAGTCGGTACCATTTTTATCCCATTTTGTCCCGCTCGCCCCTTAAAAGTACAATTTTCGAAAAATCCAATTACACTTCGCTTTTATATGGTCAGAGGAATTTACATACCAAATTTCATCATTCTAGGTGTAATACTTTAGTTGGTACCATTTTTATCCCTTTTTGTCCCGCTCGCCCCTTAAAAGTACAAATTTCGAAAAATCCAATTTTACTTCGTTTCTATTTGGTCAGAGGAATTTACATACCAAATTTCACAATTCTAGGTGCAATACTTTAGTTGGTACCATTTTTATCCCTTTTTGTCCCGCTCGCCCCTTAAAAGTACAAATTTCGAAAATCCAATGTTACTTCGCTTTTATATGGTCAGAGCAATTTACATAAAAAATTCACGATTCTAGGTGTAATACTTTTGTTGGCACCATTGTTATCCCTTTTTGTCCCGCAGGACCATTAAAAGTACAATTTTCAAAAAATCAAATTTTACTTCGCTTTTATATGGTCAGAGCAATTTACATAAAAAAATTCACGATCCTAGGTGTAATACTTTTGTTGGTACCATTTTTATCCCTTTCTGTCCCGCACGCGCCTTAAAAGTACAATTTTCCAAAAATCCAATATTACTTCGCTTTTATGTGGTCAGAGGAATTTACATACCAAATTTCACGATTCTAGGTGTAATACTTTAGTTGATACCATTTTTATCCCTTTTTGTCGCTCGCCCCTTAAAAGGACAAATTTCGAAAAATCCAATTTTACTTCGATTTTATATGGTCAGAGGAATTTACATACCAAATTTCACTATTCTAGACGTAATACTTTAGTATGTACCAAATTTCGAAAGATTCAATTTTACTTCGCTTTTAACTGGTCAGAGGAATTTACATACCAAATTTCACGATTCTAGGTGTAATACTTTAGTTGGTACCATTTTTAACCCTTTCTGTCCCGCTCGCCCCTTAAAAGTACAAATTTCGAAAAATCATATTTTACTTCGCTTTTATATGGTCAGAGGAATTTACATACCAAATTTCACTATTCTAGGTGTAATACTTTAGTAGGTACCAAATTTCGAAAAATTAAATTTTCCTTCGCTTTTATATGGTCAGAGGAATTTACATACCAAATTTCACGATTCTAGGTGTAATACTTTAGTTGGTACCATTTTTATCCCTTTTTGTCCCGCTCGCCCCTTAAAAGTACAATTTTCGAAAAATCCAATTTTACTTCGTTTCTATATGGTCAGAGGAATTTACATACCAAATTTCATCATTCTAGGTGTAATACTTTAGTTGGTACCATTTTTATCCCTTTCTGTCCCGCACGCCCCTTAAAAGTACAATTTTCGAAAAATCAAATTTTACTTTGTTTCTATATGGTCAGAGGAATTTACATACCAAATTTCACGATTCTAGCTGTAATACTTTAGTTGGTATCATTTTTATCCCTTTTTGTCCCGCTCTTCCCTTAAAAGTACTTATTTCGAAAAATCCAATTTTACTTCGTTTCTATATGGTCAGATGAATTTACATACCAAATTTCACTATTCTTGCTGTAATACTTTAGTCGGTACCATTTTTATCCCTTTTTATCCCGCAAGCCGCTTAAAAGTAAAATTGTCGAAAAATCCAATTTTACTTCGCTTTTATATGGTCAGAGCAATTTACATACCAAATTTCACGATTCTAGGTGTAATACTTTAGTTGGTACCATTTTTATCCCTTTTTGTCCCGCTCGCCCCTTAAAAGTACATATTTCGAAAAATCCAATTTTACTTCGTTTCTATATGGTCAGAGGAATTTACATACCAAACTTCGAAAGATCCAATTTACTTCGTTTCTATATGGTCAGAGAAATTTACATACCAAATTTCACGATTTTAGCTGTAATACTTTAGTTGGCACCATTTTTGTCCCTTTTTGTCCCGCTCTTCCCTTAAAAGTACAAATTTCGAAAAATCCAATTTTACTTCGTTTCTATATGGTCAGATGAATTTACATTCCAAATTTCACTATTCTTGCTGTAATACTTTAGTCGGTACCATTTTTATCCCATTTTGTCCCGCCCGCCCCTTAAAAGTAAAATTTTCGAAAAATCCAATATTACATCGCTTTTTTATGGTCAGAGGAATTTACATACCAAATTTCACGATTCTAGGTGTAATACTTTAGTTGGTACCATTTTTATCCCTTTTTGTCCCGCTCGCCCCTAAAAAGTACAATTTTCGAAAAATCCAATTTCACTTCGCTTTTATATGGTCAGAGGAATTTACATACCAAATTTCATCATTCTAGGTGTAATACTTTAGATGGTATCATTTTTATCCCTTTTTGTCCCGCTCGCCCCTTAAAAGTACAAATTACGAAAAATCCAATTTTACTTCGTTTCTATATGGTCAGAGGAATTTACATACCAAATTTCACGATTCTAGCTGTAATACTTTAGTTGGTATCATTTTTATCCCTTTTTGTCCCGCTCTTCCCTTAAAAGTACAAACTTCGAAAAATCCAATTTTACTTCGATTCTATATGGTCAGATGAATTTACATACCAATTTTCACTATTCTTGCTGTAATACTTTAGTCGGTACCATATTTATCCCGCAAGCCGCTTAAAAGTAAAATTGTCGAAAAATCCAATTTTACTTCGCTTTTATATGGTCAGAGCAATTTACATACCAAATTTCACGATTTTAGGTGTAATACTTTTGTTGGTACCATTTTTATCCCTTTTTGTCCCGCACGTCCATTAAATGTACAATTTTCGAAAAATCCAATTTTACTTTGGTTTTATATGGTCAAAGGAATTTACATACCAAATTTCACGATTCTAGGTGTAATACTTTAGTTGGTACCATTTTTATCCCGTCCGCCCCTTAAAAGTACAAATTTCGAAAAATCCAATTTTACTTCGCTTTTATATGGTCAGAGAAATTTACATACCAAATTTCACGATTCTAGCTGTAATACTTTAGTCGGTACCATTTTTATCCCATTTTGTCCCGCTCGCCCCTTAAAAGTACAATTTTCGAAAAATCCAATTACACTTCGCTTTTATATGGTCAGAGGAATTTACATACCAAATTTCATCATTCTAGGTGTAATACTTTAGTTGGTACCATTTTTATCCCTTTTTGTCCCGCTCGCCCCTTAAAAGTACAAATTTCGAAAAATCCAATTTTACTTCGTTTCTATTTGGTCAGAGGAATTTACATACCAAATTTCACGATTCTAGGTGCAATACTTTAGTTGGTACCATTTGTATCCCTTTTTGTCCCGCTCGCCCCTTAAAAGTACAAATTTCGAAAATCCAATGTTACTTCGCTTTTATATGGTCAGAGCAATTTACATACCAAATTTCACGATTCTAGGTGTAATACTTTAGTTGGTACCATTTTTATCCCATCCGCCACTTAAAAGTACAAATTTCGAAAAATCCAATTTTACTTCGCTTTTATATGGCTAGAGGAATTTATATACCAAATTTCACGATTCTAGGTGTAATATTTTAGTTGGTACCATTTTTATCCCTTTCTGTCGCTCGCCCCTTAAAAGGACAAATTTCGAAAAATCATATTTTACTTCGCTTTTATATGGTCAGAGGAATTTACATACCAAATTTCACTATTCTAGGTGTAATACTTTAGTAGGTACCAAATTTCGAAAATTAAATTTTACTTCGCTTTTATATGGTCAGAGGAATTTACATACCAAATTTCACGATTCTAGGTGTAATACTTTAGTTGGTACCATTTTTATCCCTTTTTGTCCCGCTCGCCCCTTAAAAGTACAATTTTCGAAAAATCCAATTTTACTTCGTTTCTATATGGTCAGAGGAATTTACATACCAAATTTCATCATTCTAGGTGTAATACTTTAGTTGGTACCATTAGTACCCCTTTTTGTCCCGCACGCCCCTTAAAAGTACAATTTTCGAAAAATCCAATTTTACTTTGTTTCTATATGGTCAGAGGAATTTACATACCAAATTTCACGATTCTAGCTGTAATACTTTAGTTGGTATCATTTTTATCCCTTTTTGTCCCGCTCTTCCCTTAAAAGTACTTATTTCGAAAAATCCAATTTTACTTCGTTTCTATATGGTCAGATGAATTTACATACCAAATTTCACTATTCTTGCTGTAATACTTTAGTCGGTACCATTTTTATCCCTTTTTATCCCGCAAGCAGCTTAAAAGTAAAATTGTCGAAAAAACCAATTTTACTTCGCTTTTATATGGTCAGAGCAATTTACATACCAAATTTCACGATTCTAGGTGTAATACTTTAGTTGGTACCATTTTTATCCCTTTTTGTCCCGCTCGCCCCTTAAAAGTACATATTTCGAAAAATCCAAGTTTACTTCGTTTCTATATGGTCAGAGGAATTTACATACCAAACTTCACGATTCTAGCTGTAATACTTTAGTTGGTACCATTAGTACCCCTTTTTGTCCCGCTCACCCCTTAAAAGTACAAATTTCGAAACATCCAATTTTACTTCGTTTCTATATGGTCAGAGGAATTTACATACCAAATTTCACGATTCTAGCTGTAATACTTTAGTTGGTATCATTTTTATCCCTTTTTGTCCCGCTCTTCCCTTAAAAGTACAAATTTCGAAAAATCCAATTTTAATTCGATTCTATATGGTCAGATGAATTTACATACCAATTTTCACTATTCTTGCTGTAATACTTTAGTCGGTACCATATTTATCCCGCAAGCCGCTTAAAAGTAAAATTGTCGAAAAATCCAATTTTACTTCGCTTTTATATGGTCAGAGCAATTTACATACCAAATTTCACGATTCTAGGTGTAATACTTTTGTTGGTACCATTTTTATCCCTTTTTGTCCCGCACGCCCATTAAAAGTACAATTTGCGAAAATCCAATGTTACTTCGCTTTTATATGGTCAGAGCAATTTACATACCAAATTTCATCATTCTAGGTGTAATACTTTAGTTGGTACCATTTTTATCCCTTTTTGTCCCGCTCTTCCCTTAAAAGTACAAATTTCGAAAAATCCAATTTTACTTCGTTTCTATATGGTCAGATGAATTTACATTCCAAATTTCACTATTCTTGCTGTAATACTTTAGTCGGTACCATTTTTATCCCATTTTGTCCCGCTCGCCCCTTAAAAGTAAAATTTTCGAAAAATCCAATTTTACATCGCTTTTTTTTATGGTCAGAGGAATTTACATACCAAATTTCACGATTCTAGGTGTAATACTTTAGTTGGTACCTTTTTTATCCCTTTTTGTACCGCTCGCCCCTTAAAAGTACAAATTTCGAAAAATCCAATTTTACTTCGTTTCTATTTGGTCAGAGGAATTTACATACCAAATTTCACGATTCTAGGTGCAATACTTTAGTCAGTACCATTTGTATCCCTTTTTGTCCCGCTCGCCCCTTAAAAGTACAAATTTCGAAATATCCAATTTTACTTCGTTTCTATATGGTCAGAGGAATTTACATACAAAACTTCACGGTTCTAGGTGTAATACTTTTGTTGGTACCATTTTTATCCCTTTTTGTCCCGCACGCCCATTAAAAGTACAATTTTCGAAATATCCAATTTTACTTTGGTTTTATATGGTCAAAGGAATTTACATACCAAATTTCACGATTCCAGGTGTAATACTTTAGTTGGTACCATTTTTATCCCGTCCGCCCCTTAAAAGTACAAATTTCGAAAAATCCAATTTTACTTCGCTTTTATATGGTTAGAGGAATTTATATACCAAATTTCACGATCCTAGCTGTAATACTTTAGTCGGTACCATTTTTATCCCATTTTGTCCCGTTCGCCCCTTAAAAGTACAATTTTCGAAAAATCCAATTTCACTTCGCTTTTATATGGTCAGAGGAATTTACATACCAAATTTCACGATTCCAGGTGTAATACTTTAGTTGGTACCATTTTTATCCCGTCCGCCCCTTAAAAGTACAAATTTCGAAAAATCCAATTTTACTTCGCTTTTATATGGTTAGAGGAATTTATATACCAAATTTCACGATCCTAGCTGTAATACTTTAGTCGGTACCATTTTTATCCCATTTTGTCCCGTTCGCCCCTTAAAAGTACAATTTTCGAAAAATCCAATTTCACTTCGCTTTTATATGGTCAGAGGAATTTACATACCAAATTTCACGATTCTAGGTGTAATACTTTAGTTGGTACCATTTTTATCCCTTCCGCCCCTTAAAAGTACAAATTTCGAAAAATCCAATTTTACTTCGCTTTTATATGGTTAGAGGAATTTATATACCAAATTTCACGATTCTAGGTGTAATATTTTAGTTGGTACCATTTTTATCCCGCAAGCCCTTTAAAAGTACAATTTTCGAAAAATCCAATTTTACTTTGCTTTTATATAGTCAGAGCAATTTACATAAAAAAATTTACGATTCTAGGTGTAATACTTTTGTTGGTACCATTTTTATCCCTTTCTGTCCCGCACGCGCCTTAAAAGTACAATTTTCGAAAAATCCAATTTCACATCGCTTTTATATGGTCAGAGGAATTTACATACCAAATTTCATCATTCTAGGTGTAATACTTTAGTTGGTACCATTTTTATCCCTTTTTGTCCCGCTCGCCCCTTAAAAGTACAAATTTCGAAAAATCATATTTTACTTCGCTTTTATATGGTCAGAGGAATTTACATACCAAATTTCACTATTCTAGGTGTAATACGTAGGTACCAATTTTCGAAAAATCCAATTTTACTTCGTTTCTATATGGTCAGAGGAATTTACATACCAAATTTCACGATTCTAGCTGTAATACTTTAGTTGGTACCATTATTACCCTTTTTGTCCCGCTCACCCCTTAAAAGTACAAATTTCGAAAAATCCAATTTTACTTCGTTTCTATATGGTCAGAGGAATTTACATACCAAATTTCACGATTCTAGCTGTAATACTTTAGTTGGTACCATTGTTATCCCTTTTTGTCCCGCTCGCCCCTTAAAAGTACAAATTTCGAAAGATCCAATTTACTTCGTTTCTATATGGTCAGAGAAATTTACATACCAAATTTCACGATTTTAGCTGTAATACTTTAGTTGGCACCATTTTTGTCCCTTTTTGTCCCGCTCTTCCCTTAAAAGTACAAATTTCGAAAAATCCAATTTTACTTCGTTTCTATATGGTCAGATGAATTTACATTCCAAATTTCACTATTCTTGCTGTAATACTTTAGTCGGTACCATTTTTATCCCATTTTGTCCCGCCCGCCCCTTAAAAGTAAAATTTTCGAAAAATCCAATATTACATCGCTTTTTTATGGTCAGAGGAATTTACATACCAAATTTCACGATTCTAGGTGTAATACTTTAGTTGGTACCATTTTTATCCCTTTTTGTCCCGCTCGCCCCTAAAAAGTACAATTTTCGAAAAATCCAATTTCACTTCGCTTTTATATGGTCAGAGGAATTTACATACCAAATTTCATCATTCTAGGTGTAATACTTTAGATGGTATCATTTTTATCCCTTTTTGTCCCGCTCGCCCCTTAAAAGTACAAATTACGAAAAATCCAATTTTACTTCGTTTCTATATGGTCAGAGGAATTTACATACCAAATTTCACGATTCTAGCTGTAATACTTTAGTTGGTATCATTTTTATTCCTTTTTGTCCCGCTCTTCCCTTAAAAGTACAAATTTCGAAAAATCCAATTTTACTTCGATTCTATATGGTCAGATGAATTTACATACCAATTTTCACTATTCTTGCTGTAATACTTTAGTCGGTACCATATTTATCCCGCAAGCCGCTTAAAAGTAAAATTGTCGAAAAATCCAATTTTACTTCGCTTTTATATGGTCAAAGCAATTTACATACCAAATTTCACGATTTTAGGTGTAATACTTTTGTTGGTACCATTTTTATCCCTTTTTGTCCCGCACGTCCATTAAATGTACAATTTCGAAAAATCCAATTTTACTTTGGTTTTATATGGTCAAAGGAATTTACATACCAAATTTCACGATTCTAGGTGTAATACTTTAGTTGGTACCATTTTTATCCCGTCCGCCCCTTAAAAGTACAAATTTCGAAAATCCAATTTTACTTCGCTTTTATATGGTTTTAGAGGAATTTATATACCAAATTTCACGATTCTAGGTGTAATATTTTAGTCGGTACCATTTTTATCCCTTTTTGTCCCGCAAGCCCTTTAAAAGTACAATTTTCGAAAAATCCAATTTTATTTTGCTTTTATATGGTCAGAGAAATTTACATACCAAATTTCACGATTCTAGCTGTAATACTTTAGTCGGTACCATTTTTATCCCATTTTGTCCCGCTCGCCCCTTAAAAGTACAATTTTCGAAAAATCCAATTACACTTCGCTTTTATATGGTCAGAGGAATTTACATACCAAATTTCATCATTCTAGGTGTAATACTTTAGTTGGTACCATTTTTATCCCTTTTTGTCCCGCTCGCCCCTTAAAAGTACAAATTTCGAAAAATCCAATTTTACTTCGTTTCTATTTGGTCAGAGGAATTTACATACCAAATTTCACGATTCTAGGTGCAATACTTTAGTTGGTACCATTTTTATCCCTTTTTGTCCCGCTCGCCCCTTAAAAGTACAAATTTCGAAAATCCAATGTTACTTCGCTTTTATATGGTCAGAGCAATTTACATACCAAATTTCACGATTCTAGGTGTAATACTTTAGTTGGTACCATTTTTATCCCATCCGCCACTTAAAAGTACAAATTTCGAAAAATCCAATTTTACTTCGCTTTTATATGGCTAGAGGAATTTATATACCAAATTTCACGATTCTAGGTGTAATATTTTAGTTGGTACCATTTTTATCCCTTTCTGTCGCTCGCCCCTTAAAAGGACAAATTTCGAAAAATCCAATTTTACTTCGATTTTATATGGTCAGAGGAATTTACATACCAAATTTCACTATTCTAGACGTAATACTTTAGTATGTACCAAATTTCGAAAGATTCAATTTTACTTCGCTTTTAACTGGTCAGAGGAATTTACATACCAAATTTCACGATTCTAGGTGTAATACTTTAGTTGATACCATTTTTATCCCTTTTTGTCGCTCGCCCCTTAAAAGGACAAATTTCGAAAAATCCAATTTTACTTCGATTTTATATGGTCAGAGGAATTTACATACCAAATTTCACTATTCTAGACGTAATACTTTAGTATGTACCAAATTTCGAAAGATTCAATTTTACTTCGCTTTTAACTGGTCAGAGGAATTTACATACCAAATTTCACGATTCTAGGTGTAATACTTTAGTTGGTACCATTTTTAACCCTTTCTGTCCCGCTCGCCCCTTAAAAGTACAAATTTCGAAAAATCATATTTTACTTCGCTTTTATATGGTCAGAGGAATTTACATACCAAATTTCACTATTCTAGGTGTAATACTTTAGTAGGTACCAAATTTCGAAAAATTAAATTTTACTTCGCTTTTATATGGTCAGAGGAATTTACATACCAAATTTCACGATTCTAGGTGTAATACTTTAGTTGGTACCATTTTTATCCCTTTTTGTCCCGCTCGCCCCTTAAAAGTACAATTTTCGAAAAATCCAATTTTACTTCGTTTCTATATGGTCAGAGGAATTTACATACCAAATTTCATCATTCTAGGTGTAATACTTTAGTTGGTACCATTAGTACCCCTTTTTGTCCCGCACGCCCCTTAAAAGTACAATTTTCGAAAAATCCAATTTTACTTTGTTTCTATATGGTCAGAGGAATTTACATACCAAATTTCACGATTCTAGCTGTAATACTTTAGTTGGTATCATTTTTATCCCTTTTTGTCCCGCTCTTCCCTTAAAAGTACTTATTTCGAAAAATCCAATTTTACTTCGTTTCTATATGGTCAGATGAATTTACATACCAAATTTCACTATTCTTGCTGTAATACTTTAGTCGGTACCATTTTTATCCCTTTTTATCCCGCAAGCCGCTTAAAAGTAAAATTGTCGAAAAATCCAATTTTACTTCGCTTTTATATGGTCAGAGCAATTTACATACCAAATTTCACGATTCTAGGTGTAATACTTTAGTTGGTACCATTTTTATCCCTTTTTGTCCCGCTCGCCCCTTAAAAGTACATATTTCGAAAAATCCAAGTTTACTTCGTTTCTATATGGTCAGAGGAATTTACATACCAAACTTCACGATTCTAGCTGTAATACTTTAGTTGGTACCATTAGTACCCCTTTTTGTCCCGCTCACCCCTTAAAAGTACAAATTTCGAAACATCCAATTTTACTTCGTTTCTATATGGTCAGAGGAATTTACATACCAAATTTCACGATTCTAGCTGTAATACTTTAGTTGGTATCATTTTTATCCCTTTTTGTCCCGCTCTTCCCTTAAAAGTACAAATTTCGAAAAATCCAATTTTAATTCGATTCTATATGGTCAGATGAATTTACATACCAATTTTCACTATTCTTGCTGTAATACTTTAGTCGGTACCATATTTATCCCGCAAGCCGCTTAAAAGTAAAATTGTCGAAAAATCAAATTTTACTTCGCTTTTATATGGTCAGAGCAATTTACATACCAAATTTCACGATTCTAGGTGTAATACTTTTGTTGGTACCATTTTTATCCCTTTTTGTCCCGCACGCCCATTAAAAGTACAATTTGCGAAAATCCAATGTTACTTCGCTTTTATATGGTCAGAGCAATTTACATACCAAATTTCATCATTCTAGGTGTAATACTTTAGTTGGTACCATTTTTATCCCTTTTTGTCCCGCTCTTCCCTTAAAAGTACAAATTTCGAAAAATCCAATTTTACTTCGTTTCTATATGGTCAGATGAATTTACATTCCAAATTTCACTATTCTTGCTGTAATACTTTAGTCGGTACCATTTTTATCCCATTTTGTCCCGCTCGCCCCTTAAAAGTAAAATTTTCGAAAAATCCAATTTTACATCGCTTTTTTATGGTCAGAGGAATTTACATACCAAATTTCACGATTCTAGGTGTAATACTTTAGTTGGTACCTTTTTTATCCCTTTTTGTACCGCTCGCCCCTTAAAAGTACAAATTTCGAAAAATCCAATTTTACTTCGTTTCTATTTGGTCAGAGGAATTTACATACCAAATTTCACGATTCTAGGTGCAATACTTTAGTTGGTACCATTTTTATCCCTTTTTGTCCCGCTCGCCCCTTAAAAGTACAAATTTCGAAAAATCCAATTTTACTTCGTTTCTATATGGTCAGATGAATTTACATACCAAATTTCACTATTCTTGCTGTAATACTTTAGTCAGTACCATTTGTATCCCTTTTTGTCCCGCTCGCCCCTTAAAAGTACAAATTTCGAAATATCCAATTTTACTTCGTTTCTATATGGTCAGAGGAATTTACATACAAAACTTCACGGTTCTAGGTGTAATACTTTTGTTGGTACCATTTTTATCCCTTTTTGTCCCGCACGCCCATTAAAAGTACAATTTTCGAAATATCCAATTTTACTTTGGTTTTATATGGTCAAAGGAATTTACATACCAAATTTCACGATTCCAGGTGTAATACTTTAGTTGGTACCATTTTTATCCCGTCCGCCCCTTAAAAGTACAAATTTCGAAAATTCCAATTTTACTTCGCTTTTATATGGTTAGAGGAATTTATATACCAAATTTCACGATCCTAGCTGTAATACTTTAGTCGGTACCATTTT
Source organism: Polietes domitor (assembly GCA_947397865.1). Classification (NCBI taxonomy): domain Eukaryota; kingdom Metazoa; phylum Arthropoda; class Insecta; order Diptera; family Muscidae; genus Polietes; species Polietes domitor. The sequence continues at coordinate 92,688,009 of OX377618.1, read as the reverse complement.
TATCCCATTTTGTCCCGTTCGCCCCTTAAAAGTACAATTTTCGAAAAATCCAATTTCACTTCGCTTTTATATGGTCAGAGGAATTTACATACCAAATTTCATCATTCTAGGTGTAATACTTTAGTTGGTACCATTTTTATCCCTTTTTGTCCCGCTCTTCCCTTAAAAGTACAAATTTCGAAAAATCCAATTTTACTTCGTTTCTATATGGTCAGATGAATTTACATTCCAAATTTCACTATTCTTGCTGTAATACTTTAGTCGGTACCATTTTTATCCCATTTTGTCCCGCTCGCCCCTTAAAAGTAAAATTTTCGAAAAATCCAATTTTACATCGCATTTTTATGGTCAGAGGAATTTACATACCAAATTTCACGATTCTAGGTGTAATACTTTAGTTGGTACCATTTTTATCCCTTTTTGTCCCGCTCGCCCCTTAAAAGTACAAACTTCGAAAAATCCAATTTTACTTCGTTTCTATATGGTCAGAGGAATTTACATACCAAATTTCACGATTTTAGGTGCAATACTTTAGTTGGTACCATTTTTATCCCTTTTTTCCCGCTCGCCCCTTAAAAATACAAATTTCGAAAAATCCATTTTTACTTAGTTTCTATATGGTCAGAGGAATTTATATACCAAACTTCACGATTCTAGCTGTAATACTTTAGTTGGTACCATTAGTACCCCTTTTTGTCCCGCTCGCCCCTTAAAAGTACAATTTTCGACAAATCCAATTTCACTTCGCTTTTATATGGTCATAGGAATTTACATACCAAATTTCATCATTCTAGGTGTAATACTTTAGTTGGTACCATTTTTATCCCTTTTTGTCCCGCTCGCCCCTTAAAAGTACAAATTTCGAAAAATCCAATTTTACTTCGCTTTTATATGGTCAGAGGAATTTACATACCAAATTTCACGATTCTAGGTGTAATACTTTAGTTGGTACCATTTTTATCCCTTTTTGTCCCGCTCGCCCCTTAAAAGTACAATTTTCGAAAAATCCAATTTTACTTCGTTTCTATATGGTCAGAGGAATTTACATACCAAATTTCATCATTCTAGGTGTAATACTTTAGTTGGTACCATTTTTATCCCTTTCTGTCCCGCACGCCCCTTAAAAGTACAATTTTCGAAAAATCAAATTTTACTTTGTTTCTATATGGTCAGAGGAATTTACATACCAAATTTCACGATTCTAGCTGTAATACTTTAGTTGGTATCATTTTTATCCCTTTTTGTCCCGCTCTTCCCTTAAAAGTACTTATTTCGAAAAATCCAATTTTACTTCGTTTCTATATGGTCAGATGAATTTACATACCAAATTTCACTATTCTTGCTGTAATACTTTAGTCGGTACCATTTTTATCCCTTTTTATCCCGCAAGCCGCTTAAAAGTAAAATTGTCGAAAAATCCAATTTTTCTTCGCTTTTATATGGTCAGAGCAATTTACATACCAAATTTCACGATTCTAGGTGTAATACTTTAGTTGGTACCATTTTTATCCCTTTTTGTCCCGCTCGCCCCTTAAAAGTACATATTTCGAAAAATCCAAGTTTACTTCGTTTCTATATGGTCAGAGGAATTTACATACCAAACTTCACGATTCTACCTATAATACTTTAGGTGGTACCATTAGTACCCCTTTTTGTCCCGCTCACCCCTTAAAAGTACAAATTTCGAAACATCCAGTTTTACTTCGTTTCTATATGGTCAGAGGAATTTACATACCAAACTTCACGATTCTAGCTGTAATACTTTAGTTGGTACCATTAGTACCCCTTTTTGTCCCGCTCACCCCTTAAAAGTACAAATTTCGAAACATCCAGTTTTACTTCGTTTCTATATGGTCAGAGGAATTTACATACCAAATTTCACGATTCTAGCTGTAATACTTTAGTTGGTATCATTTTTATCCCTTTTTGTCCCGCTCTTCCCTTAAAAGTACAAATTTCGAAAAATCCAATTTTAATTCGATTCTATATGGTCAGATGAATTTACATACCAATTTTCACTATTCTTGCTGTAATACTTTAGTCGGTACCATATTTATCCCGCAAGCCGCTTAAAAGTAAAATTGTCGAAAAATCCAATTTTACTTCGCTTTTATATGGTCAGAGCAATTTACATACCAAATTTCACGATTCTAGGTGTAATACTTTTCTTGGTACCATTTTTATCCCTTTTTGTCCCGCACGCCCATTAAAAGTACAATTTGCGAAAATCCAATGTTACTTCGCTTTTATATGGTCAGAGCAATTTACATACCAAATTTCATCATTCTAGGTGTAATACTTTAGTTGGTACCATTTTTATCCCTTTTTGTCCCGCTCTTCCCTTAAAAGTACAAATTTCGAAAAATCCAATTTTACTTCGTTTCTATATGGTCAGATGAATTTACATTCCAAATTTCACTATTCTTGCTGTAATACTTTAGTCGGTACCATTTTTATCCCATTTTGTCCCGCTCGCCCCTTAAAAGTAAAATTTTCGACAAATCCAATTTTACATCGCTTTTTTATGGTCAGAGGAATTTACATACCAAATTTCACGATTCTAGGTGTAATACTTTAGTTGGTACCGTTTTTATCCCTTTTTGTCCCGCTCGCCCCTTAAAAGTACAAATTTCGAAAAATCCAATTTTACTTCGTTTCTATATGGTCAGATGAATTTACATACCAAATTTCACTATTCTTGCTGTAATACTTTAGTCAGTACCATTTGTATCCCTTTTTGTCCCGCTCGCCCCTTAAAAGTACAATTTTCGAAAAATCCAATTTCACATCGCTTTTATATGGTCAGAGGAATTTACATACCAAATTTCATCATTCTAGGTGTAATACTTTAGTTGGTACCATTTTTATCCCTTTTTGTCCCGCTCGCCCCTTAAAAGTACAAATTTCGAAAAATCATATTTTACTTCGCTTTTATATGGTCAGAGGAATTTACATACCAAATTTCACGATTCTAGCTGTAATACTTTAGTTGGTATCATTTTTATTCCTTTTTGTCCCGCTCTTCCCTTAAAAGTACAAATTTCGAAAAATTAAATTTTACTTCGCTTTTATATGGTCAGAGGAATTTACATACCAAATTTCACGATTCTAGGTGTAATACTTTAGTTGGTACCATTTTTATCCCTTTTTGTCCCGCTCGCCCCTTAAAAGTACAATTTTCGAAAAATCCAATTTTACTTCGTTTCTATATGGTCAGAGGAATTTACATACCAAATTTCATCATTCTAGGTGTAATACTTTAGTTGGTACAATTTTCGAAAAATCCAATTTTACTTTGTTTCTATATGGTCAGAGGAATTTACATACCAAATTTCACGATTCTAGCTGTAATACTTTAGTTGGTATCATTTTTATCCCTTTTTGTCCCGCTCTTCCCTTAAAAGTACTTATTTCGAAAAATCCAATTTTACTTCGTTTCTATATGGTCAGATGAATTTACATACCAAATTTCACTATTCTTGCTGTAATACTTTAGTCGGTACCATTTTTATCCCTTTTTATCCCGCAAGCCGCTTAAAAGTAAAATTGTCGAAAAATCCAATTTTACTTCGCTTTTATATGGTCAGAGCAATTTACATACCAAATTTCACGATTCTAGGTGTAATACTTTAGTTGGTACCATTTTTATCCCTTTTTGTCCCGCTCGCCCCTTAAAAGTACATATTTCGAAAAATCCAAGTTTACTTCGTTTCTATATGGTCAGAGGAATTTACATACCAAACTTCACGATTCTAGCTGTAATACTTTAGTTGGTACCATTAGTACCCCTTTTTGTCCCGCTCACCCCTTAAAAGTACAAATTTCGAAACATCCAATTTTACTTCGTTTCTATATGGTCAGAGGAATTTACATACCAAATTTCACGATTCTAGCTGTAATACTTTAGTTGGTATCATTTTTATCCCTTTTTGTCCCGCTCTTCCCTTAAAAGTACAAATTTCGAAAAATCCAATTTTAATTCGATTCTATATGGTCAGATGAATTTACATACCAATTTTCACTATTCTTGCTGTAATACTTTAGTCGGTACCATATTTATCCCGCAAGCCGCTTAAAAGTAAAATTGTCGAAAAATCAAATTTTACTTCGCTTTTATATGGTCAGAGCAATTTACATACCAAATTTCACGATTCTAGGTGTAATACTTTTGTTGGTACCATTTTTATCCCTTTTTGTCCCGCACGCCCATTAAAAGTACAATTTGCGAAAATCCAATGTTACTTCGCTTTTATATGGTCAGAGCAATTTACATACCAAATTTCATCATTCTAGGTGTAATACTTTAGTTGGTACCATTTTTATCCCTTTTTGTCCCGCTCTTCCCTTAAAAGTACAAATTTCGAAAAATCCAATTTTACTTCGTTTCTATATGGTCAGATGAATTTACATTCCAAATTTCACTATTCTTGCTGTAATACTTTAGTCGGTACCATTTTTATCCCATTTTGTCCCGCTCGCCCCTTAAAAGTAAAATTTTCGAAAAATCCAATTTTACATCGCTTTTTTATGGTCAGAGGAATTTACATACCAAATTTCACGATTCTAGGTGTAATACTTTAGTTGGTACCTTTTTTATCCCTTTTTGTACCGCTCGCCCCTTAAAAGTACAAATTTCGAAAAATCCAATTTTACTTCGTTTCTATTTGGTCAGAGGAATTTACATACCAAATTTCACGATTCTAGGTGCAATACTTTAGTTGGTACCATTTTTATCCCTTTTTGTCCCGCTCGCCCCTTAAAAGTACAAATTTCGAAAAATCCAATTTTACTTCGTTTCTATATGGTCAGATGAATTTACATACCAAATTTCACTATTCTTGCTGTAATACTTTAGTCAGTACCATTTGTATCCCTTTTTGTCCCGCTCGCCCCTTAAAAGTACAAATTTCGAAATATCCAATTTTACTTCGTTTCTATATGGTCAGAGGAATTTACATACAAAACTTCACGGTTCTAGGTGTAATACTTTTGTTGGTACCATTTTTATCCCTTTTTGTCCCGCACGCCCATTAAAAGTACAATTTTCGAAATATCCAATTTTACTTTGGTTTTATATGGTCAAAGGAATTTACATACCAAATTTCACGATTCCAGGTGTAATACTTTAGTTGGTACCATTTTTATCCCGTCCGCCCCTTAAAAGTACAAATTTCGAAAATTCCAATTTTACTTCGCTTTTATATGGTTAGAGGAATTTATATACCAAATTTCACGATCCTAGCTGTAATACTTTAGTCGGTACCATTTTTATCCCATTTTGTCCCGTTCGCCCCTTAAAAGTACAATTTTCGAAAAATCCAATTTCACTTCGCTTTTATATGGTCAGAGGAATTTACATACCAAATTTCATCATTCTAGGTGTAATACTTTAGTTGGTACCATTTTTATCCCTTTTTGTCCCGCTCTTCCCTTAAAAGTACAAATTTCGAAAAATCCAATTTTACTTCGTTTCTATATGGTCAGATGAATTTACATTCCAAATTTCACTATTCTTGCTGTAATACTTTAGTCGGTACCATTTTTATCCCATTTTGTCCCGCTCGCCCCTTAAAAGTAAAATTTTCGAAAAATCCAATTTTACATCGCATTTTTATGGTCAGAGGAATTTACATACCAAATTTCACGATTCTAGGTGTAATACTTTAGTTGGTACCATTTTTATCCCTTTTTGTCCCGCTCGCCCCTTAAAAGTACAAACTTCGAAAAATCCAATTTTACTTCGTTTCTATATGGTCAGAGGAATTTACATACCAAATTTCACGATTTTAGGTGCAATACTTTAGTTGGTACCATTTTTATCCCTTTTTTCCCGCTCGCCCCTTAAAAATACAAATTTCGAAAAATCCATTTTTACTTAGTTTCTATATGGTCAGAGGAATTTATATACCAAACTTCACGATTCTAGCTGTAATACTTTAGTTGGTACCATTAGTACCCCTTTTTGTCCCGCTCGCCCCTTAAAAGTACAATTTTCGACAAATCCAATTTCACTTCGCTTTTATATGGTCATAGGAATTTACATACCAAATTTCATCATTCTAGGTGTAATACTTTAGTTGGTACCATTTTTATCCCTTTTTGTCCCGCTCGCCCCTTAAAAGTACAAATTTCGAAAAATCCAATTTTACTTCGCTTTTATATGGTCAGAGGAATTTACATACCAAATTTCACGATTCTAGGTGTAATACTTTAGTTGGTACCATTTTTATCCCTTTTTGTCCCGCTCGCCCCTTAAAAGTACAATTTTCGAAAAATCCAATTTTACTTCGTTTCTATATGGTCAGAGGAATTTACATACCAAATTTCATCATTCTAGGTGTAATACTTTAGTTGGTACCATTTTTATCCCTTTCTGTCCCGCACGCCCCTTAAAAGTACAATTTTCGAAAAATCAAATTTTACTTTGTTTCTATATGGTCAGAGGAATTTACATACCAAATTTCACGATTCTAGCTGTAATACTTTAGTTGGTATCATTTTTATCCCTTTTTGTCCCGCTCTTCCCTTAAAAGTACTTATTTCGAAAAATCCAATTTTACTTCGTTTCTATATGGTCAGATGAATTTACATACCAAATTTCACTATTCTTGCTGTAATACTTTAGTCGGTACCATTTTTATCCCTTTTTATCCCGCAAGCCGCTTAAAAGTAAAATTGTCGAAAAATCCAATTTTTCTTCGCTTTTATATGGTCAGAGCAATTTACATACCAAATTTCACGATTCTAGGTGTAATACTTTAGTTGGTACCATTTTTATCCCTTTTTGTCCCGCTCGCCCCTTAAAAGTACATATTTCGAAAAATCCAAGTTTACTTCGTTTCTATATGGTCAGAGGAATTTACATACCAAACTTCACGATTCTACCTATAATACTTTAGGTGGTACCATTAGTACCCCTTTTTGTCCCGCTCGCCCCTTAAAAGTACAAATTTCGAAACATCCAGTTTTACTTCGTTTCTATATGGTCAGAGGAATTTACATACCAAACTTCACGATTCTAGCTGTAATACTTTAGTTGGTACCATTAGTACCCCTTTTTGTCCCGCTCACCCCTTAAAAGTACAAATTTCGAAACATCCAGTTTTACTTCGTTTCTATATGGTCAGAGGAATTTACATACCAAATTTCACGATTCTAGCTGTAATACTTTAGTTGGTATCATTTTTATCCCTTTTTGTCCCGCTCTTCCCTTAAAAGTACAAATTTCGAAAAATCCAATTTTAATTCGATTCTATATGGTCAGATGAATTTACATACCAATTTTCACTATTCTTGCTGTAATACTTTAGTCGGTACCATATTTATCCCGCAAGCCGCTTAAAAGTAAAATTGTCGAAAAATCCAATTTTACTTCGCTTTTATATGGTCAGAGCAATTTACATACCAAATTTCACGATTCTAGGTGTAATACTTTTCTTGGTACCATTTTTATCCCTTTTTGTCCCGCACGCCCATTAAAAGTACAATTTGCGAAAATCCAATGTTACTTCGCTTTTATATGGTCAGAGCAATTTACATACCAAATTTCATCATTCTAGGTGTAATACTTTAGTTGGTACCATTTTTATCCCTTTTTGTCCCGCTCTTCCCTTAAAAGTACAAATTTCGAAAAATCCAATTTTACTTCGTTTCTATATGGTCAGATGAATTTACATTCCAAATTTCACTATTCTTGCTGTAATACTTTAGTCGGTACCATTTTTATCCCATTTTGTCCCGCTCGCCCCTTAAAAGTAAAATTTTCGACAAATCCAATTTTACATCGCTTTTTTATGGTCAGAGGAATTTACATACCAAATTTCACGATTCTAGGTGTAATACTTTAGTTGGTACCGTTTTTATCCCTTTTTGTCCCGCTCGCCCCTTAAAAGTACAAATTTCGAAAAATCCAATTTTACTTCGTTTCTATATGGTCAGATGAATTTACATACCAAATTTCACTATTCTTGCTGTAATACTTTAGTCAGTACCATTTGTATCCCTTTTTGTCCCGCTCGCCCCTTAAAAGTACAAATTTCGAAATATCCAATTTTACTTCGTTTCTATATGGTCAGAGGAATTTACATACAAAACTTCACGATTCTAGCTGTAATACTTTAGTTGGTACCATTAGTACCCCTTTTTGTCCCGCACGCCCCTTAAAAGTACAATTTTCGAAAAATCCAATTTTACTTCGTTTCTATATAGTCAGAGGAATTTACATACCAAATTTCACGATTCTAGCTGTAATACTTTAGTTGGTACCATTTTTATCCCTTTTTGTCCCGCTCGCCCCTTAAAAGTACAAATTTCGAAAAATCCAATTTTACTTCGTTTCTATATGGTCAGATGAATTTACATACCAAATTTCACTATTCTTGCTGTAATACTTTAGTCAGTACCATTTGTATCCCTTTTTGTCCCGCTCGCCCCTTAAAAGTACAAATTTCGAAATATCCAATTTTACTTCGTTTCTATATGGTCAGAGGAATTTACATACAAAACTTCACGATTCTAGCTGTAATACTTTAGTTGGTACCATTAGTACCCCTTTTTGTCCCGCACGCCCCTTAAAAGTACAATTTTCGAAAAATCCAATTTTACTTCGTTTCTATATAGTCAGAGGAATTTACATACCAAATTTCACGATTCTAGCTGTAATACTTTAGTTGGTATCATTTTTATCCCTTTGTGTCCCGCTCTTCCCTTAAAAGTACTTATTTCGAAAAATCCAATTTTACTTCGTTTCTATATGGTCAGATGAATTTGCATACCAAATTTCACTATTCTTGCTGTAATACTTTAGTCGGTACCATTTTTATCCCTTTTTGTCCCGCTCGCCCCTTAAAAGTACAAATTTCGAAATATCCAATTTTACTTCGTTTCTATATGGTCAGAGGAATTTACATACAAAACTTCACGATTCTAGCTGTAATACTTTAGTTGGTACCATTAGTACCCCTTTTTGTCCCGCACGCCCCTTAAAAGTACAATTTTCGAAAAATCCAATTTTACTTCGTTTCTATATAGTCAGAGGAATTTACATACCAAATTTCACGATTCTAGCTGTAATACTTTAGTTGGTATCATTTTTATCCCTTTGTGTCCCGCTCTTCCCTTAAAAGTACTTATTTCGAAAAATCCAATTTTACTTCGTTTCTATATGGTCAGATGAATTTGCATACCAAATTTCACTATTCTTGCTGTAATACTTTAGTCGGTACCATTTTTATCCCTTTTTGTCCCGCTCGCCCCTTAAAAGTACAAATTTCGAAATATCCAATTTTACTTCGTTTCTATTCGTCACTATTCTTGCTGTAATACTTTAGTCGGTACCATTTTTATCCCTTTTTATCCCGCAAGCCGATTAAAAGTAAAATTGTCGAAAAATCCAATTTTACTTCGCTTTTATATGGTCAGAGCAATTTACATACCAAATTTCACGATTCTAGGTGTAATACTTTAGTTGGTATCCAATTTTCACTATTCTTGCTGTAATACTTTAGTCGGTACCATATTTATCCCGCAAGCCGCTTAAAAGTAAAATTGTCGAAAAATCCAATTTTACTTCGCTTTTATATGGTCAGAGCAATTTACATACCAAATTTCACGGTTCTAGGTGTAATACTTTTGTTGGTACCATTTTTATCCCTTTTTGTCCCGCACGCCCATTAAAAGTACAATTTTCGAAATATCCAATTTTACTTTGGTTTTATATGGTCAAAGGAATTTACATACCAAATTTCACGATTCCAGGTGTAATACTTTAGTTGGTACCATTTTTATCCCGTCCGCCCCTTAAAAGTACAAATTTCGAAAAATCCAATTTTACTTCGCTTTTATATGGTTAGAGGAATTTATATACCAAATTTCACGATCCTAGCTGTAATACTTTTGTTGGTACCATTTTTATCCCATTTTGTCCCGTTCGCCCCTTAAAAGTACAATTTTCGAAAAATCCAATTTCACTTCGCTTTTATATGGTCAGAGGAATTTACATACCAAATTTCATCATTCTAGGTGTAATACTTTAGTTGGTACCATTTTTATCCCTTTTTGTCCCGCTCTTCCCTTAAAAGTACAAATTTCGAAAAATCCAATTTTACTTCGTTTCTATATGGTCAGATGAATTTACATTCCAAATTTCACTATTCTTGCTGTAATACTTTAGTCGGTACCATTTTTATCCCATTTTGTCCCGCACGCCCCTTAAAAGTAAAATTTTCGAAAAATCCAATTTTACATCGCATTTTTATGGTCAGAGGAATTTACATACCAAATTTCACGATTCTAGGTGTAATACTTTAGTTGGTACCATTTTTATCCCTTTTTGTCCCGCTCGCCCCTTAAAAGTACAAACTTCGAAAAATCCAATTTTACTTCGTTTCTATATGGTCAGAGGAATTTACATACCAAATTTCACGATTTTAGGTGCAATACTTTTGTTGGTACCATTTTTATCCCTTTTTTTCCCGCTCGCCCCTTAAAAGTACAAATTTCGAAAAATCCATTTTTACTTAGTTTCTATATGGTCAGAGGAATTTATATACCAAACTTCACGATTCTAGCTGTAATACTTTAGTTGGTACCATTAGTACCCCTTTTTGTCCCGCTCGCCCCTTAAAAGTACAATTTTCGAAAAATCCAATTTCACTTCGCTTTTATATGGTCAGAGGAATTTACATACCAAATTTCATCATTCTAGGTGTAATACTTTAGTTGGTACCATTTTTATCCCTTTTTGTCCCGCTCGCCCCTTAAAAGTACAAATTTCGAAAAATCCAATTTTACTTCGTTTCTATATGGTCAGATGAATTTACATACCAAATTTCACGATTCTAGGTGTAATACTTTAGTTGGTACCATTTTTATCCCTTTTTGTCCCGCTCGCCCCTAAAAAGTACAATTTTCGAAAAATCCAATTTCACTTCGCTTTTATATGGTCAGAGGAATTTACATACCAAATTTCATCATTGTAGGTGTAATACTTTAGATGGTACCATTTTTATCCCTTTTTGTCCCGCTCGCCCCTTAAAAGTACAAATTTCGAAAAATCCAATTTTACTTCGTTTCTATATGGTCAGAGGTATTTACATACCAAATTTCACGATTCTAGCTGTAATACTTTAGTTGGTACCATTTTTATCCCTTTTTGTCCCGCTCGCCCCTTAAAAGTAAAAATTTCGAAAAATCCAATTTACTTCGTTTCTATATGGTCAGAGGAATTTACATACCAAATTTCACGATTCTAGGTGTAATACTTTAGTTGGTACCATTTTTATCCCTTTCTGTCCCGCTCGCCCCTTAAAAGTACAAATTTCGAAAAATCATATTTTACTTCGGTTTTATATGGTCAGATGAATTTACATACCAAATTTCACTATTCTAGGTGTAATACTTTAGTAGGTACCAATTTTCGAAAAATCCAATTTTACTTCGTTTCTATATGGTCAGAGGAATTTACATACCAAATTTCACGATTCTAGGTGTAATACTTTAGTTGGTACCATTTTTATCCCTTTTTGTCCCGCTCGCCCCTTAAAAGTACAAATTTCGAAAAATCCAATTTTACTTCGTTTCTATATGGTCAGAGAAATTTACATACCAAACTTCACGATTCTAGCTGTAATACTTTAGTTGGTACCATTAGTACCCCTTTTTGTCCCGCTCGCCCCTTAAAAGTACAATTTTCGAAAAATCCAATTTCACTTCGCTTTTATATGGTCAGAGGAATTTACATACCAAATTTCATCATTCTAGGTGTAATACTTTAGTTGGTACCATTTTTATCCCTTTTTGTCCCGCTCGCCCCTTAAAAGTACAAATTTCGAAAAATCCAATTTTACTTCGTTTCTATATGGTCAGATGAATTTACATACCAAATTTCACGATTCTAGGTGTAATACTTTAGTTGGTACCATTTTTATCCCTTTTTGTCCCGCTCGCCCCTAAAAAGTACAATTTTCGAAAAATCCAATTTCACTTCGCTTTTATATGGTCAGAGGAATTTACATACCAAATTTCATCATTCTAGGTGTAATACTTTAGATGGTACCATTTTTATCCCTTTTTGTCCCGCTCGCCCCTTAAAAGTACAAATTACGAAAAATCCAATTTTACTTCGTTTCTGTATGGTCAGAGGAATTTACATACCAAATTTCACGATTCTAGCTGTAATACTTTAGTTGGTATCATTTTTATCCCTTTTTGTCCCGCTCTTCCCTTAAAAGTACAAATTTCGAAAAATCCAATTTTTCTTCGTTTCTATATGGTCAGAGGAATTTACATACCAAATTTCACTATTCTTGCTGTAATACTTTAGTCGGTACCATTTTTATCCCTTTTTATCCCGCAAGCCGCTTAAAAGTAAAATTGTCGAAAAATCCAATTTTACTTCGCTTTTATATGGTCAGAGCAATTTACATACCAAATTTCACGATTCTAGGTGTAATACTTTAGTTGGTACCATTTTTATCCCTTTTTGTCCCGCTCACCCCTTAAAAGTACAAATTTCGAAAAATCCAATTTTACTTCGTTTCTATATGGTCAGAGGAATTTACATACCAAACTTCACGATTCTAGCTGTAATACTTTAGTTGGTACCATTAGTACCCCTTTTTGTCCCGCTCAACCCTTAAAAGTACAAATTTCGAAAAATCCAATTTTACTTCGTTTCTATATGGTCAGAGGAATTTACATACCAAATTTCACGATTCTCGCTGTAATACTTTAGTTGGTATCATTTTTATCCCTTTTTGTCCCGCTCTTCCCTTAAAAGTACAAATTTCGAAAAATCCAATTTTATTTCGCTTTTATATGGTTAGAGGAATTTATATACCAAATTTCACGATTCTAGGTGTAATATTTTAGTTGGTTCCATTTTTATCCCTTTTTGTCCCGCAAGCCCTTTAAAAGTACAAATTTCGAAAAATCCAATTTTACTTCGTTTCTATTTGGTCAGATGAATTTACATACCAAATTTCACGATTCTAGGTGCAATACTTTAGTTGGTACCATTTTTATCCCTTTTTGTCCCGCTCGCCCCTTAAAAGTACAAATTTCGAAAATCCATTGTTGCTTCGCTTTTATATGGTCAGAGCAATTTACATACCAAATTTCACGATTCTAGGTGTAATACTTTAGTTGGTACCATTTTTATCCCGTCCGCCCCTTAAAAGTACAATTTTCGAAAAATCCAATATTACTTCGCTTTTATGTGGTCAGAGGAATTTACATACCAAATTTCACGATTCTAGGTGTAATACTTTAGTTGATACCATTTTTATCCCTTTTTGTCCCGCTCGCCCCTTAAAAGGTCAAATTTCGAAAAATCCAATTTTACTTCGATTTTATATGGTCAGAGGAATTTACATACCACATTTCATTATTCTAGACGTAATACTTTAGTATGTACCAAATATCGAAAGATTCAATTTTACTTCGCTTTTAACTGGTCAGAGGAATTTACATACCAAATTTCACGATTCTAGGTGTAATACTTTAGTTGGTACCATTTTTATCCCTTTTTGTCCCGCACGCCCATTAAAAGTACAATTTTCGAAAAATCCAATTTTACTTTGCTTTTATATGGTCAGAGCAATTTACATAAAAAAATTCACGATTCTAGGTGTAATACTTTTGTTGGTACCATTTTTATCCCTTTCTGTCCCGCACGCGCCTTAAAAGTACAATTTTCGAAAAATCCAATTTCACTTCGCTTTTATATGGTCAGAGGAATTTACATACCAAATTTCATCATTCTAGGTGTAATACTTTAGTTGGTACCATTTTTATCCCTTTTTGTCCCGCTCGCCCCTTAAAAGTACGAATTTCGAAAAATCCAATTTTACTTCGTTTCTATATGGTCAGAGGTATTTACATACCAAATTTCACGATTCTAGCTGTAATACTTTAGTTGGTACCATTTTTATCCCTTTTTGTCCCGCTCGCCCCTTAAAAGTAAAAATTTCGAAAAATCCAATTTACTTCGTTTCTATATGGTCAGAGGAATTTACATACCAAATTTCACGATTCTAGGTGTAATACTTTAGTAGGTACCAATTTTCGAAAAATCCAATTTTACTTCGTTTCTATATGGTCAGAGGAATTTACATACCAAATTTCACGATTCTAGGTGTAATACTTTAGTCGGTACCATTTTTATCCCTTTTTATACTGCAAGCCGCTTAAAAGTAAAATTGTCGAAAAATCCAATTTTACTTCGCTTTTATATGGTCAGAGCAATTTACATACCAAATTTCACGATTCTAGGTGTAATACTTTAGTTGGTACCATTTTTATCCCTTTTTGTTCCGCTCACCCCTTAAAAGTACAAATTTCGAAAAATCCAATTTTACTTCGTTTCTATATGGTCAGAGGAATTTACATACCAAACTTCACGATTCTAGCTGTAATACTTTAGTTGGTACCATTAGTACCCCTTTTTGTCCCGCTCACCCCTTAAAAGTACAAATTTCGAAAAATCCAATTTTACTTCGTTTCTATATGGTCAGAGGAATTTACATACCAAATTTCACGATTCTCGCTGTAATACTTTAGTTGGTATCATTTTTATCCCTTTTTGTCCCGCTCTTCCCTTAAAAGTACAAATTTCGAAAAATCCAATTTTACTTCGCTTTTATATGGTTAGAGGAATTTATATACCAAATTTCACGATTCTAGGTGTAATATTTTAGTTGGTTCCATTTTTATCCCTTTTTGTCCCGCAAGCCCTTTAAAAGTACAAATTTCGAAAAATCCAATTTTACTTCGTTTCTATTTGGTCAGATGAATTTACATACCAAATTTCACGATTCTAGGTGCAATACTTTAGTTGGTACCATTTTTATCCCTTTTTGTCCCGCTCGCCCCTTAAAAGTACAAATTTCGAAAATCCATTGTTGCTTCGCTTTTATATGGTCAGAGCAATTTACATACCAAATTTCACGATTCTAGGTGTAATACTTTAGTTGGTACCATTTTTATCCCGTCCGCCCCTTAAAAGTACAATTTTCGAAAAATCCAATATTACTTCGCTTTTATGTGGTCAGAGGAATTTACATACCAAATTTCACGATTCTAGGTGTAATACTTTAGTTGATACCATTTTTATCCCTTTTTGTCCCGCTCGCCCCTTAAAAGGTCAAATTTCGAAAAATCCAATTTTACTTCGATTTTATATGGTCAGAGGAATTTACATACCACATTTCATTATTCTAGACGTAATACTTTAGTATGTACCAAATATCGAAAGATTCAATTTTACTTCGCTTTTAACTGGTCAGAGGAATTTACATACCAAATTTCACGATTCTAGGTGTAATACTTTAGTTGGTACCATTTTTATCCCTTTTTGTCCCGCTCTATTTCACTATTCTTGCTGTAATACTTTAGTCGGTACCATTTTTATCCCTTTTTATCCTGCAAGCCGCTTAAAAGTAAAATTGTCGAAAAATCCAATTTTACTTCGCTTTTATATGGTCAGAGCAATTTACATACCAAATTTCACGATTCTAGGTGTAATACTTTAGTTGGTACCATTTTTATCCCTTTTTGTCCCGCTCACCCCTTAAAAGTACAAATTTCGAAAAATCCAATTTTACTTCGTTTCTATATGGTCAGAGGAATTTACATACCAAACTTCACGATTCTAGCTGTAATACTTTAGTTGGTACCATTAGTACCCCTTTTTGTCCCGCTCACCCCTTAAAAGTACAAATTTCGAAAAATCCAATTTTACTTCGTTTCTATATGGTCAGAGGAATTTACATACCAAATTTCACGATTCTCGCTGTAATACTTTAGTTGGTATCATTTTTATCCCTTTTTGTCCCGCTCTTCCCTTAAAAGTACAAATTTCGAAAAATCCAATTTTACTTCGCTTTTATATGGTTAGAGGAATTTATATACCAAATTTCACGATTCTAGGTGTAATATTTTAGTTGGTTCCATTTTTATCCCTTTTTGTCCCGCAAGCCCTTTAAAAGTACAAATTTCGAAAAATCCAATTTTACTTCGTTTCTATTTGGTCAGATGAATTTACATACCAAATTTCACGATTCTAGGTGCAATACTTTAGTTGGTACCATTTTTATCCCTTTTTGTCCCGCTCGCCCCTTAAAAGTACAAATTTCGAAAATCCATTGTTGCTTCGCTTTTATATGGTCAGAGCAATTTACATACCAAATTTCACGATTCTAGGTGTAATACTTTAGTTGGTACCATTTTTATCCCGTCCGCCCCTTAAAAGTACAATTTTCGAAAAATCCAATATTACTTCGCTTTTATGTGGTCAGAGGAATTTACATACCAAATTTCACGATTCTAGGTGTAATACTTTAGTTGATACCATTTTTATCCCTTTTTGTCCCGCTCGCCCCTTAAAAGGTCAAATTTCGAAAAATCCAATTTTACTTCGATTTTATATGGTCAGAGGAATTTACATACCACATTTCATTATTCTAGACGTAATACTTTAGTATGTACCAAATATCGAAAGATTCAATTTTACTTCGCTTTTAACTGGTCAGAGGAATTTACATACCAAATTTCACGATTCTAGGTGTAATACTTTAGTTGGTACCATTTTTATCCCTTTTTGTCCCGCTCTATTTCACTATTCTTGCTGTAATACTTTAGTCGGTACCATTTTTATCCCTTTTTATCCTGCAAGCCGCTTAAAAGTAAAATTGTCGAAAAATCCAATTTTACTTCGCTTTTATATGGTCAGAGCAATTTACATACCAAATTTCACGATTCTAGGTGTAATACTTTAGTTGGTACCATTTTTATCCCTTTTTGTCCCGCTCACCCCTTAAAAGTACAAATTTCGAAAAATCCAATTTTACTTCGTTTCTATATGGTCAGAGGAATTTACATACCAAACTTCACGATTCTAGCTGTAATACTTTAGTTGGTACCATTAGTACCCCTTTTTGTCCCGCTCACCCCTTAAAAGTACAAATTTCGAAAAATCCAATTTTACTTCGTTTCTATATGGTCAGAGGAATTTACATACCAAATTTCACGATTCTCGCTGTAATACTTTAGTTGGTATCATTTTTATCCCTTTTTGTCCCGCTCTTCCCTTAAAAGTACAAATTTCGAAAAATCCAATTTTACTTCGCTTTTATATGGTTAGAGGAATTTATATACCAAATTTCACGATTCTAGGTGTAATATTTTAGTTGGTTCCATTTTTATCCCTTTTTGTCCCGCAAGCCCTTTAAAAGTACAAATTTCGAAAAATCCAATTTTACTTCGTTTCTATTTGGTCAGATGAATTTACATACCAAATTTCACGATTCTAGGTGCAATACTTTAGTTGGTACCATTTTTATCCCTTTTTGTCCCGCTCGCCCCTTAAAAGTACAAATTTCGAAAATCCATTGTTGCTTCGCTTTTATATGGTCAGAGCAATTTACATACCAAATTTCACGATTCTAGGTGTAATACTTTAGTTGGTACCATTTTTATCCCGTCCGCCCCTTAAAAGTACAATTTTCGAAAAATCCAATATTACTTCGCTTTTATGTGGTCAGAGGAATTTACATACCAAATTTCACGATTCTAGGTGTAATACTTTAGTTGATACCATTTTTATCCCTTTTTGTCCCGCTCGCCCCTTAAAAGGTCAAATTTCGAAAAATCCAATTTTACTTCGATTTTATATGGTCAGAGGAATTTACATACCACATTTCATTATTCTAGACGTAATACTTTAGTATGTACCAAATATCGAAAGATTCAATTTTACTTCGCTTTTAACTGGTCAGAGGAATTTACATACCAAATTTCACGATTCTAGGTGTAATACTTTAGTTGGTACCATTTTTATCCCTTTTTGTCCCGCACGCCCATTAAAAGTACAATTTTCGAAAAATCCAATTTTACTTTGCTTTTATATGGTCAGAGCAATTAACATAAAAAAATTCACGATTCTAGGTGTAATACTTTTGTTGGTACCATTTTTATCCCTTTCTGTCCCGCACGCGCCTTAAAAGTACAATTTTCGAAAAATCCAATTTCGCTTCGCTTTTATATGGTCAGAGGAATTTACATACCAAATTTCATCATTCTAGGTGTAATACTTTAGTTGGTACCATTTTTATCCCTTTTTGTCCCGCTCGCCCCTTAAAAGTACAAATTTCGAAAAATCCAATTTTACTTCGTTTCTATATGGTCAGAGGTATTTACATACCAAATTTCACGATTCTAGCTGTAATACTTTAGTTGGTACCATTTTTATCCCTTTTTATCCCTTTTTGTCCCGCTCGCCCCTTAAAAGTAAAAATTTCGAAAAATCCAATTTACTTCGTTTCTATATGGTCAGAGGAATTTACATACCAAATTTCACGATTCTAGGTGTAATACTTTAGTTGGTACCATTTTTATCCCTTTCTGTCCCGCTCGCCCCTTAAAAGTACAAATTTCGAAAAATCATATTTTACTTCGGTTTTATATGGTCAGATGAATTTACATACCAAATTTCACTATTCTAGGTGTAATACTTTAGTAGGTACCAATTTTCGAAAAATCCAATTTTACTTCGTTTCTATATGGTCAGAGGAATTTACATACCAAATTTCACGATTCTAGGTGTAATACTTTAGTTGGTACCATTTTTATCCCTTTTTGTCCCGCTCGCCCCTTAAAAGTACAAATTTCGAAAAATCCAATTTTACTTCGTTTCTATATGGTCAGAGAAATTTACATACCAAACTTCACGATTCTAGCTGTAATACTTTAGTTGGTACCATTAGTACCCCTTTTTGTCCCGCTCGCCCCTTAAAAGTACAATTTTCGAAAAATCCAATTTCACTTCGCTTTTATATGGTCAGAGGAATTTACATACCAAATTTCATCATTCTAGGTGTAATACTTTAGTTGGTACCATTTTTATCCCTTTTTGTCCCGCTCGCCCCTTAAAAGTACAAATTTCGAAAAATCCAATTTTACTTCGTTTCTATATGGTCAGAGAAATTTACATACCAAACTTCACGATTCTAGCTGTAATACTTTAGTTGGTACCATTAGTACCCCTTTTTGTCCCGCTCGCCCCTTAAAAGTACAATTTTCGAAAAATCCAATTTCACTTCGCTTTTATATGGTCAAAGGAATTTACATACCAAATTTCATCATTCTAGGTGTAATACTTTAGTTGGTACCATTTTTATCCCTTTCTGTCCCGCTCGCCCCTTAAAAGTACAAATTTCGAAAAATCATATTTTACTTCGGTTTTATATGGTCAGATGAATTTACATACCAAATTTCACTATTCTAGGTGTAATACTTTAGTAGGTACCAATTTTCGAAAAATCCAATTTTACTTCGTTTCTATATGGTCAGAGGAATTTACATACCAAATTTCACGATTCTAGGTGTAATACTTTAGTTGGTACCATTTTTATCCCTTTTTGTCCCGCTCGCCCCTTAAAAGTACAAATTTCGAAAAATCCAATTTTACTTCGTTTCTATATGGTCAGAGAAATTTACATACCAAACTTCACGATTCTTGCTGTAATACTTTAGTCAGTACCATTTGTATCCCTTTTTGTCCCGCTCGCCCCTTAAAAGTACAAATTTCGAAATATCCAATTTTACTTCGTTTCTATATGGTCAGAGGAATTTACATACAAAACTTCACGATTCTAGCTGTAATACTTTAGTTGGTACCATTAGTACCCCTTTTTGTCCCGCACGCCCCTTAAAAGTACAATTTTCGAAAAATCCAATTTTACTTCGTTCCTATATGGTCAGATGAATTTGCATACCAAATTTCACTATTCTTGCTGTAATACTTTAGTCGGTACCATTTTTATCCCTTTTTATCCCGCAAGCCGCTTAAAAGTAAAATTGTCGAAAAATCCAATTTTACTTCGCTTTTATATGGTCAGAGCAATTTACATACCAAATTTCACGATTCTAGGTGTAATACTTTAGTTGGTATTATTTTTATCCCTTTTTGTCCCGCTCTTCCCTTAAAAGTACTTATTTCGAAAAATCAAATTTTACTTCGTTTCTATATGGTCAGAGGAATTTACATACCAAATTTCATCATTCTAGGTGTAATACTTTAGTTGCTACAATTTTTATGCCTTTCTGTCCCGCACGCCCCTTAAAAGTAAAATTTTCGAAAAATCCAATTTTACTTCGTTTCTATATAGTCAGAGGAATTTACATACCAAACTTCACGATTCTAGCTGTAATACTTTAGTTGGTACCATTAGTACCCCTTTTTGTCCCGCTCGCCCCTTAAAAGTACAAATTTCGAAAAATCCAATTTTACTTCGTTTCTATATGGTCAGAGGAATTTACATACCAAATTTCACGATTCTAGCTGTAATACTTTAGTTGGTATCATTTTTATCCCTTTTTGTCCCGCTCTTCCCTTAAAAGTACAAATTTCGAAAAATCCAATTTTACTTCGATTCTATATGGTCAGATGAATTTACACACCAATTTTCACTATTCTTGCTGTAATACTTTAGTCGGTACCATATTTATCCCGCAAGCCGCTTAAAAGTAAAATTGTCGAAAAATCCAATTTTACTTCGCTTTTATATGGTCAGAGCAATTTACATACCAAATTTCACGGTTCTAGGTGTAATACTTTTGTTGGTACCATTTTTATCCCTTTTTGTCCCGCACGCCCATTAAAAGTACAATTTTCGAAATATCCAATTTTACTTTGGTTTTATATGGTCAAAGGAATTTACATACCAAATTTCACGATTCCAGGTGTAATACTTTAGTTGGTACCATTTTTATCCCGTCCGCCCCTTAAAAGTACAAATTTCGAAAAATCCAATTTTACTTCGCTTTTATATGGTTAGAGGAATTTATATACCAAATTTCACGATCCTAGCTGTAATACTTTAGTCGGTACCATTTTTATCCCATTTTGTCCCGTTCGCCCCTTAAAAGTACAATTTTCGAAAAATCCAATTTCACTTCGCTTTTATATGGTCAGAGGAATTTACATACCAAATTTCATCATTCTAGGTGTAATACTTTAGTTGGTACCATTTTTATCCCTTTTTGTCCCGCTCTTCCCTTAAAAGTACAAATTTCGAAAAATCCAATCTTACTTCGTTTCTATATGGTCAGATGAATTTACATTCCAAATTTCACTATTCTTGCTGTAATACTTAAGTCGGTACCATTTTTATCCCATTTTGTCCCGCTCGCCCCTTAAAAGTAAAATTTTCGAAAAATCCAATTTTACATCGCATTTTTATGGTCAGAGGAATTTACATACCAAATTTCACGATTCTAGGTGTAATACTTTAGTTGGTACCATTTTTATCCCTTTTTGTCCCGCTCGCCCCTTAGAAGTACAAACTTCGAAAAATCCAATTTTACTTCGTTTCTATATGGTCAGTGGAATTTACATACCAAATTTCACGATTTTAGGTGCAATACTTTAGTTGGTACCATTTTTATCCCTTTTTGTCCCGCTCGCTCTAAAAGTACAATTTTCGAAAAATCCAATTTCACTTCGCTTTTATATGGTCAGAGGAATTTACATACCAAATTTCATCATTCTAGGTGTAATACTTTAGATGGTACCATTTTTATCCCTTTTTGTCCCGCTCGCCCCTTAAAAGTACAAATTACGAAAAATCCAATTTTACTTAGTTTCTATATGGTCAGAGGAATTTATATACCAAACTTCACTATTCTAGGTGTAATACTTTAGTTGGTACCATTAGTACCCCTTTTTGTCCCGCTCGCCCCTTAAAAGTACAATTTTCGAAAAATCCAATTTCACTTCGCTTTTATATGGTCAGAGGAATTTACATACCAAATTTCATCATTCTAGGTGTAATACTTTAGTTGGTACCATTTTTATACCTTTTTGTCCCGCTCGCCCCTTAAAAGTAAAAATTTCGAAAAATCCAATTTTACTTCGTTTCTATATGGTCAGATGAATTTACATACCAAATTTCACGATTCTAGGTGTAATACTTTAGTTGGTACCATTTTTATCCCTTTTTGTCCCGCTCGCTCTAAAAAGTACAATTTTCGAAAAATCCAATTTCACTTCGCTTTTATATGGTCAGAGGAATTTACATACCAAATTTCATCATTCTAGGTGTAATACTTTAGATGGTACCATTTTTATCCCTTTTTGTCCCGCTCGCCCCTTAAAAGTACAAATTACGAAAAATCCAATTTTACTTCGTTTCTGTATGGTCAGAGGAATTTACATACCAAATTTCACGATTCTAGCTGTAATACTTTAGTTGGTATCATTTTTATCCCTTTTTGTCCCGCTCTTCCCTTAAAAGTACAAATTTCGAAAAATCCAATTTTTCTTCGTTTCTATATGGTCAGAGGAATTTACATACCAAATTTCACTATTCTTGCTGTAATACTTTAGTCGGTACCATTTTTATCCCGCAAGCCGCTTAAAAGTAAAATTGTCGAAAAATCCAATTTTACTTCGCTTTTATATGGTCAGAGCAATTTACATACCAAATTTCACGATTCTAGGTGTAATACTTTAGTTGGTACCATTTTTATCCCTTTTTGTCCCGCTCACCCCTTAAAAGTACAAATTTCGAAAAATCCAATTTTACTTCGTTTCTATATGGTCAGAGGAATTTACATACCAAACTTCACGATTCTAGCTGTAATACTTTAGTTGGTACCATTAGTACCCCTTTTTGTCCCGCTCACCCCTTAAAAGTACAAATTTCGAAGAATCCAATTTTACTTCGTTTCTATATGGTCAGAGGAATTTACATACCAAATTTCACGATTCTCGCTGTAATACTTTAGTTGGTATCATTTTTATCCCTTTTTGTCCCGCTCTTCCCTTAAAAGTACAAATTTCGAAAAATCCAATTTTACTTCGCTTTTATATGGTTAGAGGAATTTATATACCAAATTTCACGATTCTAGGTGTAATATTTTAGTTGGTTCCATTTTTATCCCTTTTTGTCCCGCAAGCCCTTTAAAAGTACAAATTTCGAAAAATCCAATTTTACTTCGTTTCTATTTGGTCAGATGAATTTACATACCAAATTTCACGATTCTAGGTGCAAAACTTTAGTTGGTACCATTTTTATCCCTTTTTGTCCCGCTCGCCCCTTAAAAGTACAAATTTCGAAAATCCATTGTTGCTTCGCTTTTATATGGTCAGAGCAATTTACATACCAAATTTCACGATTCTAGGTGTAATACTTTAGTTGGTACCATTTTTATCCCGTCCGCCCCTTAAAAGTACAATTTTCGAAAAATCATATTTTACTTCGTTTCTATATGGTCAGAGAAATTTACATACCAAACTTCACGATTCTAGCTGTAATACTTTAGTTGGTACCATTACCCCTTTTTGTCCCGCTCACCCCTTAAAAGTACAAATTTCGAAAAATCCAATTTTACTTCGTTTCTATATGGTCAGAGGAATTTACATACCAAATTTCACGATTCTAGCTGTAATACTTTAGTAGGTACCAATTTTCGAAAAATCCAATTTTACTTCGTTTCTATATGGTCAGAGGAATTTACATACCAAATTTCACGATTCTAGGTGTAATACTTTAGTTGGTACCATTTTTATCCCTTTTTGTCCCGCTCGCCCCTTAAAAGTACAAATTTCGAAAAATCCAATTTTACTTCGTTTCTATATGGTCAGAGAAATTTACATACCAAACTTCACGATTCTAGCTGTAATACTTTAGTTGGTACCATTTTTATCCCTTTTTGTCCCGCTCGCCCCTTAAAAGTAAAAATTTCGAAAAATCCAATTTACTTCGTTTCTATATGGTCAGAGGAATTTACATACCAAATTTCACGATTTTAGCTGTAATACTTTAGTTGGCAACATTTTTGTCCCGCTCTTCCCTTAAAAGTACAAATTTCGAAAAATCCAATTTTACTTCGTTTCTATATGGTCAGATGAATTTACATTCCAAATTTCACTATTCTTGCTGTAATACTTTAGTCGGTACCATTTTTATCCCATTTTGTCCCGCTCGCCCCTTAAAAGTAAAATTTTCGAAAAATCCAATATTACATCGCTTTTTTATGGTCAGAGGAATTTACATACCAAATTTCACGATTCTAGGTGTAATACTTTAGTTGATACCATTTGTATCCCTTTTTGTCCCGCTCGCCCCTTAAAAGGACAAATTTCGAAAAATCCAATTTTACTTCGATTTTATATGGTCAGAGGAATTTACATACCACATTTCACTATTCTAGACGTAATACTTTAGTATGTACCAAATTTCGAAAGATTCAATTTTACTTCGCTTTTAACTGGTCAGAGGAATTTACATACCAAATTTCACGATTCTAGGTGTAATGCTTTAGTTGGTACCATTTTTATCCCTTTTTGTCCCGCACGCCCATTAAAAGTACAATTTTCGAAAATCCAATTTTACTTTGCTTTTATATGGTCAGAGCAATTTACATAAAAAAATTCACGATTCTAGGTGTAATACTTTTGTTGGTACCATTTTTATCCCTTTCTGTCCCGCACGCGAATTAAAAGTACAATTTTCGAAAAATCCAATTTCACTTCGCTTTTATATGGTCAGAGGAATTTACATACCAAATTTCATCATTCTAGGTGTAATACTTTAGTTGGTACCACTTTTATCCCTTTTTGTCCCGCTCGCCCCTTAAAAGTACAAATTTCGAAAAATCCAATTTTACTTCGTTTCTATATGGTCAGAGGAATTTACATACTAAATTTCACGATTCTAGCTGTAATACTTTAGTTGGTACCATAATAAAATCATATTTTACTTCGCTTTTATATTGTCAGAGGAATTTACATTCCAAATTTCACTATTCTAGGTGTAATACTTTAGTAGGTACCAATTTTCGAAAAATCCATTTTTACTTCGTTTCTATACGGTCAGAGGAATTTACATACCAAATTTCACGATTCTAGGTGTAATACTTTAGTTGGTACCATTTTTATCCCTTTTTGTCCCGCTCGCCCCTTAAAAGTACTAATTTCGAAAAATCCAATTTTACTTCGTTTCTATATGGTCAGAAAAATTTACATACCAAACTTCACGATTCTAGCTGTAATACTTTAGTTGGTACCATTATTACCCCTTTTTGTCCCGCTCACCCCTTAAAAGTACAAATTTCGAAAAATCCAATTTTACTTCGTTTCTATATGGTCAGAGGAATTTACATACCAAATTTCACGATTCTAGCTGTAATACTTTAGTTGGTACCATTTTTATCCCTTTTTGTCCCGCTCGCCCCTTAAAAGTAAAATTTTCGAAAAGTCCAATTTTACATCGCTTTTTTATGGTCAGAGGAATTTACATACCAAATTTCACGATTCTAGGTGTAATACTTTAGTTGGTACCATTTTTATCCCTTTTTGTCCCGCTCGCCCCTTAAAAGTAAAATTTTCGAAAAATCCAATTTCACTTCGCTTTTATATGGTCAGAGGAATTTACATACCAAATTTCATCATTCTAGCTGTAATACTTTAGTTGGTACCATTAGTACCCCTTTTTGTCCCGCTCGCCCCTTAAAAGTACAAATTTCGAAAAATCCAATTTTACTTCGTTTCTATATGGTCAGAGGAATTTACATACCAAATTTCATCATTCTAGGTGTAATACTTTAGTTGGTACCATTTTTATCCCTTTCTGTCCCGCACGCCCCTTAAAAATACAATTTTCGAAAAATCCAATTTTACTTCGTTTCTATATGGTCAGAGGAATTTACATACCAAATTTCACGATTCTAGCTGTAATACTTTAGTTGGTATCATTTTTATCCCTTTTTGTCCCGCTCTTCCCTTAAATGTACTCATTTCGAAAAATCCAATTTTACTTCGTTTCTATATGGTCAGATGAATTTACATACCAAATTTCACTATTCTTGCTGTAATACTTTAGTCGGTACCATTTTTATCCCTTTTTATCCCGCAAGCCGCTTAAAAGTAAAATTGTCGAAAAATCCAATTTTACTTTGGTTTTATATGGTCAAAGGAATTTACATACCAAATTTCACGATTCTAGGTGTAATACTTTAGTTGGTACCATTTTTATCCCTTTTTGTCCCGCAAGCCCTTTAAAAGTACAATTTTCGAAAAATCCAATTTTACTTTGCTTTTATATGGTCAGAGCAATTTACATACCAAATTTCACGATTCTAGCTGTAATACTTTAGTCGGTACCATTTTAATCCCATTTTGTCCCGCTCGCCCCTTAAAAGTACAATTTTCGAAAAATCCAATTTCACTGGCTTTTATATGGTCAGAGGAATTTACATACCAAATTTCATCATTCTAGGTGTAATATTTTAGTTGGTACCATTTTTATCCCTTTTTGTCCCGCTCGCGCCTTAAAAGTACAATTTTCGAAAAATCCAATATTACTTCGCTTTTATGTGGTCAGAGGAATTTACATACCAAATTTCACGATTCTAGGTGTAATACTTTAGTTGATACCATTTGTATCCCTTTTTGTCCCGCTCGCCCCTTAAAAGGACAAATTTCGAAAAATCCAATTTTACTTCGATTTTATATGGTCAGAGGAATTTACATACCACATTTCACTAATCTAGACGTAATACTTTAGTATGTACCAAATTTCGAAAGATTAAATTTTACTTCGCTTTTAACTGGTCAGAGGAATTTACATACCAAATTTCACGATTCTAGGTGTAATACTTTAGTTGGTACCATTTTTATCCCTTTTTGTCCCGCACGCCCATTAAAAGTACAATTTTCGAAAAATCCAATTTCACTTCGCTTTTATATGGTCAGAGGAATTTACATACCAAATTTCATCATTCTAGGCGTAATACTTTAGTTGGTACCATTTTTATCCCTTTTTGTCCCGCTCGCCCCTTAAAAGTACAAATTTCGAAAAATCCAATTTTACTTCGATTCTATTTGGTCAGAGGAATTTACATACCAAATTTCACGATTCTAGGTGCAAAATCGAAAAATCCAATTTTACTTCGTTTCTATATGGTCAGAGGAATTTACATACCAAATTTCACGATTCTAGCTGTAATACTTTAGTCGGTACCATTTTTATCCCATTTTGTCCCGCTCGCCCCTTAAAAGTACAATTTTAGAAAAATTCAATTTCACTTCGCTTTTATATGGTCAGAGGAATTTACATACCAAATTTCACGATTCTAGCTGTAATACTTTAGTCGGTACCATTTTTATCCCATTTTGTCCCGCTCGCCCCTTAAAAGTACAAATTTCGAAAAATCCAATTTTACTTCGCTTCTATATGGTCAGAGGAATTTACATACCAAACTTCACGATTCTAGCTGTAATACTTTAGTTGGTACCATTAGTGCCCCTTTTTGTCCCGCTCACCCCTTAAAAGTACAAATTTCGAAAAATCCAATTTTACTTCGATTCTATATGGTCAGATGAATTTACATACCAAATTTCACTATTCTTGTTGTAATACTTTAGGTTAGGTTAGGTTGAGAGGGTTGCCCGCTGGTAGTATATACAACATCATGTGTATACGCAACCAAGCGAGTTCACTCGGAGACTATTTGTCCATTGTGTTACCCTTGATAGATGATTAAGGAAGAGATGTGTTAGTGAATAGAGGAGGAGGATTATAGTGAGAGAAGAGAAGTTGATAGTATGGAAAGTCCGAAGGGTTCGTTTGTCAGTCGTTATTAGATTGCCTGTTGTTTCTACTGGAGAACCAGCTGGCCTTGTCTATGAATTTATATAGGTGGTTCAGAGGAACATTTGCTATTTCTGCCAGACTGTTAAAGAACCTGCTTCCAAGATAATGTAGCCTGAGCTCCTGCAGTCCGTGGCATGAGCATAGCAGATGCTCCACCGACTCCTCTTCTTCTTCGTCGAGGCAGCTTCTGCAGTAGTCCATATGAGGGATTCCCATACGCTCTGCCATACGGCCTATTGCGCAGTGCCCTGTAAGGACTCCCATGAGGATGCTTGTGTTTCTTTTGCCGAGTGTCAGTAGTTCCTTTGTTCTACTAGGGTTGATTATCGGCCATAAGTTACGTGTTATTCTGCAGTTATTACCGGAGTCCCATCGCAACTTTGTTTCTCGGTCTGCTATTTCGTCTATTTGGTTGAGTATTTTGATGAAAGGCGTGCGTATGTTCGTATTACATGGAACTTCAGTCTCTTTGGAGCCTTTCCGTGCACATTCGTCTGCCATTTCGTTTCCAGGTACATCCGTATGACCCGGTACCCATACAAGTGTGACGTCATGCATTTGGAGTCGGTCCAGAGACTCTAAGCAGTCATGTACGCATCTTGATTTAACAGTCTTAGAGTTTAAGGCTTTAAGGGCTGCCATACTGTCGACGTAAATTCTGAATTTTGACGGATCGAAGTCCCGTTCCAGAATATATTTCGCGGCTATGTTGATGGCATATACTTCTGCCTGAAAGACTGTGCAAGTAGTTGGTAGTCGGACGGATATTTTAAGGTTAAAAGGTTCAGAAAAGACTCCCGATCCTGTACCTGTCTCCATTTTCGAGCCATCAGTGAAGATTGAGTTTTCCTCGTCGGTCATGACCGTGTTGGATGCCCATTCTTCTCTGGTGGGTATTTCCAGTTTGAAGTTCTTATGTAGGTGCATACTGGGCTTGAGAAAATCTGAATTTTTATCTAGCCTCCCGTATGATTCCGTAGCTCCTAAAATAGAGCTGTGCCCAAGCGTATCGTTTTTCAGCATACCGAGTTCTCTGATACGCAATGCTACCCTTGCTGCGCATCTCCTTACGAAAATGTCCATGGGTTGTATATTGAGTATAGTTTCTAGTCCGGCTTGAGGAGCTGATCTCATTGTCCCAGCAATGCCCAAGCATGCCAACCTCTGTACTTTGTTGAGATTTGCTAGGAGTGATTTTCTTTTTACGGCGCTCCACCAGACCTGTGCCCCGTATGTGAGTATTGGCCTTACTATTGCCGTGTACAGCCAGTGTATCATCTTTGGTTGTAGTCCCCATCTTTTTCCGAACATCTTTTTGCAGGTATAAAAGGCGCAGAGTGCTTTCCTTCCTCTCTCTTCTGTGTTTCCTTTCCAAGAAAGTTTCGAGTCCAGGATTATGCCAAGGTATTTTGCTGCCTTTGATAGATGCAGTATCTCCCCATCTAATTTGGGGAGGTCGAAGTCCGGAATTTTATATTTTCTTGTGAACAGAACTAACTCTGTTTTCCTTGGGTTTACTCCTAACCCATTTCTTGTCGCCCATCTTAAGAGCTTCCTTAGTGATCTTTCCATGACCTCACTAATCGTTGGTAAGAATTTGCCTCGGACCAGCAGTACTAAGTCGTCGGCGTATGCCGTCACCTTAATTCCGTCTCTGTTGAGGTCAAGTAGGATTTCATTTATCACCAGGTTCCAGAGCATCGGCGAGATCACACCTCCTTGCGGCGTGCCTCTTGTAACACGTTTTCTCACAACTTCCTCGCCCAATTTCGAGTTAATAATCCTGCTTTCCAGCATGCTGCCCGTCCATTGGGTTATGCCTTGGTTCATTTCCAGGCGTCCGAGAGCGGATGTGATCGATGTTATTTTGACGTTATTGAAGGCGCCTTCTACGTCTAGAAAAGCTGCCATCGTATAGTCTTTGTACAGCAAGGAGCTCTCAATATAGCCTACCACTTCATGTAATGCCGTTTCCACTGACCTTCCTTTAAGGTATGCGTGTTGTGCCTTGCTGAAGTTGTCTGGATTTAGTTTCTCCCTGACATGTAAGTCCATCAGTCTTTCCATGGTTTTTAGTAAAAACGATGATAGACTGATGGGTATATAGTCTTTTGTCGTGTTGTGGTTTATTTTTCCCGCCTTGGGGATAAAGACCACCCTGACTTCTCTCCATGCCCTTGGTATGTAGGACCATCTTAGGCTTGCGGAGAAAATTAATCGTAGCCATGGCAATATCCGGTCCAGGGAGACCTGCAGTTGTGCTGGTATAATTTCATCTGGTCCTGCTGACTTGTATGGCCTGAAGGATTGTATAGCCCACATTATTTTTTCGTCATCAACTATTGTGTTAATGAACTCGTCCGTGCAAACGGAGGGAGGGGCTTCTGCTTCGTCAATGCTGTCGTCATCGTCTTGGCATCCTGGGAAGTGTGTTTCCATAAGGAGTTCTACCGTTTCTGCACTGCTTTCTGTGAACAGTCCATCCGGTTTCATCAGGAATCCTGGAGTGCTGGGCTCCTTGGAGAGCGATTTGCGAAATCTGGCGACCTCACTAGTGCTTTCCAATTCCTCGCAGAAATTTGTCCAGGATTTCCATTTTGCTTTTTTGATCTGTTTTTTGAAGTCATTGAAGACCTCTTTATAGTCGTTCCAGCCTTCTGGAGTTTTCTCCCTTTTTGCTCTGTTAAAGAGCCTCCTACTTTCCTTCCTGAGTGCCCTGATCTCTGGTGTCCACCAGGTTTGGTTGATTTTCCGAGGGGGGCGTCGTTCCTGGCAGGATTTTTTGAAGGATTCTGAAATGGAAGATGTCAGCTGATTAACTGCACACTCCAGTTCATGCACGTCACTAATCTCTCTGTCCGGAGGAGGCAGTGACTGCATAAGATTACTGAAGAGGTTCCAGTTGGTCTTTTTGGGATTTCTGTAGGGTTTCCCCCTAATTATATCGTGCTCTATATTGAAAAGTATTCTAAAATGGTCGGAGAAGGAACATTCTGTAGATACCATCCAATTTGAGACTCTAATCGTTTCACTATTTGATACTAAAGTTATATCTATAACCTGTTCCCTAGTTCTATTATAGAACGTCGGCCTGTTGCCCTTGTTACATATAATTAGATCAGTGGAAATAATATAATCAAAAAGTGACTCACCTCTTTTGTTGATGTCAGTGCTACCCCAAAGGGTGTGGTGCGCGTTCGCATCGCCACCGAGTACCAGATCGTGCCCCTTTCTTCTGCACCAATCTACCAGGCCTGGACCTTGTTTGACGGGGGGTTGTCCACTTCATAGGGTAGGTACATGGAACCTATTACCAGGGTTGGTTTGTTATGGCGTTCCATGGCCACCACTGTTAAGTCGCCATCGCTGTAGTGAGATAAGAATGTTAGATTCAAGTCTTTCTTGGCTACAATACAGCTACGGATTTTACCTTCGTTATGTGGGGATATGAGCTTAAGGTTTCGTGACCTCAGTCCACGTACTCTGTTCCCTGTAATCCAGGGTTCTTGCACCAGAGCTACGTCCGTGCCCTCCTTCCCCATGTGTCGCAGCAGTTCGTCCGATGCTGCTTCGGAGTGGTGCAGATTAATTTGCACCAGCTTCATGCCTCTCCTGACGTCGGGCATTGGTTTCGTCTTCGGGGATAGTGATCTTCAGTCGGTTGAGACCGTACCTGATGACCCCATCCGAGAGACGAAAAAGACGGAGAGATTCCGATCCTATCCGGATCCATAGATCTTTTCCGTCTCCTTTGTCCCTCGCGCGTCCCCTGATGATCTTCCAGTCATCAGTGCCTAGCGGCTTGTTCTGCCTTTTTACCAGTGTAAGTATGGCTTCGTCCTCCAGGATTGGAGGAGGAACCCATACCTTCACTGTCGTCCAACAGGGGATCTGGTCAATAGGTACGATCTCTAACCGCATATCAGGCCATAGGGTATCAAGATCGCCAACTGCAGCAGTAAGGAAGTCTAATGCTTTCTTATTTCCACAGCAGACGATCTTCACAACCTTCTGCCACCCGGCTCTGTCGAATTCGGTGAAGGAGTCGTCTTCGCTGGTTTTGAGGGCTTCAAGCAGAGATCGGAGTATCTGCTCCTCAACCAGTAGCCATCTGCTTGTAGTCATTCTACCTTCTGGGTTACTGCGGTCAAGAATGGCGACTTGTAATTCGGGTGCTGTCGTTAGGCTGGGTGCGGTTTTCGGTCGCTTGCCATGGGGGGCTTGAGCTTCTTTTGACCTCTGCCTTTTTATCCCAGTTTGGGTGCTGTGCGCCGGGAGGTTGACCCTGTTGGGAAGTTCCGCTACCGGTCTCTTATGTCTGTGGCAGATTGCGGGGCCTACACAAGGCTTGGTATCGGCTTTAACGACCTTGGACGGGTATGGTGCCGGTCTGCGCATCTCTCTGCTGGATGAAGGTCCAGCTTTAATCGGGGCTGGCTTACTTTGTATACCAGAGTGGCCCCGAGGTCCAGTATTACCCGAGTTCATCGGATTGGCCTTGCTCTGGTTTGTAGTCGTAGTCGTAATTGTTTTTGTACCGTTTGTTTTGGTTGTGTCTTTTGAGGTGGAGGGTTTGACCTCCACGACGGTCGTGTTCATCATTGACTCATACTTCCGTACGTGGTAGGTATGCTTTCGGTATAATCGTCACGACTTGTCACGACCCGAAAAAGAAGACGGGTCTTTCGTATCCATCTTCTTAAGGAATCGTAACGAGCGCTTATACCCCGCCTCCCTCCTTTCCTCGTCCGTCTTGGTCCTATTGTCGCCTGGTGCCGATCCTGAGGCATTTTTGCCACTTATAGGCACTTCCTCCACTACCGAGTCAGAAGCAACCATACGATTGTCTTCTTCATCAGTCTCGTAGAGGAAGAGCTTGCCTATACCTGACAGACCGTCATTTGTGTCGTCACCTAGGGACACGTCTGAGTCAATGTTTTGTTGTCGTTTGAGTATTGCCGTTTTCGTTTGCGTAGTTGTTTCGTATTGTATGGGGTTTAAGTGTGATTGTTGTTGTGGTGATGATGAGGTTTGTGCCTGCAAATATTTTGCACCTGCCAAAGAGCCATCCTCGGACGACTGTTTGGGTGGATTTCCAGGTCCAGCCTGGTGACCACTTGCAGAGTTTATAATTTTGTTTGTACTCATCATGGGTTTGTCGGTGGGTAACTTTTAGTTCGGGATGTTCCGGGAAAGTCTCCGCTCTCTCCATAGGAAGGACTCAGGTTCCTTCCTAGGTGATAGCAGCTACCCATCGGAACAGCCCTTAAGCCCCCGCATCGCGTCAAGATTGTTACCCGCGACGGGGGATTGTAATACTTTAGTCGGTACCATTTTTATCCCGAAAGCTGCTTAAAATTAAAATTGTCGAAACATCCAATTTTACTTCGCTTTTATATGGTCAGAGCAATTTACATACCAAATTTCACGATTATATCTGTAATACTTTAGTACTTTTATATTGTCAGAGGAATTTACATACCAAATTTCACGATTTTAGCTGTAATACTTTAGTAGGTACCATTTTTAATCCTTTTTGTCCCGCTCATCCCTTAAAAGTACAAATTACGAAAAATCCAATTTCACTTCGTTTCTATATGGTCAGAGCAATTTACATACCAAATTTCACGATTATATCTGTAATACTTTAGTTGGTACCATTTTATCCCTTTTTGTCCTGCTCGCCCCCTAAAAATACAAATTTCGAAAAATCCAATTTTACTTCGTTTCTATATGGTCAGAGCAATTTACATACCAAATTTCACGTTTCGAGCTGTAAACTTTAGTTGGTACCATTTTTGTCCCGCTCTTCCCTTAAAAAAAAAAACTCGAAAAATCCAATTTTACTTCGTTTCTATATGGTCAGATGAATTTACATACCAAATTTCACTATTCTTGCTGTAATACTTTAGTCGGTACCATTTTTATCCCGCAAGCCGCTTAAAAGTAAAATTGTCGAAAATCCAATTTTACTTCGCTTTTATATGGTCAGAGCAGTTTACATACTAAATTTCACGATTCTAATTGTAATATTTTAGTTGGTACCATTTTTATCCCGCTCGCCTCTTAAAAGTAAAATTTTCGAAAAATCCAACGTTACTTCGCTTTCATATGGTCAGAGCAATTTACATACAAAATTTCACGATTCTAGCTATTGGTATCATCTTTATCCCTTTTTGTCCCGCACGCCCATTAAAACTACAATTTTCGAAAAATCCAATTTTATTTTGGTTTTATATGGTCAAAGGAATTTAAATACCAAATTTCACGATTCTAGGTGTAATATTTTAGTTGGTACCATTTTTATCCCTTTTTGTCCCGCTCGCCTCTTAAAAGTAAAATTTTCGAAAAATCCAACGTTACTTCGCTTTCATATGGTCGGAGCAATTTACATACAAAATTTCACGATTCTAGCTGCAATTCTTAAATTGGTACCATTTTTATCCCCTTTTGTCTCTTTCCTCCCTTAAAAGTACAAATTTCGAAAAATCCCTATTTGTAGCTCTGCATGGTCATTGCAAGGAACTCACCGAATTTCATGTTTCTAGCTACTGCCGTTTAGTCAGGACAAGGGTTCCATGTTTATCCCTTTTTGGGCCATTTTACCCCCTAAAAGTACGAATTTCGTAAAACCCTTTCTTAGTCGACGTCTACGTCATATTTGGGAACTACCAAATATGACCAGCCGTTTGGTCTGGGGGCTGGTCAATGATAAGTCAGTCAGTCAGTAACGCAACTCTTTTATATATATAGATTTCGCCTAATTTGATGAGGATCTGTTAAAATGTGTGGTTTCTAGAGCAGCAAAAGTAAAATCGGGAGCGAAATTTGTATGGGAGCCATATATAAATCTGAACCGATCTGTCCTATTTTCACCATAGGTGTTCCTAGTTTAAATATAAGATGTTTTGCCAAATCTGAAGACAATCTAATACAATATGTGGTTTCTAGAGCGGAAAAAGTCAAATCGGGAGCGAAATTTGTATGGGAGCATATATAAATCTGAACCGATCTGACCTATCTTTACCATGGTTGTTTCTAGTTGAAATATAAGATGTTTTGCCAAATCTGAAGACAATCCGATACAATATGTGGTTCCTAGAGGGGAAAAAGTCAAATCGGGAGCGAAATTTGTATGGGAGCTATATATAAATCTGAACCGATCTGTTCTAGTTTAAATATAAGATGTTTTGCCAATTTTGAAGAAAATCTGTTGTAATATGTGGTATCTAGAGTTAAAAGAGTCAAATCGGGAGTGAAATTCGTATGGGGGCTATATCTAAATCTGAACCGATTTTCTTCAAATTAAATAGCGTTCGTCCTTGTCCCGAAAAACTTCGTTGTGCAAAGTTTCATTTGGTTCTGGCTACAATTGCGACCTGAATCGTGATTACAAGAATAGATGGACGGACAGACGGACATTGCTAAATCGATTGAAAAAGTGATTCTAAGACGATCGGTATAGTTAAAAATGGGTCTACCTCTCTTCCTTTTGGGTGTTACAAACAAATGCGCAAAGACATAATACTCTCGTGGAGTGTATAAAAAGCCTATCACGATGGGCATGGGAATGACTAAAAGGTTTACCGACGAAAACTGAACTAGTGTTGTTCACCCGAAAATACAAGATTCCCAATTCATTTCATTTCCTAAATGCGGAATGGCTGCAGTTGTCTAAGAGAGCAAAATACCAAGGCGTAATCCTCGACTCCAAACTTTTCTGGAAAATGAATACCGAGGAAAGAAGGTGTAACGTGACGAATTTCTCCTCAGAAAATCTCGGTACCTAGCGTGGCTGTATCAGTGACGTCACAAACAAGCCAAGCCGTACATACAACCATACAAACAAACATCATAATCACACCACTGTCATCACCCACTACAGACAAAGGGGAACAAACAGACACACCACGAGCGATCAATCAAGAAGCCGGCCCACCACACAACAGTAAACAAGAGTGGTCATCCACTTGTATAGAATACATGCACTCAGTGTGTACAGAAAACACACAACAGTAAAGCAATTCTCATAAGGTTTATGTGTCAAACCTTATAAGAGACGAGCCTTGGGACACCATAGGCAGCAAGCTTTACAGTGATTTGTTTCGATGTTTGTTTGAAACAGCGTGTCACAACTGTCAGCTTGACTTTTCATAAGTCTTGCTGTGTTGCTCATTTTTTTACCACCTTCGGGCAAATAAATTGTATCACAGGGACTTTTCACAGGAACTTCGGTTCACTGTTTCAACACAGTTACTTCGGCCACTGTTCAAATACAGGAACTTTGGTTCACTGTTCCAACACTGGGACTTCGGACTACTGTTTAATCAGTAGTTAGATTAGTAGAATGTAAATACATAATTAGATCGTAATGAAGAACGAGTCAACCCGAACTATTATATACCCGAATCAGCCGAGTCTACTACCGAACCGGAACCAGCCGAGTCTACTACCGAACCCGAACCAGACGAGTCTACTACCGAACCCAATAGTGCCGAGTCTATCACCGAACTTGAAGTAGCCGAGCTTACTACCGAACCTGACAAACCGAGTCTACGGCCGAAGTAGTCACGATTACTACCGAAACCCGATTCTATCTTCATCAAACGCCGAATCTACGTTAGCCTATACTACTACCGAATCAGAATCTACTACTATAAATAGAGGCGAGCCAATATCCAAAACGAATGACTTTCAATAAAATATATTTTTTAATATTTGCATTTTCACAAGTAGATTGTAACCTAGTTTTACATCAATAAACAACCGAATTGTATTATTGCCTCATGAAGGGATAACTACTTGTTTTATTATTTCGTGAGGTTTGTGGTTCCTTATGACGACCCTGGATTCGATTGAGCTTAACTCACTCAACGAGAAAACCACGTTACAAATGACGCCCGAATCACCAGTCTTGGCCGAGGTGTCCCTTCTTTTCTTCATGATATACATAGCTTGAACCCTTATTTCTTTACTTTGAATACTTCGTTTTTCATAACACTTTCTTCCTATAAACACTTCTTAGCTTTCTTCCAAATTAAAGACCGATGTTCTTCTTTTTTAAGTCAGAGACGAACTAACATTTTATTTCAAAGATTATATATACGCTTAAAATCTAGAGTTGAACTTACAACTATACATACGTTTACATAAAATACGTACATAGCATCTTATCCTACAGAATAAGCATGAGTAACATATACACACATAAGTATATGACCGAAGAACAAAGAGTGAAGCGTACATACACTCAAATACCCAAATACATAAGTGTGCCGCAACCCAGAATCGACAGTGACACAATATGTCACATCAACATAAACACGGCCGCCTCAACTCGGTCGCAATAACTCGGTCACAATAATTCGGTCGCTGCTTTACTTGCCGACAAACTGTTGACACTGCAATGTGGTAATGAGAACTCCATGCACTTCAGTTCTCGTTCCGTTGATTGAAATCGGTCAATGTTCCGTCTTGTTGTATCCTACTTTGCCGCTAAAGAAAGACAGTGGCGGTTTCGCTGGGGTTTAGTCGGGGCTCCGACGGTAACTCCTCCCCCCTAGAATGAAGGGACGGCCAAAGCGAAGGCATGTATGTCGAGGTGAGCACAGGTAGTGGTGGTTGCTGGGCAACGTAGTGGTGGGCCACGATTGCGAGTAGGGCAATTAGTAATGCCATCGCTGTGTAGATACCAAAAATGTGGTTGGAGGCTAAGCTCTTGAGCCTCTGTAAGTCAGATTGGTTATGGATGTGTGCAAAGTTCAGTTTACGTAAATTAAGATCCTCTACTGTGTTATTGGTTTGGAAATGTATGGGTTCTGGTATAATGATAGCTACATGGTCGACTTCTACGAATCCATGCAAGGTAACCCGTTAATGTTGATTGAACAGTTACTATAATGTACCACCACCGACCCGTTGATGACCGGTTGACTCCCACAATCAGACAGCACTTCCACTTCGTTTGCGTTAAAAATAAATACAAACTGTTTTTCCGGTTGGAAAACCTCTTCATCATCTCCCACATCCCTCGTGTCGCAGATGGGAGATGAATTAGTTAGTAGGTTCCGTAAGCAAGGCGAGTCGAGTTTTGATGGTTGACAATAATATGTACCGAACAATTCTTGGCATTGTTAACTTAACTTAACTTAATTCAATTGTTATTATACGCTACATAGTTCGGAATTACAATACGTTTTGTTTTATTCATGGGAGTTGGGATTACGTGGGCAAATTGATATGTTTCTTCCTCAAAAATTGGAATAAGAAAATTGAAAACTACTTGTGTGTGGTTCTGATATGCCTGCATTGACAATAAACTGTATACATGTTCCTCTGACAGCATTGAAATATTCTGTTCCTCCAAGATCCCTATAACCTCGCTGATTGCTGAAAACTGTGCGTCCATCCGGAAAAAAGTTCGTAAGGAGTCAGTTTCGTAGCCGAATGAATGGCATTATTATAGGCTATAAGTGTCTCAGCAAATATCTCATCATGGTCGCATGTGAGTTTCGCCTGCCTCCTTTTATCAAGGATAATCCTATAAATCTCTGTCAGAGTAGAGTGGAGCCTTTCGACAAGAGAATAACGATTGACGTAAGGACGTAAAATGTAATTCGATGTTAAACTGTCTGCAAAAGTCTTTAAATATAACAGAAGAATATTCAGCCCCCTGATCACAAACTAATTTCTTTGGAAGACCATGTAGTGAAATGAAATGCTTCAGGGATTTTAATACGTTCAACGAGTTACGGTTAGGAATTGTATAACCTGCAGCGAATTTAGAAAATTTATCAATTGCTGTTAGGACGTACTGATTGTTGATTGCGTACAAATCTATATGCAGAATGTCTAGTGGCTTGTCGAGGGTTTGCGGAACCTGAAATACGAGGTTTTGTGGTTCTCATTCGTACTTTAGTAACAGACATGTATCACAATTGTCTATCGTCTGGGCTATTTTGGAACGCATATTGGGAAAAACCCTGCCTCTTCAAGTGTAGGAAAGTCTCACCCCCCCTATGGTTGTTATTCTCATGATAATGCAGAATTGTTTGCTCCTGCTCATCTGGGGGTTTCAAGTCAGGAAGGAAGGACATGTAACGAAGGACCTTATAAAGATTACTATGTGCAAAGTACGTATGAATATGCTTTCTGCACGATACGGAAAACATCATCCTAAGCAAAAATCGCAAATACCGTGTTTGGCTTAAGGGTACTACTCAGTATTCCTGTTATGCTGCGTATGTCAAAACCCGTCGCTACAATGGTACGTCGGATCTTATTCCTGAACGGGGCTTC
This sequence comes from Polietes domitor, assembly GCA_947397865.1. Lineage (NCBI taxonomy): Eukaryota > Metazoa > Arthropoda > Insecta > Diptera > Muscidae > Polietes > Polietes domitor. The sequence continues at coordinate 92,649,055 of OX377618.1, read as the reverse complement.
CGTCTGCCTCATAGGAACCTGTCCAATCCTGATTACGATTTGGTTGCTAATTCATTTAACGGTCTTTCCGATATACGTATTCCATTTTCCATATTGTCGTCAGCGGAATGGATAGTGTCACCATTTGTCCCCTGGTTTGACATGTTATCATTGAGATTTACGTCCAAAATAATTCGACTAAGTGCATCTTCATTTTTGTTTTGCGGACCCTTCTTGTAATGCATCTCGTAGTCAAATTCTGCTAACTTCAACCTCCAACGCACCAGTTTGGAGCTGGGTTCCTTAATACTCACCAGCCAGGTTAAGGGTTGGTGGTCCGTCACGATCTTGATCCTGTTGCCGAATAAATACGGTCTAAAGTACTTCGTGGCCCAAATTATCGCAAGCATTTCCTTTTCAATAGTCGAGTAGTTAATCTCCACATCAGACAGAGTCCTGCTGGCATAACAGACCGGTCTATCGCTACCAACACTACCCTGGGAAAGCACTGCACCCAACGCGAAATTACTAGCATCGGTCGTCAGAATGAAGGGTTTTTCAAAATCAGGATGTTGAAGGATGGGGTTATTGCAGAGTAGAGTCTTACAAAATTCAAAAGTGTTGACAAATTCCTCGTCGATGTGAACCGCTCGAGTACCTTTCAGGTGTCTCGTAAGAGATTTATTAGTCTTCGCGAAATCCCTTACAAATTTCCTATAATAACCAAGCAATCCCAAAAAAATACTTGATTTGTCTTTTAGTCCTAGATAAAGGGAACTTCTTCACAGCCTCAATCTTATTCGGGTTCGGTTTGATGCCTTCCTGCGTAACTACATGTCTTAAAAGGTCTATTTCTTTCCATAGAAAATCCGACTTATCGACCCTAATCTTGAAGTTAGCACCCCGAAGTCGTGAAAACACGCTACTCAAATGCCCAATACTCCTTAATTGGTATTCTACCAGATACTTAATTGCTTGTTATTCTTATTATTTATATATTTTTCCGATTTCCCAATTCTCCTTAATTGTTATTCTTATTGAGTAAATTATTTATATATATTTTCAATTTCTAAGCGTCGAAGTCGTGAAAACACGCTACTCAAATGCCCGATACTCCTTAATTGGTATTCTACCAGATACTTAATGGCTTGTTATTCTTATTATTTATATATTTTTCCGATTTCCCAATACTCCTTAATTGTTATTCTTATTGAGTAAATTATTTATATATTTTTTCAATTTCTAAGCGTCGGGCGTGGAATAGTAAGAAGGTTTCTCCTTGTCGAAAAATATTTAAGTTTCCCCCGTAATGTATTTACAATATATCGAATACTCTGCCCTGATCCAGGCAGCAGTATCAGCGATTAATACCACGCAAGTATATTTACGATAAATTGAAAATACTTCCCCATACTCCTCTTTGGGAGTTATTTGGATACTTTGTAATATCCCTTTCTTTTACTCCTTTTGGCGATTTCGCGTACTTACACGCTACAACGAATACTCGGCCCTGTGAGATGCAGTCGGCAGCGGCATCAGCGATTGATACCAAGAAAGTATATTTACATTGTAATTTGTGTTTTTTCCGCACAGCAATAACTGGTGGTGCTTAACACTTCGTTATAACGGTTACTCGGCCCCGCGCGATACAGCCGGCAGCGATATCAGCGATTGATACCACAAAAGTACAACACACGTTACAAGTCCGTAGCTAATCAGACGATCTGACGCAAAATATTCGACCTTTGCAAGGTGCAATGACACCTCGGTAAACCACGAGAGATTAAACCGAACAAATACTTCGCCGCGTCAGACACGTTTTTCTTACACCCGAATAATATTTTCACATTTTAGTGTTTGTGCTGTATTGCACCATATATTGCATTTATTCACTTAGATCATTCCCTTATTTCCCTTCCACATATTCCACCCCTAGCCTAGTGATATTTTAGTAATATTTTACAAACTAACTTAATATGGAATTAATAGCATTTTCCATAGGTCCATTTATTGTGTAGTAATTGACAATATTGCTAATGTTGTTGCTGCTGTTATTGATGGTGTTGTTGCTTCTGCTGGTGTTGTTGCTTCTGCTGATGTTGTTGCTTCTGCTGATGTTGTTGCTTCTGCTGGTGTTGTTGCTTCTGCTGATGTTGTTGCTTCTGCTGGTGTTGTTGCTTCCTTTCAAGGACTTTTCCGGCTGCGCCAGTCACCAGTCTTGGCCGAGGTGACCCTTCTTTTCTTCAGGATATGCATAGCTTGAACACTTTCTTTACTTTGAATACTTCTATTATTCATAACACTTTCTTCCTAGAAACACTTCTTTGCTTTCTTCCAAATTCAAGACCGATGTTCTTCTTTTTTCAAGTCAGAGACGAACTAACACTTTATTTCAAAGATTGTATATACGCTTAAAATCTAGAGTTGAACTTACAACTATACATACGTTTACATTAAATACGTACATAGCATCTTAACCTACAGAATAAGCATGAGTAACATATACACACATAAGTATATGACCGAAGAACAAAGAGTGAAGCGTACATACACTCAAATACCCAAATACATAAGAGTGCCGCAACCCAGAATCGACAGTGACACAATATGTCACGTCAACATAAACACGGCCGCCGCAACTCGGTCGCAATAACTCAGTCACAATAATTCGGTCGCTGCTTTACTTGCCGACAAACTGTTGACACTGCAATGTGGTAATGAGAACTCCATGCACTTGAGTTCTTGATCCCATACCCGTGAAATATGATCGATAACAATTAAGCGCCAACAGCTCTGGTGGTCTAAGTGGTGTATTGCGGGGTATACTTTTTATGTACGTTGAATGAAATCGGTCAATGTTCCGTCTTGTTGTAGCCTACTTTGCCGCTGAGGAAAGACAGTGGAGGTTTCTCCCGCGCAGGGACTTGGTTCAAAATCGCAAAGCGGAAAACTCGAAATAACCGCCAAGGATGGAGATGAAAGCAAGTCAGACGGTGAAATTATGAACACAATACAGAGATGGGATTTAAAGTTTAGCGGCGAAGGCGACTTAGTCGAATTCATTGAAGAGTTAGCAGAGTGTTACCATATACCTACCGACAGGCTACTACCAAAATTTCTCGGTATTCTAAAGGGTGATTTTTTAAGAGCTTGATAACTTTTTTTAAAAAAAAAACGCATAAAATTTGCAAAATCTCATCGGTTCTTTATTTGAAACGTTAGATTGGTCCATGACATTTACTTTTTGAAGATAATTTCATTTAAATGTTGACCGCGGCTGCGTCTTAGGTGGTCCATTCGGAAAGTCCAATTTTGGGCAACTTTTTCGAGCATTTCGGCCGGAATAGCCCGAATTTCTTCGGAAATGTTGTCTTCCAAAGCTGGAATAGTTGCTGGCTTATTTCTGTAGACTTTAGACTTGACGTAGCCCCACAAAAAATAGTCTAAAGGCGTCAAATCGCATGATCTTGGTGGCCAACTTACCGGTCCATTTCTTGAGATGAATTGTTCTCCGAAGATTTCCCTCAAAATGGCCATAGAATCGCGAGCTGTGTGGCATGTAGCGCCATCTTGTTGAAACCACATGTCAACCAAGTTCAGTTCTTCCATTTTGGGCAAAAAAAAGTTGGATATCATCTCACGGTAGCGCTCACCATTCACAGTTACGTTACGATTCGCATCATCTTTGAAGAAGTACGGTCCAATGATGCCACCAGCCCATAAACCGCACCAAACTGTGACTTTTTCTGGATGCATTGGTAGCTCTTGCAATGCTTCTGGCTGATATTCACTCCAAAATCGACAATTCTGCCTATTTACGTACCCATTGAGCCAAAAATGAGCTTCGTCGCTGAACACAATTTCTTTCTTTCTGAACTTTCTTAACAGAGCACGCATTTTGATAATAAAATTCAATGATTTGCAAGCGTTGCTCGTTAGTAAGTCTATTCATGATGAAATGTCAAAGCATACTGAGCATCTTTCTCTTTGACACCATGTCTGAAATCCCACGTGATCTGTCAAATACTAATGCATGAAAATCCAAACCTCAAAAAAATCACTCTTTACAAGGTAATACACTCTAGTAGTACCGTGTTAAGAAAGTTGGTATTACGTCATGGAAGTCATTTCGGTCAGAAGCAGAAAAATTTTTCTTACCGAAGCGATACCTTGCCCAGCTGGAACATTCGTTCTACAGCCAAAGACAGTACAATCGGGAAATGGCCGAAGATTATAAAGGGTGATTTTTTAAGAGCTTGATAACTTTTTTTTTTTAAAAAACGCATAAAATTTGCAAAATCTCATCGGTTCTTTATTTGAAACGTTAGATTGGTCCATGACATTTACTTTTTGAAGATAATTTCATTTAAATGTTGACCGCGGCTGCGTCTTAGGTGGTCCATCCGCTTAGTCCAATTTTGGCATTTCCACGTTTTTGAGTAACAGAGACCCAATTGGTGCGAACGGCGACGAATCGAAAATTGGTGGTCATCATTAACACTGGCCGATACAGCTGCGATATTTTCTTCAGTTCGCACTCTACGTAAGCGTGTTGGTGGTTTAATGTCCAACAATGTAAATTTGGTGCGAAATTTAGTCACAATAGCCCGAATAGCCGCTTCAGTGGGTCGATTAAACTGACCATAAAATGGAAGCGCGCAATGAACTTTCTTAACAGAGCACGCATTTTGATAATAAAATTCAATAATTTGCAAGCGTTGTTCGTTTGTAAGACGATTCATGATGAAATGTCAAAGCATACTGAGCATCTTTCTCTTTGACACCATGTCTGAAATCCCACGTGATCTGTCAAATACTAATGCATGAAAATCCTAACCTCAAAAAAATCACTCTTTATAATACAAATGCTCACAACCGCAAGACAACACTCAACTTCGAGCTTTGAATCACCTCGACATAATCTACGACGGTTTACGACCCGAATATAGGCATTATATTCGTAGACACGATTTTAATACGCTGGACGATTTAATTTCAATGGTAGATGATTACGAGTTGATCAAACGAGATGAAGCTCGAAATGAACGAAAAAGCCTCAGTTCTTCCTACGGGATCATTATTACGCGTCCTCTTCAGCCCACATTCAGACTAGATTATCTCCACACAATTACCAGCCGAGATTTTTTATCACCAGAACAAAACGACCAACTGGAAGCTGTCATAGGACAACACAGACGATAATTTGAGGCGATGGACGGGTTATGTACTATAGCCAAGCACCGAATTAAACTAAAACACAATAATCCTATTAAGCAACGATACATGCCGCGAAATCCCGCGATGATGAAAATTATTAACGAAGAGATCGACAAGTTATTAGCCGAAGGACGAGTAGAAGCATCATATATCCCTTACAGCTCCCCAATCGTTCTAGCTCGTAACAAAACAAGGGGTGGCGGATGTGTATTGATTACCGCCAGCTTAACGCAGCCAGTGAAGCCGACGCTTATCCATTACCACAGATAAATGCCATTCTAGATCAACTAAGAGAAGCCCAATGTATTTCATCCCTAGATCTAAAAAACGGATACTGGCAGATGCCGTTGGAGCGGACTTCACTGCAGTACACCGTGTTTACCGTCCTGGGAAGAGGACTGTTTCAATGGAACGTCATTTCGGCCTGCATTCGGCACCTGCTACTTTTCAAAGAACGCTCGACCGGATCATCGGATCCCATCTCCACCCGCTGTTATTCGAGTACCCAGTTCTTGGCCGAACATTCGAAGAACATATAAAACTCTAGATAATATATGGCGCTGAATTTCGAAAAACGTAATTTTGTACGCAGAAGTATTCGTTGTTTAGGGCATTTAGTGGCCACCGAAGGGATTCATACCGACCCTGACAAAATCGAAGCTGTTTGAAATTACCGCCCCTACAAATATAAAGGAACTACGAAGAGTGCTCGGGGTAGAATCGTGGTGTAGAAGATTCGTGCCTAATTTCTCGAGTCTAGTTGCACCTCTCAATAATCTTTTAAAGAAAACAGTACGATGGAAGTGGAGAAAAGAACAAGAATCTGCATTTACTTGTCTGAAAGAAAGTTAGGTTGCACGGATTTCAACCAGCCATTCTTTCTTCAGAACGATGCTAGCCAAGAAGGATTTGGTGAAGTTTTGTTCCAAAGACATTCCGAAAACGAATCAGTAATAGCATACGCTAGCCGAACACTCACCGATCTTGAGAAGAAATATTCGACTACAGAACAGGAGTGCCTTGCCATTCTCTGGGGAATACGGAAAATGAGACTGACCACTATTCGTTAAAATGGCAAGATGGGCACTAGAACAGCAGCAATTTGATTTCACCATTTAGTATGGAAAAGGCAGTTTAAACGTCGTAGCAGATGCATTATCGCGAGCCCCGCTCCACGAATCATGTGACGGTACATTAATGGCCATAACGTCGTCTGAATGGTATGAAAAAATGATACAATTAGTTACCAATAATGGTACGTGTTGTTCAAACAAATACCTCGTAAGACAGCAATTGATACCAAACCTGAATGGAAACTGTGTCTTTCAGCTACAGATCGTCGTCGAATACTTCAGCAGAATAAAGATGCGAAAGAAGCGGGCATTTTGAAGTATTTAAGACCTTAAAAAGGATTCAAGAGTGTTATTACCGGCCCGGTTTAGCCCGTGAGGTAAGAAATTATGTGCGAAGTTGCGATGTATGCGCACAGTATAAACCCGAACAAAGGTCTCCCAGTGGTCACATGGAAACGATACAATGGTCCTCTCCATGGGAGATCGTTTGTGCAGACTTCACCGTCCCTTTTCCCCGATCCACATAATCGACAAATTTAGCAGATGGGTAGAATTGATACCCACGAGACCAACTACAACACAAGACGTTCTGCGGGAAAGAATCATTTTCCGCTTCGGCTGCCCAAAAATATCTTTGAGCGATAATGGCGTGCAGTTTATGAGCCGATTGCTGAAAACATTTCTAGATTAGAATAATATTGAGCACAGCACCACCGCGTTTTATGCCCCACATGAAAACCAGACCAATCGAATTGGAATTGGTAGGGAATTGTATTCAGTCACATTTGGGGATGCGTATCCTTTACCGCAAAGTGACGGTATACTTAAAAGGCTCCCTAAAGCCGAATTCAAAATCAGCTGAGACCTCAAATATGCTTTCTGGCAGATCTCTTTGGATCAGAAATCCAGAGAAAACACAACATTTACCGTTCCTGGGAGGCCTTTGTACCATTACAAACCATGTCCAGATTGATGGACGAGGTGATACCGCCGGCTCTCAGAACGGAAGAGTTTTTTATCTTGATGATCTCTTGATTATTTAATTTTTGTCTCCCGTAAGTTAAGTACTTAGATCATGTGGTTGGTGTCCGCTATTACAGAATTTCCAGCCCCGCGATCTGTGAAACAAATCCGTAGATTTTTAGGCATGAAGGGCTGGTACCGGAAATTTATCAGGAATTATGCGTCTATTACCATGCCTTTAACTGAATTTTTGCAGGTGAAAAGAATATTTGTATGGATCGATGCAGTCCAGAAAGCTTTTGAGGTTTTAAAGTCCCATTTGACCACCGCTCCAGTTCTAGATAGCCCAGATTGTTATACAATGCGATGCAAGTAGAACAGTGATACGAAGCGTATTGGTACAGAAGGATGCGGAGGGTGAAGAAGTTACTATTGCCTTTATATCGAAGTTAAAAAGTTTAGAGCATACGTCGAAGGACATGAGTTCACTGTCATCACTGACCATGCGTCATTGAAGTGGCTCATGTCTCAGACAGATCTTAGTACAAGGTTGGATCGATGGGCTTTAAAACTGCAGGAATACAAATTTAAGATTCAGTATAGACGTGGTAGTTTGAACATAGTGCCTGATATTCTTTCTAGGGCCAATACTGACGACTTGTCCGCTATAGGTATTGGAAGTCTGTCCGATTATGTTGCAAATAGTTTTTTCGCTATATCTCTGTTAATTTTTTTTTTTTTTCGAAAAAAGAGCAACTTTAACAGTGAGTGTAAGTGATTGCATTTTATCTTTCTTTTATTATTTTGTTTGCTACTTGGAACAGTCAAAGTAAATATTTGTGTTTTCGCATGGACTTTTTATTCATCAAAAATTAAGGTGACCAGATCAAAGTTTATTTGCATTTAAATGTTATTAGCTGAATTACGTATCTAAAAGAAAGAATTATTAAAACAAATTTTGAACTTTGGCCTGATCACTTATAATTTAACACCTGCAACCCGCACTATTCATATGAATATACGTTAATTTTTATACATTAAGTGTAATATAGTATTACAATTTTTCCCCCTTTGAAATTTTCTTTTCTAATTGAGGCCACTTATTTGTTTTTATTATGAATTAAGTCATGCATACACTTAGCAATTATGATAGTCTATTTAATATTTTTATACCCTCCACCTAAGTCACTTTGTCATTACGTTTGTAACACCTTAAAATATTCATCGGAGACTCCATAAAGAATATATATTTTGTGTGGAGGTTAAATTCTAAGACGATCTAGGCATGTCCGTCTGTCTGTCTGTTAAAAGCACGATAGCGGTCGTTCGAAATGAGCTAGGAGGTTCAAATTTTCCCTAAATGTGTCAAGGACAAGGACTGAAAGTACTCCCTAATATTTAGAATATTTAAGCAATTTTTGTAAATTTCTGCTTTATATGCACTTGAAATTTTTTGTCTTGTAGCGTAAAAGCACCAAAAAGTAAATACACGTTTTAGCGGTCGCAATGGGACAAAAAGGGATAAAAATGGTAATAGCTGAAACATGTGTCAAGGACAAGGACTGAAAGTACTCCCTAATATTTAGAATATTTAAGCAATTTTTGTAAATTTCTGCTTTATATGCACTTGAAATTTTTTGTCTTGTAGCGTAAAAGCACCAAAAAGTAAATACACGTTTTAGCGGTCGCAATGGGACAAAAAGGGATAAAAATGGTAATAGCTAGAAACATGAAATTTGGAGTGCACATCCCTCTAATTGCGTAGATACGTAATATAGAAAGGGTTTTTCAAAATTCGTAATTTTAGGGTTACAATTGGAAAAGATGGATGAAAATGGTAATTTCCGTCCATTGTACAAAGAAAGAAAATCCATGTCTGGCAAACCTTCGAAGGCGGCTTTGGCAACCTGCACTATTTAAGGTCGAATAAAAATAGTGTTATTTCCACCACTTTCCTATAAGTAGAACTGCAAAATTTTTTATGGTCAATTCCTTACCTTACAAGAAAAAGAAAAATTCATGTCTGGCCAACCTTCGGGGTTGGCTTTGCCCCCCCTGCAATTTTTAAGGTCGAAAAAATAATAAAAATAATAATAAAAAATAAAAAATAATATTTCCACCACTTCCCTATAAGTAAAATTGCCAAATCTTTTATGGTCGCTCCCTTACATTGTAGAAATAAAAAATTCATGTCTGGCAAACCTTCGGGAATGCGTTGGCCCCCCTGCACTTGCCGGTCTATCAATTCCTGATACAAATTTCTATGCAAAAAAACTGCTAAATCAAAAAAAAAACTATCCTGTAATGTGATTGGTGTGGCTGCTTGGTTGGTAACTCGCAGGGGTAAGAGCTTTCATATATATAAATGCCAGACATGATAAAATGGTGTAAATGCTACCCATTTCTGCAACCTTGAAAGTCGCAGGGGGCAAAGCCACCCTACATATCCTAAAAGTTCAAGCCGTGATACTTATAGTGTAACCAAACACGTTGCTGGATCTTCAATATTAGAACTGTTCCTATCAAAATGGTACATACATTTAGGCTGTAGATGGAATCAAGAAATTGCAAATGGCGAAAATCCGGCTTGAGGGAAATTGTTTCTACCTGATAATATTTAGGGCAAATTTTTGAAGTTTACTGACTAATAATTATATTAATGTTTATATAGTAGAGGACTATTAATATTATAATAATGAAGAATCACAATTTTCCTAATATGGTAGTGCACTTCTATGTAATGTCGAGAGCCTCTAATCAACCGATAATACTGTGGAATACACTCCGTGGTGGAGGGTATATAAAATTCGGCCCGGCCGAACTTAACGCCTTTACTTGCTTTATTTACTTTCTTTAGTTTATGGTAATTATTTTGCACTGGGGTAAAACTTAATAAGAAAATATTGAATGCAGTTTGAATTGTGTTTAAATAAATGCAAGATGATTTGCGGTTTCTTAAATAGTCTGTTTGAGTTCGGTGGAATTAAGTTGAGGTTAATATGGGTGTCACTAAAAGTAAATACTACTGGAATTTCTCAAGATTCGTGATCATGATTGGGTGTGGGCTCCTTAGGCATTGTTTCATCGTACGGCCTAACATCCTGAAGCGGAATGCATTTTCTTTCTCAACTCCTGTAATTTCTTTCAGCTTTATATTTTTCTAGATTATCTCATTCCTACTACTATTTGTTATTTCATTAAAAAACAGCACGTACAAATTTTAGTTTATTTGTAGCGATGTGGAAAATATGGCATGGAAATAACGTACCTCACCCTACGACGAGCAATAACGCCGGTGGTTCTGTGTTCAACAATTCCGTAAATGCCTGTGAATAACATCATTTCCCTTATTTACCAGTTATATGCTACAAAAACCAAACCAATTTCATTTTTATCAACGGCTTTGACTAAAGCCGAGCAAAAATATAGTACCCCTGAGAAAGAGGCACTTGCAATAATTTTTTGTGTAACAAAATTAAAACTATATTTGATTGCAAATGCATCTAGGTGTAGTTAAAACGAAATCACTAGCCAGGTCTTTTGTCTGGTGGCCAAAACATAAAAGAGACATAGAAGATTTTATTAAAACTTGTCTCCCTTGCCAAAAACTTTTAGCAAGTCCAGAAAAGAGTATCCTTATATCGTGGAAATCTACAAAAGCTGTATGAAATAGAATCCACATGGAATTTGCAGGACCAATTAAAAATTATCATATTTTTGTGATAATAGACTCTCATTCAAAATGGGTTGAAGTTTTTAAGACAAAATTGAGAGAAACAAGAAAAGCAAATAGGTAATCCTAGATGAACTTCTGTGAGGAACTGGAAGACACAAGCGAGGCGTCTAGACTTTGCAAAGTATTATCCGAAGGCAACCATAATACGATAAAAGACTAGAGATTAATTAGTCTATCGTCGCTTTTACTTAAAACATTGGAAAGACTTCTAGATCTGCACGAGAGAGAGAGAGCGGGGCACAACGCGCGTATCTCAAACGTAGGTCAGTGGAGACAGCCCTACATGAGGTGGTTAGTTTCATTGAATACTCTCTTCAGCATGAATAATATACCTTAGCAGCCTTCTAGACGTGGATGGAGCTTTCAACAACGTAAAAATACAATCGATCATTGCCGCTATCAGCCGCAGAGGGGTTCACACTGGAATTACCCGGTGAACGGGCAACATGCTACATAACAGATTGATGAACTCATCCTTGGGAGACGATGTGGTCAGAGAGCAGGTAAAGAGAGGCACACCACAGGGAGGGATTATGGAAGGTTATTATGGAATCTAGTGATAAATGAAATCCTGTTCGAACTCGAACTAAGTGTTAACCCGACGAACTAGTTTTGTTCATCCGAAAATACAAGATTCCCAACTTCGAACTCCCTAACTTAAATGAGGGAAAGCTACAGTTGTCTAAACGAGCAAAATACCTAGGCATAATCCCTGACTCCAAACTCTCCTGGAAAAGGAATACCGAGGAAAGAAGGCTCTTGGCGCTTTTTAAAGCTGTATGAAAATGTTCGGGAAAAGGGGGTATTAACACTAAAATGATATACTGGATCATAAGATCAATATTAACTTATGGGGCAGTGGTATGGTGGAAAGCTGTAAACAAGATATCTTACCTGTCCAAACATGCAAAAACCATGTCGGCATCACTGGAACTATGAGGTCAGCTCCACAAGTTGGATCGGAAGCGATGCTTAACTTGACACCCATAGAGGAAATTCGTAGCATTTACATAGCTATATCCTAATCGAAATGTATATAAATGGGAGGCTAGAAGAAGCTTCAGACTATCTAGTACCACAGATGAACCTGCTCAAAACGTTCAAAGTACAAGTGCCCAGTAGAGAAGATTGGTCATTATACTCAGTGATCATAGAGGACGAAATCTCAATCTTCACAGACGTTTCCGAGATGGAGTCGAGCACGGGATCAGGCGGTTTCTCAGAGAAATTAAATCTTGAATTTTCATCAAGACTGTCACCAAGATGCACTGTTTTTCGGGCAGAAGTCCATAAACGAAGCAGCAAAAATGGTTTTTGAGAGGAGTCTCCCACCCTAAACTCAAAATTTATGTGGATAGTATGGTGGCACTCGAAAACCTACAGTGAACAGTCATCAAATCACGAATTGTCAAATCACTCAACCAAATCCAAACCTATGACATCACGCTAACCTGACTACCAGGTCATAATAATGTACTTGGCATCGAATAAGCGGACGAGTGTGCCAGAAAAGGCTCGAAAGAAGTGAGATGGCTGAACGCATCGGTATCTCACGCGAAGACTACAGCAGGAGTTGCTCAGATGAGGATGAAGAAGAATCAGTGGAGCTCTTGCTATGCACTTGCGTTGGACTACAACAACCCAGACAATCCTTCCTAGGAAGTATGTTCTTCGCTGATCTGACGGACTTAGCAAACGTACCTCTACGAAATCAGATCAATTTCATCAACAAGACAAAATGCTTTCAGAAAGAAGCGATTGATGCACTATGATTATACATCCTTTTATCTTCCCCCATCCCATATATCCTCTTTAATAATATACTAGTTCTACTAGATCAACAGCACTCCTTTACATGGATTTCTTATCTTTTTCTCTCTCTTCCTCTAAACTATATGGATACCACAATAAGCCTCCATAATGTAATTGTTAGAATGATTTTGTTTAAAACATTTTTGTAGATTTAGTGTATATCGTACTATCAAATTCCATCATTTTGCCGCTAGTAGCAATATGCTTCCCAAGTTATCAGGCTAAAATAGAATAAATGTTGGATGTAAAGTCAAAAACTGTGAAAAGTATCTTTAGAAAAACCCTCGTAACTTGTTAACATACTTGGAATTCGAAAATATTTGTTTGACATATGACTTCGTGGAGAATTTTTGTGTCAGAAAAGTTTCAGAATCCTGGATAGAGAAAGTTAAAATGTTAGCAATTGCAACCGAGAATGAAGGTTTTCAACAATTGCAGCGATTTTCGCGACTGACTACATATATGTTACACTCGACTTTGGTTCTTAACATACAAACAAAAAAATCAGTCGGATGCCTTGCCTAGATCGCGAGAAAATCATACAAACAGTAATGACATGAATGGAAATCGTTTTAGCCATATTTCCTAAGAAAATTAAAAATTTCCAAAAATATCCAATTTGCCCAATATACACTATTTGTATAAAAAAATGGAAAAGTGATAAAAATTGTAAATTTTAAAATTCGGTGTGTACATCCTAGAAAATTTGTTTTCTATACATCATTGCCAACATTTAATTAAAACGTTAACGAGTTAACAATAAATCTTTTTTCCATGCTTTATATAAGGTTACTTTCTATATATGTTTGTGTGCCACAAAATTTGAAATCAATTTTTGAAAGCTTTTTTCTCAACCAATTTTGCTCAAATGTTGCACACTTAATCATTTTCGATGACAATACAAGGAAATGGAAATTTGACCAATTGGACAAAGGGGCGTGGTACCTCCCATACAAACCACAAATTAAAAAATCTATTATTTCTGCTCCTGATAACGGTATTTAAACAAAATTTGGTACGTCGGTTTGGTATGCATGTTGTAAGTGCTACTGCAAATATGGGCGGGATTGTACAAAGGGGCGTGGTACCTCCCATACAAACCACAAATTAAAAATCTATTATTTCTGCTCCTGATAACGGTATTTGAACAAAATTTGGTACATCGGTTTGGTGTGGATTTTTTAAGTGCTGCTGCAAATATGGGCGGGATTGTACAAAGGGGCGTGGTACCTCCCATACAAACCACAAATTAAAAATCTATTATTTCTGCTCCTGATAACGGTATTTGAACAAAATTTGGTACGTCGGTTTGGTGTGGATTTTTTAAGTGCTGCTGCAAATATGGGCGGGATTGTACAAAGGGGCGTGGTACCTCCCATACAAACCACAAATTAAAAATCTATTATTTCTGCTCCTGATAACGGTATTTGAACAAAATTTGGTACGTCGGTTTGGTGTGCATTTTTTAAGTGCTGCTGCAAATATGAGCGGGAATGGACAAAGGGGCGTGGTACCTCCCATACAAACCACAAATTAAAAATCTATTATTTCTGCTCCTGATAACGCAGTAATTTTTCCTTCTACAAAAGATAACTAAAAAAGAATTTCTAGGCCCAATAGAATTCTGCTTGCATAAAGCATGGATTTGAAAAAAATTTTTTTTTTGATTTACTAGTTTATATTTAATACATGTCATTAATGGCTATGTGCTTATTTCAACATTCATTGTGCTCAATTTTTAAATAAGTATACCGCGAATTTTAGAACATTTTGAAAACTTTTTAATCATAGCAATAAGTAATCCTCGTTAGATTAAACTGTAGAAGAATGATTAAAAATTACTCTTAAAATTAAGCAGTAAATCAGTTTTTTCGCTGTCCTGAAAAATTGTGTTTTGTTCGCAGCCATATCTAAAAACATTCTTAATAAAAGCAAATAATTTGCTTGGTGCTTGTAGAGCGCTAAGATGTAACATTTGCGATGCGACATTTTTATGGAGCTGTATCTAAATCTGATGCAACAAAAACGGGTTCTGTTACTTCTAATGTTTTGGGAGTTTGCAATGATAATAAAAATCCATTTCCACAAACGAAGAAAACTGTTTGATATAAACATATTTCTCTTTGTTCATTTACAAAAAGTGATGACATGTTTACCGGAAACAAACTAATTTTTCCCACAAAAGAAAGTCAAAAACGATCTTCACGTGTCTAAAATTTCGTTTCTACGTAATGCATTTTTCTCGGCGTGTAGGTCTCTATTTTACATTCTACTTTAAAGTTGCGAAACGATAAGAAATGAGTTTTAACTTACTCAATTTTTTTTTATATTTCTCACTTGTGTCAAATATTTTTCAGAGTTAGTATTTGTTGTACATATGTAACAAAAGAAACATTAAATTCTGCATAAGTGGCTATGAACATAAAAATAATAGAAATCAAATAGTTCAACAATGCAGCAGCATAAAACCGAAGGTTTAATTCGCTACAACGATTTTGTTTAATTTTTTTTTCTAGATTTAGGGCATATCGTACTATCAAATTCCATCATTTCGCGTTAATAGTAATGTAAAGACAAAAATTGTGAAAAACCCGTGTAACTTTTTATTACATTGAGAATACCAAAATATTTCTTTGGCATGTGATTGCTTACTTCATGACTTCATATTTCCGGCAAATGAACTCTGATTGTTATAAAATTTAGCATGGAGATAAAAGAAATTTACTCACCATTTTATCTGCGCACCTACTTTTCGGAGTTTAATGAGACGAAAATGACTAAATTGCGTTTTGGAACTAAAAAATCTAACTTTTTGCACTAAACGGGCAAAAGTTACCCTACAAAAACGGGGAACCCTTCAACATATCTAAATACGTAGACATTTCGTTAAAGGCTTTTGAAGGAAAAAAGTTCTGTTGGTCCAAAGTCAAACATTTGTTCAAAAATATTTTTTACAATATTCACTACAAACAAACTATATTTGGCACAAACATAGTTTTGGCGCCATAATAAAGCTAAGAAACCACAATTTCTAATAAAAAAGATCTGAGTGCAAAATCTCTTAAAATGTGTGAGAAATAGTTCGACAAAATCAAAAAAGAAATTACGTTTTCTCAATCTGTAATATAAAAAAAATAAAAATTTTTCTTCGCATTATGAACAAATACGTAAAAAATGTTAAAAAACATAAACACAAAAAATAAAAAAATATTTTTCTTTAAAATCGAAAAGTACGAAAAGTAGCCAAATTTGGGCCTATTTCTAAAGTATATCCCATTTCCCGATTTTTAATGTTAATAACTCAAAATAATCATTGGGTCCTTGTCTATTTTTTTTACAGAACTTAAAAATGTCTACCAGAACAAAAGTTATTGAATTTTGGCCGATGGATTTTGATTCTAGACCACTGTGCGCCGCAGCGCTCATTTTTGTAAAAAGTGCTTGGACTTATTTACTTAAAAACATTTCTTTGGAACTAATAAAAATTCTTACAATTGAGTAAATTCATACTTATGTGGAAGAATATTTCCAAAGTTTTAAGTGAGAAAAAAAATCTGAAATTTTTGTATGGAAAAAATCCATTTAGGAAATTTTAACTTAAAAATGCGTTTTTTTTTTATAAAATAAAGTTAAACTGATTACTGAAATTTATGCCGGGTTCTTCATGCATTTAAGTATTAAAGAACTTATAAAAAACATTTGAAATTGTTTAAATAATTCTTGATTGATCTTTATTAATCTAAGAAGCAATTCTCGTTCGCAGTTTGCAGAAACTTATTTCTTAAATACTTTAAGAATTCTTCTAAACAAGCACTGTGAAGGCGCCTATCTTGCCTTTGCAACATGAAGTAATAGCTCAACTCTTTATGGCAGAGGTATCACGAAAAAATGTACTTGGTTTGAGGAAAAACTTACTGGAATTTTCCCCAGTTTGAGTAAATATTTACTTGGTTTGAGGAAAATTGAACTAGAATCAAGTTCAAATCATGTACTAATTTCAAGGAAAAGTTTTAACTTGAATTGAGGACATTTTGCTTTAGCGCTATACGAAGTTCAATTTTCCTAAATTTTAGTTCATTTTAACTCATTATAGGGTTCACTTTTGTATGAGTGTAGATGAAAACACTCCCAGGGGAAAATCCTGCGCACGGCCCTGTCAACAAGGAATACCTACCGTGAAAGTGAACTATATGGGTCCATGTTTTTCAACATCCCTCCGATTTATAATATTACCGCTGTAAAATCTTTACTTGTCATCGGATCTTGATCAAATTTTCCAATCCTGAAGAAAGTGATCGTTGTACTTTTCCCTAGATGCAGCTAGGAGATATGATCACACCGATTTTGTCTGTGTATGGGGCCCATCACATGTAGGAGTAACACAATGCAAAAGATTTACATAATTTTTGTATAATTACAATACATAAATAAAATAAAATCGCCCCATTGATGTTAAAACACACTTTAGTAATTAAATCCATCATGCAGGGAGTAGTGTAGGGTATAATATAATCGGCCCGCCCTTTGGCCTTTCCTTACTTGCTACTTATGTTTTTCTTTGCTGCTAGCATGATTGCACCAAAAGCTCTCCCAAAATTGCTAATTTTCTTGGCAAATATCCATCTTTTCTAATACGATGTCACGTTAACAAGTTATTTGACTTTTAACAACCTTTACAAACCCAAAACAAGTAAGGAAAGGCAAAAGTCGGGCGGGGCCAACTACATAATACTCTACACCAGTCCCTGTGTATATACATACATATTTTCTTAAATGAAGCCGAACTTAACTAGAAGCCACATTTTAAATATCCTTTGGAAGATTCGCTTAGACCATGATAAGTTAATTTTTTGCACATACTTACTTGATTTTTAACTATAGTTTGCTGCTGGCCAGATGAAGGTTATGTACGTGCCAGGCCGAAATAGTGTTTAGGAACAGGGTGCCGTCCTTGCAACAACACAATTCGCTCGAAAATATCATTAAAACAAGTAAGTAAGCTTCAGTCTGCTTAACCGACTTATATATACCCTCACTCTCAGTGAAAATATATGCAGAAGTTATAAGGAATTAAAGTTTACTTAGGGCAGGATAATTTGTGTGGATTGTGTGGTTCGCGGCACATGGTTCCAGCTTCCACATTTGTAAAATATCATGATCAAATATCAAGTAATAGTGGATACCATGAACCAGTATAGAAGTTATGAAGGATTTCATATTACCTGGGATATAGACCATTGAGTGGGAGGTACATGAAGGGGCGTGGCTAAAGCGTAAATATTTTTTAGGTTTAAAGTGATTACAAAAAAATTGTTAATTAAAAAGTCTAAAATTTTTATTATATAACGTATTAAATTAATTATACCCTTACTCTACAGGAGGGTATATATCATTTGGGACAGAAAAAAGTGTAACGCATTGAAGGAGTGACTTCAGACCCTAAGTATGTTTGGACCAAATCCGTTTCACAACATTTTAAAATGTTTGAGCCATATCCGTTCGTCCGTCTGTCTGGCTGGTGTACACGATAACTCTCGAAAGGAGTTAAGGAATCAATTCAAACTTTGTACATGGTAATATTTCCTATCCTATAGTATCCTATCTATATAGTAACAAATAAACAATGCGCAAAGTTCGGTCGGGCCGAACTTTATATATCCTCCACCATGGATTGCATACAACAGAGGCTTACGATTTTCGTAGAAGTGCAGTAATATTACAGGAAAATATAAATACAGAAAATATAAAAAATAAATATTCTTATATTCATATTTTCAAAATAAGCGTAAGTACCATAAATATTGGGAGATAGTGGGTGATATAGTTGGTTGTATTTCCAGTCCATGTCAATTCCAAAAGTACAAATTTTCAAAATCCATTATCTCACGAACATGTGCAAAATAACCTAGCTTCATGATTCAACCAATTTTTACCGTAAAAGTAAAAAAGTACGAATTTGGAAAAATTTTTATATTTTACGTGTCTATACAGTTAGAGGAATGTATACACCGAAATCCATGATTCTAGCTGCGGTCATTTGGTTGCTACCATTTGTATCCCTTTTTCCTATTTTACCCCCTTAACAGTACGACAGTACGGGATGTACACACCGAATTTAATCATTCTAGCTGTAGTCGTTTAGTTGGTACTATTTTCATCCCTCTGTACCCATTGTATCCCTTGAAAGAACGAATAAGGAAAAAATCTTTTATTTTTCGCGTCTACGCAGTCAGGGGAATTTATACTCCGAATTTCATGACTCTAGCTGCGGTCATTTGGTTGGTACTATTTGTATCCCCTTTTTCCATTTTAACCCCAATAAGTACGAATTTCGAAAAATCCGTTTATTTTACGTGTCTACGCAATTAGAGGAATGTACACACCGAATTTAATCATTCTAGCTGTAGTCGTTTATTTGGTACTATTTTCATCCCTCTGTACCCATTGTATCCCTTGAAAGAACGAATAAGGAAAAAATCTTTTATTTTTCGCGTCTACGCAGTCAGGGGAATTTATACTCCGAATTTCATGACTCTAGCTGCGGTCATTTGGTTGGTACTATTTGTATCCCCTTTTTCCATTTTAACCCCAATAAGTACGAATTTCGAAAAATCCGTTTATTTTACGTGTCTACGCAATTAGAGGAATGTATACACCGAATTTCAATATTTTACGTGCTTCCTTTTGGTTGGTACCATTTATATACCTTTATTCCCATTTTACCTCTTAAAAGAACGAATTTGGAAAAAATACTTTTCTCAATGCTCTGCTCAATTAGAGGAATTTACACACCGAATTTCGTGTTTCTATATTAGTAATTTTCATTTATTTGGCTGTGATCCACAAGATCAAACCATTATTATAATCATCTTATTTAAACTTTTAGTTCTGCATGTTTTCTGTCACTGTTCAATTTTTTTTTAATTGTAATTTGGCTGCTGCGTGCAGCTGTTTTATTCCAGGTGCAGTTTGGGGAAAAATCACAAACAGTAGGGAATTGAATTCAGTCACATTTGGGGATGCGTATCCTTTACCGCAAAGTGACGGTATACTTAGAAGGCTCCCTAAAGCCGAATTCAAAATCAGCTGAGACCTCATATATGCTTTTTGGCAGATCCCTTTGGATCAGAAATCCAGAGAGAACACAACATTTACCGTGGGAGGCCTTTGTACCATTACAAACCATGTCCAGATTGATGGACAAGATGATACCGCCGGCTCTCTGAACGGAAGAGTATGTGTATCTCGATGATCTCTTGATTATTTCATTTTTGTCTCCCGGAAGTTAAGTACTTAGGTCATGTGGTTGGTGTCCGCTATTACAGAATTTCCAGCCCCGCGATCTGTGAAACAAATCCGTAGATTTTTAGGCATGAAGGGCTGGTACCGGAAATTTTTCAGGAATTATGCGTCTATTACCATGCCTTTAACTGAATTTTTGCAGGCGAAAAGAATATTTGTATGGACCGATGAAGTCCAGAAAGCTTTTGAGGTTTTAAAGTCCCATTTGACCACCGCTCCAGTTGTAGATAGCCCAGATTTGTATACAATGCGATGCAAGTAGAACAGTGGTAGGAAGCGTATTGGTACAGAAGAATGCGGAGGGTGAAGAAGTTACTATTGCCCTTATGTCGAAGAAACTCAAAAACTATTCGGTTACCGAACATGAATGCTTAGCAGCTATGTTAAGTGTTAAAAAGTTAAGAGCATACGTCGAAGGACATGAGTTCACTGTCATCACTGACCATGCGTCATTGAAGTGGCTCATGTCTCAGTCAGATCTTAGTACAAGGTTGGATCGATGGGCTTTAAAACTGCAGGAATACAAATTTAAGATTCAGTATAGACGTGGTAGTTTGAACATAGTGCCTGATATTCTTTCTAGGGCCAATACTAACGACTTGTCCGCTATAGGTATTGAAAGTCTGTCGGATGATGTTGCAAATAGTTTTTCCAATATATCTCTGTCAATTTTTTTTTTCGAAAAAAAATTTTGCTACACAATTGGGCACAAATCCAGCACAACTTTTTTTTTCGAAAATAGCGATTTTTTCGAAAACGGATTGAGATAGAACTTTTTAAAAAACGGCACAATTATGTACTCCGCTAGCACAATCCAGCACAACTTTTTTGCAAAAAATGAAATGGCAATCCCAGCAATTTTTTTGGAAAAAAGTTTTTTCGCAATATCTCAGTTAATTTTAAATTTTTCGAAAAACTTTTTACGGCACAATTGGGCACAAACCTAGCACAATTCAGCACAACTTTTGTTTTTTCAAAATTCGATAATGGCATTCTTAGCATCTGGGACATCAGAATTCTTCAAAAGATCTTTCGTCGGTGGAGCAACTTTAACAGTGAGTGTAAGTGATTGCATTTTTATCTTTCTTTTATTATTTTGTTTGCTACTTTGAACAGACAAAGTAAATATTTATTTTTCGCATGGACTTTTTATTCATCAAAAATTAAAAGTTTATTTGCATTTGAATGTTATTAGCTGAATAACGTATCTAAAAGAAAGAATTATTAAAACAAATTTTGAACTTTGGCCTGATCACTTATAATTTAACACCTGAAACTCTTAATTTGAATATACGTTAATTTTTATACATTAAGTGTAATATAGTAAAATTTTTCAATTTTTCCCCCTTTGAAATTTTCTTTTCTAATTGAGGCCACTTATTTGTTTTTATTATGAATTATGTCATGCATACACTTAGCAATTATGATAGTCTATTTAATATTTTTATACCCTCCACCTAAGTCACTTTGTCATTCCGTTTGTAACACCTTAAAATATTCATCGGAGACTCCATAAAGAATATATATTCTGGGTCGTGGTTAAATTCTAAGACGATCTAGCCATGTCCGTGTGTCTGTCTGTTGAAAGCACGATAGCGGTCGTTCGAAATGAGCTAGGAGGTTCAAATTTTCCCTAAATGTGTCTTATGGTTGCAGATCGGTTGGGATTGAAAGTGGGCGAAATCGGCTTAGAGAGAAAATATGAAAATAACAAGGACTGAAAGTACTCCCTAATATTTAGAATATGCACTTGAAATTTGTTGTCTTGTAGCGTAAAAGCACCAAAAGGGGATAAAAATGGTACCAATGATACGATAATAGCTAGAAACATGAAATTTGGAGTGTACTTCCCTCTAATTGCGTAGATACGTAATATAGAAGGATTTTTCAAAATTCGTAATTTTAGGGTTACAATTGGAAAATATGGATAAAAATGGTACATACCAAACCGCTGAAGTTGAAATCATGAAATTCGGTGTGTACACTCATCTGACTGTGAAGGTGCTAAATAAAAAGTATTTTTTTGTTACACTATAAGTATCACGGCTTAAACTTTTAGGATATGTTCCTTTATTTTTGGAAAGAAAAAAAATGCATGTCTGGCAAAACTTCGGGGTGGCTTTGGCCCCCCTGCGACTTTTAAGATTGCAGAAAAATGGGTAGCATTTACACCATTTCATCATGTCCGGCATTTATATATATGAAAGCTCTTACCCCTGCGAGTTACCGACCAAGCAGCCACACCAATCAGGGGGTGGAAAGTGCGTGCCAGACAGGGTCAAAGTCCGGAGCCAACAACGAATGTCTTTACGCTATAAGTAAAACGGCCCAAACTTTTACGGCTACTTCCTTACATTATGAGAAGAAAAAAATCCATGTCTGGCAAACTTTCGGAAATGGCTTTTCTTCTCATAATGTAAGGAGGTGACCATAATATTTTTGGCAGTTTTACTTATAGGAAAGAGGTACAAATATCACTATTTCCATTCGACCTTAAAAGGAGCAGGGGGCCAAAGCCATTCCCGAAAGTTTACCAGACATGGATTTTTTCTTCTCATAATGTAAGGAAGTGGACATAAAAGTTTGGGCCGTTTCACTTATAGCTTAAAGAAATTCGTTGTTGGCCCCGGACTTTGACCCTGTCTGGCACGCACTTTCCACCCCCTGATTGGTGTGGCTGCTTGGTCGGTAACTCGCAGGGGTAAGAGCTTTCATATATATAAATGCCGGACATGATAAAATGGTGTAAATGCTACCCATTTTTCTGCAATCTTAAAAGTCGCAGGGGGGCCAAAGCCACCCCGAAGTTTTGCCAGACATGCATTTTTTTTCTTTCCAAAAATAAAGGAACATATCCTAAAAGTAGGTAGGGATTATGGAAGGTTATTATGGAATCTAGTGATAAATGAAATCCTGTTCGAAATCGAACAGAGGAGGCACCAAAGTAGTGCATATGCCGACGACGTAGTGCTGCTGCTCCGAGGTAAGTTTCTGGCAACGATTAGTGAGTTCATAGAACGGTCACTAAAAAGCCTATAACGATGGTCTACATAGAATAGGCTAAGTGTTAACCAGACGAACTAGTTTTGTTCATCCGAAAATTCAAGATTCTCAACTTCGAACTCCCTAACTTAAATGGGGAAAAGCTGCAGTTGTCTAAACGAGCAAAATACCTAGACATAATTCTCGACTCCAAACTCTCCTGGATAAGGAATACCGAGGAAAGAAGGCTCTTGGCGCTTTTTAAAGCCTAAAATGATATACTGGATCATAAGATCAATATTAACATATAGGGCAGTGGTATGATGGAAAGGTGTAAACAAGATATCTTACCTGTCCAACCATGCAAAAACCATGTCGGCATCACTGGAACGATGAGGTCAGCTCCACAAGTTGGATTGGAAGCGATGCTTAACTTGACACCCACAGAGGAAATTCGCAGCATTTTCACAGATATATCCTAAACGAAATATATATAAATGGGGGGCTAGAAGAACCTCAGACGATCTAGTACCACAGATGAACCTGCTGAAAACTTTCAAAGTACAAGTGCCCAGTAGAGAAGATTGGTCATAATACTCAGTGATTATAGAGGACGAAATCTCAATCTTCACAGACGTTTCCAAGATGGAGTCGGGCACGGGATCAGGCGTTTTCTCAGAGAAATTAAATCTTGAATTTTCATCAAGACTGTCGCCAAGATGAACTGTTTTTCGGGCAGAAGTCCATAAACGAAGCAGCAAAAATGGTTTTTGAGAGGAGTCTCCCACCCTAAAACTCAAAATTTATGTGGATAGTATGGTGGCAGTCGAAAACCTAAATTCAACAGTCATCAAATCACGAATGGGGATATGTTCCTTTATTTTTGGAAAGAAAAAAAATGCATGTCTGGCAAAACTTCGGGGTGGCTTTGGCCCCCCTGCGACTTTTAAGATTGCAGAAAAAAGGGTAGCATTTACACCATTTTATCATGGCTGGCATTTATATATGAAAGCTCTTACCCCTGCTAGTTACCAACCAAGCAGCCACACCAATCAGCTAGTGGAAACTGCGCGCCAGACAGGGTCAAAGTCCGGAGCCAACAACGAATGTCTTTACGCTATAAGTAAAACGGCCCAAACTTTTACGGCTACTTCCTTACATTATGAGAAGAAAAAAATCCATGTCTGGCAAACTTTCGGGAATGGCTTTTCTTCTCATAATGTAAGGAGGTGACCATAATATTTTGGCAGTTTTACTTATAGGAAAGAGGTACAAATATCACTATTTCCATTCGACCTTAAAAGGAGCAGGGGGCCAAAGCCATTCCCGAAAGTTTACCAGACATGGATTTTTTCTTCTCATAATGTAAGGAAGTGGCCATAAAAGTTTGGGCCGTTTCACTTATAGCTTAAAGAAATTCGTTGTTGGCCCCGGACTTTGACCCTGTCTGGCACGCACTTTCCACCCCCTGATTGGTGTGGCTGCTTGGTCGGTAACTCGCAGGGGTAAGAGCTTTCATATATATAAATGCCGGACATGATAAAATGGTGTAAATGCTACCCATTTTTCTGCAATCTTAAAAGTCGCAGGGGGGCCAAAGCCACCCCGAAGTTTTGCCAGACATGCATTTTTTTTCTTTCCAAAAATAAAGGAACATATCCTAAAAGTAGGTAGGGATTATGGAAGGTTATTATGGAATCTAGTGATAAATGAAATCCTGTTCGAACTCGAACAGAGGAGGCACCAAAGTAGTGCATATGCCGACGACGTAGTGCTGCTGCTCCGAGGTAAGTTTCTGGCAACGATTAGTGAGTTCATAGAACGGTCACTAAAAAGCCTATAACGATGGTCTACATAGAATGTGCTAAGTGTTAACCAGACGAACTAGTTTTGTTCATCCGAAAATACAAGATTCCCAACTTCGAACTCCCTAACTTAAATGGGGAAAAGCTGCAGTTGTCTAAACGAGCAAAATACCTAGACATAATTCTCGACTCCAAACTCTCCTGGATAAGGAATACCGAGGAAAGAAGGCTCTTGGCGCTTTTTAAAGCCTAAAATGATATACTGGATCATAAGATCAATATTAACATATAGGGCAGTGGTATGGTGGAAAGGTGTAAACAAGATATCTTACCTGTCCAACCATGCAAAAACCATGTCGGCATCACTGGAACGATGAGGTCAGCTCCACAAGTTGGATTGGAAGCGATGCTTAACTTGACACCCATAGAGGAAATTCGCAGCATTTTCACAGATATATCCTAAACGAAATATATATAAATGGCGAAATAGAAGAAACCTCAGACGATCTAGTACCACAGATGAACCTGCTCAAAACTTTCAAAGTACAAGTGCCCAGTAGAGAAGATTGGTCATAATACTCAGTGATTATAGAGGACGAAATCTCAATCTTCACAGACGTTTCCGAGATGGAGTCGGGCACGGGATCAGGCGTTTTCTCAGAGAAATTAAATCTTGAATTTTCGTCAAGACTGTCGCCAAGATGCACTGTTTTTCGGGCAGAAGTCCATAAACGAAGCAGCAAAAATGGTTTTTGAGAGGAGTCTCCCACCCTAAAACTCAAAATTTATGTGGATAGTATGGTGGCACTCGAAAACCTAAATTCAACAGTCATCAAATCACGAATTGTATAAACTCACTCAACCAAATCCAAACCTATGACATCACGCTAACCTGGCTACCAGGTCATTGGCATCGAATAAGCGGACGAGTGTGCCAGAAAAGGCTCGAAAGAAGTGAGATGGCTGAACGCATCGGTATGTCACGCGAAGACTACAGCAGGAGTTGCTCAGATGAGGATGAAGAAGAATCAGTGGAGCTCTTGCTATGCACTTGCGTTGGACTACAAGAACCCAGACAATCCTTCCTAGGAAGTATGTTCTTCGCTGATCTGACGGACTTAGCAAACGTACCTCTACGAAATCAGATCAATTTCATCAACAAGACAAAATGCTTTCAGAAAGAAGCGATTGATGCACTATGATTATACATCCTTTTTCTTCCCCTATCCCATATATCCTCCTTAATAATATACTAGTTCTACTAGATCAACAGCACTCCTTTACATGGATTTCTTATCTTTTTCTCTCTCTTCCTCTAAACTATATGGATACCACAATAAGCCTCCATAATGTAATTGTTAGAATGATTTTGTTTAAAACATTTTTGTAGATTTAATGTATATCGTACTATTAAATTCCATCATTTTGCCGCTAGTAGCAATATGCTTCCCAAGTTATCAGGCTAAAATAGAATAAATGTTGGATGTAAAGTCAAAAACTGTAAAAAGTATCTTTAGAAAAACCCTCGTAACTTGTTAACATACTGGGAATTCGAAAATATTTGTTTGACATATGACTTCGTGGAGAAATTTTGTGTCAGAAAAGTTTCAGAATCCTGGATAGAGAAAGTTAAAATGTTAGCAATTGCAACCGAGAATGAAGGTTTTCAACAATTGCAGCGATTTTCGCGAAAATTTACCCTACAAAAACGGGGAACCCTTCAACCTATTTAAATATGTAGACATTTCGTTAAAGGCTTTTGAAGGAAAAAAGTTCTGTTGGTCCAAAGTCAAACATTTGTTCAAAAAGGATATTTTTTACAATATTCACTACAAACAAACTATATTTGGCACAAACATAGTTTTGGTGCCATAATAAAGCTAAGAAACCACAGTTTCTAATAAAAAAATCTGAGTGCAAAATCTCTTAAAATGTGTGAGAAACAGTTCGACAAAATCAAAAAAAGAAATTGCGTTTTCTCAATCTGTAATATAAAAAAACTTACTTACTTAACTTACAGAACTTAAAAATGTTTACCAGAACAAAAGTTATTGAATTTTGGCCGATGGATTTTGATTCTGGACCACTGTGCGCCGCAGCGCTCATTTTTGTAAAAAGTGCTTGGACATATTTACTTAAAAACATTTCTTTGGAACTAAGTAAATTCATACTTATGTGGAAGAATATTTCCAAGGTTTTAAGTGAGAAAAAAAATCTGAAATTTTTGTATGGAAAAAATCCATTTAGGAAATTTTAACTTAAAAATGCGTTTTTTTTTAATAAAGTTAAACTGTTTACTGAAATTTATGCCGAGTTCTTCATGCATTTAAGTATTAAAGAACTTATAAAAAACATTTGAAATTGTTTAAATAATTCTTGATTGATCTCTATTAATCTAAGAAGCAATTCTCGTTCGCAGTTTGCAGAAACTTATTTCTTAAATACTTTAAGAATTCTTCTAAACAAGCACTGTGAAGGCGCCTATCTTGCCTTTGCAACATGAAGTAATAGCTCAACTCTTTATGGCAGAGGTATCACGAAAAAATGTACTTGGTTTGAGGAAAAACTTACTGGAATTTTCCCCAGTTTGAGTAAATATTTACTTGGTTTGAGGAAAATTGAACTAGAATCAAGTTCAAATCATGTACTAATTTCAAGGAAAAGTTTTAACTTGAATTGAGGACATTTTGCTTTAGCGCTATACGAAGTTCAATTTTCCTAAATTTTAGTTCATTTTAACTCATTATAGGGTTCACTTTTGTATGAGTGTAGATGAAAACACTCCCAGGGGAAAATCCTGCGCACGGCCCTGTCAACAAGGAATACCTACCGTGAAAGTGAACTATATGGGTCCATGTTTTTCAACATCCCTCCGATTTATAATATTACCGCTGTAAAATCTTTACTTGTCATCGGATCTTGATCAAATTTTCCAATCCTGAAGAAAGTGATCGTTGTACTTTTCCCTAGATGCAGCTAGGAGATATGATCACACCGATTTTGTCTGTGTATGGGGCCCATCACATGTAGGAGTAACACAATGCAAAAGATTTTCATAATTTTTGTATAATTACAATACATAAATAAAATAAAATCGCCCCATTGATGTTAAAACACACTTTAGTAATTAAATCCATCATGCAGAGAGTAGTGTAGGGTATAATATAATCGGCCCGCCCTTTGGCCTTTCCTTACTTGCTACTTATGTTTTTCTTTGCTGCTAGCATGATTGCACCAAAAGCTCTCCAAAATTGCTCATTTTCTAGGCAAATATCCATGATATATCAAAACCAGGAAGTATTTCTCTTCTTGTGCTGTCTTTTCTAAAAATACGATGTCACGTTAACAAGTTATTTGACTTTTAACAACCTTTACAAACCCAAAACAAGTAAGGAAAGGCAAAAGTCGGGCGGGGCCAACTACATAATACTCTACACCAGTCCCTGTGTATATACATACATATTTTCTTAAATGAAGCCGAACTTAACTAGAAGCCACATTTTAAATATCCTTTGGAAGATTAGCTTAGACCATGATAAGTTAATTTTTTGCACATACTTACTTGATTTTTAACTATAGTTTGCTGCTGGCCAGATGAAGGTTATGTACGTGCCAGGCCGAAATAGTGTTTAGGAACAGGGTGCCGTCCTTGCAACAACACAATTCGCTCGAAAATATCATTAAAACAAGTAAGTAAGCTTCAGTCTGCTTAACCGACTTATATATACCCTCACTCTCAGTGAAAATATATGCAGAAGTTATAAGGAATTAAAGTTTACTTAGGGCAGGATAATTTGTGTGGTTCGCGGCACATGGTTCCAGCTTCCACATTTGTAAAGTAGTTGTAAAACCATGATCAAATATCAAGTAATAGTGGATTCCATGAACCAGTATAGAAGTTATGAAGGATTTCATATTACCTGGGATATAGACCATTGAGTGGGAGGTACATGAAGGGGCGTGGCTAAAGCGTAAATATTTTTTAGGTTTACAGTGATTACAAAAACATTGTTAATTAAAAAATCTAAAAAATTTTATTATATAACGTATTAAATTAATTATACCCTTACTCTACAGGAGGGTATATATCATTTGGGACAGAAAAAAGTGTAACGCATTGAAGGAGTAACTTCAGACCCTAAGTATGTTTGGACCAAATCCGTTTCACAACATTTTAAAATGTTTGAGCCATATCCGTTCGTCCGTCTGTCTGGCTGGTGTACACGATAACTCTCGAAAGGAGTTAAGGAATCAATTCAAACGTTGTACATGGTAATATTTCCTATCCTATAGTATCCTATCTATATAGTAACAAATAAACAATGCGCAAAGGTCGGTCGGGCCGAACTTTATATATTCTCCACCATGGATTGCATACAACGGAGGCTTACGATTTTCGTAGAAGTGCAGTAATATTACAGGAAAATATAAATACAGAAAATATAAAAAATAAATATTCTTATATTCATATTTTCAAAATAAGCGTAAGTACCATAAATATTGGGAGATAGTGGGTGATATAGTTGGTTGTATTTCCAGTCCATGTCAATTCCAAAAGTACAAATTTTGAAAATCCATTATCTCACGAACATGTGCAAAATAACTTCATGATTCAACCAATTTTTACCGTAAAAGTAAAAAAGTACGAATTTGGAAAAAATTTTATATTTTACGTGTCTATACAGTTAGAGGAATGTATACACCGAAATCCATGTTTCTAGCTGCGGTCATTTGGTTGCTACCATTTGTATCCCTTTTTCCTATTTTACCCCCTTAACAGTACGACAGTACGGGATGTACACACCGAATTTAATCATTCTAGCTGTAGTCGTTTAGTTGGTACTATTTTCATCCCTCTGTACCCATTATATCCCTTGAAAGAACGAATAAGGAAAAAATCTTTTATTTTTCGCGTCTACGCAGTCAGGGGAATTTATACTCCGAATTTCATGACTCTAGCTGCGGTCATTTGGTTGGTACTATTTGTATCCCCTTTTTCCATTTTAACCCCAATAAGTACGAATTTCGAAAAATCCGTTTATTTTACGTGTCTACGCAATTAGAGGAATGTATACACCGAATTTCAATATTTTACGTGCTTCCTTTTGGTTGGTACCATTTACCGTCAGTGTTTGTCAGTCCGTCGTCCGATGCACTTGTGTTTCTCTGTCGTCCGTGTTGTGTGCCGTTCAGTTTTGTGTTAAAATAAAAAAAGAAAAGAATTGAAACAAAATACCGAAATCATAAACAACAACAAAATAGTTCAAATGAAAAACAACCAACAACAATAACCGCGTCGCGCCGCGCCGACCAAAACATATTTAAACAACCAAACAACCCAACAACAACAACAATAACATCAGCGCGAACATCAAAAAACAACAAAACATCGCAGCAGCATCCATAACAGCCGCACATCACTGACCACACATCTATGTCCGCTCCATAGTGTGTGCGTTGTCTCCTTCCCTTCCCCCCCCTTCCCATTCGTGCAGTGCAGTTGACACTCTTTTCTTTCTGTCGTTGTTCGCCCAATGCTCAAGGCATAACACTGAGCATTGGGGGAATACAGCAACGGCAGGGAGAGGAGTTTGTCAACTGTAGCTGCATACTGACTCTGTTTTGTTTTTTTCTTGTTTGTCTGTTCTAATGGTGGGTAAGTTTAAAGTACAATTTGCCAATGTACGAGGGCTGAGAGCGAATTTTTTTGCCGTGTACGCTCGTACAATTCCATCGGCCTGATGTTTTTGCTCTTTGTGAGACCCAGGTGTGTGAGGATTCTGATCCACAGGATTTTCACGTTCCTGGGTATCACACCCTATCCCTCTTTATCCCCCACAGAGGTCTTTTGGTATACGTACGTAATGATATAGTGTTCCAGAGCCGGCATAACTTAAACTCTGAAAATCCAGAATTTAACTCCCTTTGGGTTAAATTCAAGATTGGAACACACGTACTACATTTCGGATTTGTGTATAGAAGTCCAAACGCGGAAAGGGAGGTATCCCTAAATGGCTTTGACGCCCTTTCCGATTCAATTACAAAAATTTTAGAGGACTATCCTGACAGTGAAATTGTGGTTGCTAGCGATTTCAATGTCCATAATTCCTCTTGGCTTGCCCATTCGAGTCACTCAACACCGGAGGGTCAATACGCCGAGCTTTTTGCCGCGCATAATGATTTGACGCAACTAGTGAATGAACCGACACACATTCCGTGTGTCCAAGGGCAACACTCTAATTTTCTTGATCTTTTCTTAACATCACACCCTGAAAAGTATGAAGTTAACGTTCTAGCACCTCTTGGTAATTCGGATCACTGCATTGTTTCAGCATCCTTTTCGTATTCCGCTCTTCGTGTCGCTTCGACCGCAGCCCCAAAGCGGACAATATATTTATACGAAAAGGCACGTTGGGCCGAGCTCAACAACTTTTTCCAGCATTTCAATTGGAAACTTTGTTTTCTAAATGGCGATGTAGATGCTGCGGCTGAAATGATTGAAAATATTATCTTGATTGGAATGAAGTCATTTATTCCAATTAAAGTTATTTCGGATAAACCATCTAATAAAAGTTGGTTTAACCAGACATGCAAGGCTGCTGTCAGATCCAAAGAGGAAGCATTCAGGAAATGGTGTTTAAATAAAAATGCCACAACTGATCTGCTACGCAAGCAGACAAGAACCATGTGTGCCAGGGTACTTAGACGTGAAAAGCTTCTGTACGAACAACGTCTTCGTGCCAAAGTTCTTGCTTCTCCCAGGGGAAGTAAGAGCTTTTGGTCATTTGTGAGAAGAGTAAAGGATAACTCCTCATCTATCCCAACTCTTGTTAAAGATGACCAGATATTCACTAACCCGGTTGACAAAGCTAACCTATTAGCTGAAATGTTTGCAAGGAATTCATCCTTGCCGGAAAGCAATCAACCACTCCCCGTGATCGAAAATGTATCTAGTTCCATGCCTCAGATATTTTTTCGAACACGTGGAGTTAAAAGGGTTCTTGCAAATCTCGACGTAAATAAATCTCCAGGCCCGGATGGCATTTCAGCACTTGTCCTATGTAAGTGCTCTTCGACGCTTGCCCGTCCCCTTCGTAATCTTTTCAACCTTGCATACCGTGCAGGGGTTTTCCCAGCGCGTTGGAAGATTGCGAACATCCAGCCCATCCCTAAAAAAGGTGAGGCTAACAATCCTGCTAACTATCGACCAATCGCGATTTGCTCAGCGCTTTCGAAGGTTATGGAGAGTATGGTTAACCACCATCTTGTGAGGTATTTAGAAACTAATGACTTACTTAATGATCGACAGTATGGCTTCCGTAGGAATCGATCTACGGGAGACCTGATGACACTGCTATCCGAAAAATGGAATCGATCTATTCACAAGCTTGGTGAGAGTAAGGTCGTTGCTCTAGATATCTCCAAGGCCTTTGATAGAGTTTGGCACGGCGCACTCATATCAAAGCTTATCGCTTTTGGTGTTGGTAGTGACTTCTCTCGATTTATATCGAGCTTTCTCAGAGATCGCACTATACGTGTTGTTGTAGATGGGTTCTCATCCGACGAGCATAGGTTAACCGCAGGAGTACCACAGGGCTCTGTCCTTTCCCCCTCCCTTTTTCTTATTTTCATCGACGACCTCTTGGATCGGACTGTGAATCCAATATACTCATTCGCGGATGACAGCAACCTCTGTCATTCATACTCATTCGATCATAGACCAAGTCGTTAAGAAATTGAGGATAAAAGGCGATTGATGGATGAGTCACTTAGCCAGGATTTGATGGCCATTTCTGAATGGGGTCGTGAGAATAGAGTAGATTTTAATGCACGTAAGACCCAGTGCTCCTTGTTGTCTCACAAACGATTCACTGATCCAACGGTGTCGTCGATTTTAATGAACGGTGTAGATGTTGAGCAATCAGATGCTCTCGATGTTCTCGGCATGAAAATACAACGTGATGTTCGATGGACAAAGCATGTATTTGATGTGTCGAAAGATGCCTTCAAATGTTTAGGCTTTCTAAAAAGATGTAAAAAATATTTCACACCCTCTGATCTTCTCAATATCTACACTACCTACATCAGACCAAAGATGGAATACAACTCCCATATATGGTCGGGAGCTCCAGCTTCATCACTGGAGCTACTTGACCGTGTCCAGAGGAGGGCGATGGTGTTGATAGGTGATGGTAGGGTATCCAATTCTATTGTCTCCCTTGAACACCGTCGTAATGTTGGTTGTGTGTCATTGTTCTATCGATACTTTCATGGTGTTTGTTCTTCGGAAATTCGTGATCTTATACCGCCCGTGAGAACGTTCGGTAGAGATACGCGACTTTCCAGGAACGCTCACCCATTTGTTGTCGATTGGACAACCGACCGCACTACACATTACAGAATAAATTCGTTCTTCGCCCGTACTATCCGTATGTGGAATCGACTTCCGGCAAATATCTTTCCCTCCAATTACGACATTCAGAGATTCAAAACAGATGTCAAGAGACACTACTCCCTCTTTCCTCCTTCCAATACCTTATCTTCCTTCTACCAACGCAATGCACTGCATTTATAGGGGACATCCCCTGAGTGTTGGTTCAGTGAAAAAAAAAATATACCTTTATTCCCATTTTACCTCTTAAAAGAACGAATTTGGAAAAAATACTTTTCTCAATACTCTGCTCAATTAGAGGAATTTACACACCGAATTTCGTGTTTCTATATTAGTTAATTTTCATTTATTTGGCTGTGATCCACAAGATCAAACCATTATTATAATCATCTTATTTAAACTTTTAGTTCTGCTTGTTTTCTGTCACTCTTCAGGTTTTTTATAAAATGTAATTTGGCTGCTGCGTGCAGCTGTTTAACTCTTTTGGAGACTAAAAATTAGATAGGGTTTGCAGTGCAGGTTTTATTCCAGGTGCAGTTTGGGGGAAAAATCACAAACAGTAGGGAATTGAATTCAGTCACATTTGGGGATGCGTATCCTTTACCGCAAAGTGACGGTATACTTAGAAGGCTCCCTAAAGCCGAATTCAAAATCAGCTGAGACCTCATATATGCTTTTTGGCAGATCCCTTTGGATCAGAAATCCAGAGAGAACACAACATTTACCGTGGGAGGCGTTTGTACCATTACAAACCATGTCCAGATTGATGGACAAGATGATACCGCCGGCTCTCTGAACGGAAGAGTATGTGTATCTCGATGATCTCTTGATTATGTCATTTTTGTCTCCCGGAAGTTAAGTACTTAGGTCATGTGGTTGGTGTCCGCTATTACAGAATTTCCAGCCCCGCGATCTGTGAAACAAATCCGTAGATTTTTAGGCATGAAGGGCTGGTACCGGAAATTTATCAGGAATTATGCGTCTATTACCATGCCTTTAACTGAATTTTTGCAGGCGAAAAGAATATTTGTATGGACCGATGAAGTCCAGAAAGCTTTTGAGGTTTTAAAGTCCCATTTGACCACCGCTCCAGTTGTAGATAGCCCAGATTTGTATACAATGCGATGCAAGTAGAACAGTGATAGGAAGCGTATTGGTACAGAAGAATGCGGAGGGTGAAGAAGTTACTATTGCCCTTATGTCGAAGAAACTCAAAAACTATTCGGTTACCGAACATGAATGCTTAGCAGCTATGTTAAGTGTTAAAAAGTTAAGAGCATACGTCGAAGGACATGAGTTCACTGTCATCACTGACCATGCGTCATTGAAGTGGCTCATGTCTAGTCAGATCTTAGTACAAGGTTGGATCGATGGGCTTTAAAACTGCAGGAATACAAATTTAAGATTCAGTATAGACGTGGTAGTTTGAACATAGTGCCTGATATTCTTTCTAGGGCCAATACTAACGACTTGTCCGCTATAGGTATTGGAAGTCTGTCCGATTATGTTGCAAATAGTTTTTTCGCTATACCTCTGTTAATTTTTTTTCGAAAAAATTTTGCTGCACACTTGGGCACAAATCCAGCACAACTTTTTTTCGAAAATAGCGATTTTTTTCGAAAACGGCTTGAGATAGAACTTTTTTAAAAACGGCACAATTATGTACTCCGCTAGCACAATCCAGCACAATTTTTTGCAAAAAACGAAATGGCAATCCCAGCAATTTTTTGGAAAAAATTTTTTTCGTAATATCTCAGTTAATTTTCAATTTTTCGAAAAACTTTTTACGTCACAATTGGCACAAACCTAGCACAATTCAGCACAACTTTTGTTTTTTTCGAAATTCGAAAATGGCATTCTCAACATCTGGGACATCATAATTCTTCAAAAGATCTTTCGTCGGTGGAGCAACTTTAACAGTGAGTGTAAGTGATTGCATTTGTATCTTTCTTTTATTATTTTGTTTGCTACTTTGAACAGACAAAGTAAATATTTCTGTTTTCGCATGGACTTTTTATTCATCAAAAATTAAGGTGACCAGATCAAAGTTTATTTGCATTTGAATGTTATTAGCTGAATTACGTATCTAAAAGAAAGAATTATTAAAAGAAATTTTGATCTTTGGTCTGATCACTTATAATTCAACACCTGAAACACTCACTATTCATATAAATATACGTTAATTTTTATACATTAAGTGTAATATAGTATTACAATTTTCCCCCCTTTGAAATTTTCTTTTCTAATTGAGGCCATTTATTTGTTTTTATTATGAATTAAGTCATGCATACACTTAGCAATTATGATAGTCTATTTAATATTTTTATACCCTTCACCTAAGTCACTTTGTCATTCCGTTTGCTTTATATGAACTTGAAATTTGTTGGCTTGTAGCGTAAAAGCACCAAAAAGTAAATACACGTTTTAGCGGTCGAAATGGGACAAAAAGGTATAAAAATGGTACTAATGATACGATAACAGCTAGAAACATTAAATTTGTAGTGTACATCCCTCTAATTGCTTAGATACGTAATATAGAAGGATTTCTCAAAATTCGTACTTTTAGGGTTACAATTGTAAAAGATGGATAAAAATGGTACATACCAAACCGCTGAAGTTGAAATCATGAAATTCGGTGTGTACACTCATCTGACTGTGAAGGTGCTAAATAAAAAGGATTTTTTTGTTACACTGTAATTATCACGGCTTAAACTTTTAGGATATGTTCTATTATTTTTGGAAAGAAAAAATGCATATCTGGCAAAACTTAGGGGTGGCTTTGGCTCCCCTGCGACTTTT
This sequence comes from Polietes domitor, assembly GCA_947397865.1. Taxonomy (NCBI): domain Eukaryota; kingdom Metazoa; phylum Arthropoda; class Insecta; order Diptera; family Muscidae; genus Polietes; species Polietes domitor. The sequence goes on along the minus strand of OX377618.1, from coordinate 92,612,995 downwards.
AAGGTTGCAAAAAATGCGTAACATTTACACCATTTTATCATGTCCGGCATTTATATATATGAAAGCTCTTACCCCTGCGAGTTACCAAGCAAGCAGCCACACCAATAAGCGTGTGGAAACTGCGTGCCAGACAGGGTCAAAGTCCGGGGCCAACAATGAATTTCTTTACGCTATAAGTAAAAGGGCCCAAACTTTTACGGCCACTTCCTTACATTATGAGAAGAAAACAAGTAAGGAAAGGCTAAAGTCGGGCGGGCCGACTATATAATACCCTACACCACTCCATGTGTATGTACCTCGCGTTGATTACTAAACCCAGGTATTTCATGGGAGCAATTTTATGTAGTTCATATAAATTATACAGTATGCTATAAGTTCATCTTTAGTCAAATTTAACGAATAAATAATATGATAATTGATCCAATTATCCGACAGACAAATACAAATTATACAGTAGTAATAGGACCGGCATTTTAAAAGTGGGCCTATAACAACATTCAGGGCCTGGTCTAAAACATGGGCCTATATATTTCTCATTCACGGTAGGTATTCCTGGTTGAAAAATATCATGATCTGCAAAATTTGATGAAGATCCGATGTAAGATGTAGTTTCTAGAGCCGTAGATCAGAATGGGCCCCATTTGGGTTATACCAAAGTACATATGGGCATCACCCAAACAATTCTCATTGTAAAAAACTGAAATAGGGAATGATTTTTGCATCCTGTAAATGTATGTGTTTGACAAAAACTGTTAAATCGGAAAGGACATTCGTATGGGGGTATATTGATACCTGGAACGATGTGACCCGCTTTCACCATGTATGTTTATTGGTGAAATATAATATGTAAAGTTTGTCCAAAATCGGTTAAACATTCGGGAGCAACATCTGTATGAGGGCTATATCTAAATCTGAACCGATCTTACCCAATTTCTGCATAGGTGTTTCTAGTTGCATTATAAGATGTTGTGCCAATTTTAAAGAAAATCGGGTACAATATGTGGTTTCTAAAGCGGAAAAAGTGAAATAGGGAGCGACTTTTGTATGGGGGCTACATCTAAATCTAAACCGATCTTACCCAATTTTTGCATAGGTGTTTCCAGTTGGATTATAAGATGTTGTGGCAAATTTAAAGCAAATCGGGTACAAGATGTGGTTTTTAGAGCGGAAAATGTCAAATCGGGAGCGACATTTGTATGGGGGCTATATCTAAATCTGAACCGATCTTACCCAATTTCTGCATAGGTGTTTCTAGTTTGATTATAAGATGTTGTGAAAAATTTAAAGCAAATCGGGTACAAGATGTGGTTTTTAGAGCGGAAAATGTCAAATCGGGAGCGACATTTGTATGGGGGCTATATCTAAATCTGAACCGATCTTACCCAATTTCTGCATAGGTGTTTCTAGTTGGATGATAAGATGTTGTGCCAATTTTAAAGAAAATCGGGTTCAATATGTGGTTTCTAAAGCGGAAAAAGTGAAATAGGGAGCGACATTTGTAGGGGGGCTATATCTAAATCTGAACCGATCTTACCCAATTTCTGCATAGGTGTTTCTAGTTGGATTATAAGATGTTGTGCCAATTTTAAAGAAAATCGGGTACAATATGTGGTTTCTAAAGCGGAAGAAGTGAAATAGGGAGCGACATTTGTATGGGGGCTACATCTAAATCTGAACTGATCTTACCCAATTTCTGCGTAGGTGTTTCTAGTTGGATTATAAGATGTTGTGCCAATTTTAAAGAAAATCGGGTACAATATGTGGTTTCTAAAGCGGAAAAAGTGAAATAGGGAGCGACATTTGTATGGGGGCTATATCTAAATCTGAACCGATCATACCCACTTTCAGCATAGGTGTTTGTAGTTCGATTTTAAAATGTTGTGCCAATTTTAAAGAAAATCGGGTACAATATGTGGTTTCTAAAGCGGAAAAAGTGAAATAGGGAGCGACATTTGTATGGGGGCTATATCTAAATCTGAACCGATCTTACCCAATTTCTGCATAGGTGTTTCTAGTTGGATGATAAGATGTTGTGCCAATTTTAAAGAAAATCGGGTTCAATATGTGGTTTCTAAAGCGGAAAAAGTGAAATAGGGAGCGACATTTGTAGGGGGCTATATCTAAATCTGAACCGATCTTACCCAATTTCTGCATAGGTGTTTCTAGTTGGATTATAAGATGTTGTGCCAATTTAAAAGAAAATCGGGTACAATATGTGGTTTCTAAAGCGGAAAAAGTGAAATAGGGAGCGACATTTGTATGGGGGCTATATCTAAATCTGAACCGATCTTACCCAATTTCTGCGTAATTGTTTCTAGTTGGATTATAAGATGTTGTGCCAATTTTAAAGAAAATCGGGTACAATATGTGGTTTCTAAAGCGGAAAAAGTGAAATAGGGAGCGACATTTGTATGGGGACTATATCTAAATCTGAACCGATCTTACCCAATTTCTGCATAGGTGTTTCCAGTTGGATTATAAGATGTTGTGCCAAATTTAAATCAAATCGGGTACAAGATGTGGTTTCTAGAGCGGAAAATGTCAAATCCGGAGCGAGATTTGTATGGGGGCTTTATCTAAATCTGAACCGATCTTACCCAATTTCTGCATTGATTATAAGATGTTGTGAAAAATTTAAAGCAAATCGGGTACAAGATGTGGTTTTTAGAGCGGAAAATGTCAAATCGGGAGCGACATTTGTATGGGGGCTATATCTAAATCTGAACCGATCTTACCCAATTTCTGCATAGGTGTTTCTAGTTGGATGATAAGATGTTGTGCCAATTTTAAAGAAAATCGGGTTCAATATGTGGTTTCTAAAGCGGAAAAAGTGAAATAGGGAGCGACATTTGTAGGGGGGCTATATCTAAATCTGAACCGATCTTACCCAATTTCTGCATAGGTGTTTCTAGTTGGATTATAAGATGTTGTGCCAATTTTAAAGAAAATCGGGTACAATATGTGGTTTCTAAAGCGGAAGAAGTGAAATAGGGAGCGACATTTGTATGGGGGCTACATCTAAATCTGAACTGATCTTACCCAATTTCTGCGTAGGTGTTTCTAGTTGGATTATAAGATGTTGTGCCAATTTTAAAGAAAATCGGGTACAATATGTGGTTTCTAAAGCGGAAAAAGTGAAATAGGGAGCGACATTTGTATGGGGGCTATATCTAAATCTGAACCGATCATACCCACTTTCAGCATAGGTGTTTCCAGTTGGATTATAAGATGTTGTGCCAAATTTAAATCAAATCGGGTACAAGATGTGGTTTCTAGAGCGGAAAATGTCAAATCCGGAGCGAGATTTGTATGGGGGCTTTATCTAAATCTGAACCGATCTTACCCAATTTCTGCATAGGTGTTTCTAGTTGGATTATAAGATGTTGTGCCAATTTTAAAGAAAATCGGGTACAATATGTGGTTTCTAAAGCGAAAAAAGTGAAATAGGGAGCGATATTTGTATTGTGGCCAGGGCCGTGCGCAGAGGGGGGGTTGGGGTTTCAAACCCCCCCAGAGAGGTTTCGAATATATACTTTTTAAAACCTTCTAGACTTTCTGAAGCAATAAAATATAGAATTTTTAAGGTCTTTTTAAAATAACTCGTCTGAAATGGTAATTTTGCAGTAAAATCATGAAAACACGAAAACTACATAAAAAATCGTGGACACTTTCTTGAATTTCGGACAGAGGTTATGAAAAATACAAATAAACTAAACGAATTGTGCCAATTTCAATATTGTGTAATGCTAATTTCGCTAATGGACACCAAATTTTTCGGAAAATTTTCATTTTTATTAACCGGTACCACTTCTTGGCATTCGACTAGAGCTATATCTTATGAACTTTTAATTGTGTTCTGCAATATAAGTTTGGAAATTTAATAACAAAATCGTTTAGTAATTTAAAGTATAGATAAGAATCACTATGATATAATAATGAAATCTAAAATATTCTTAATAAACGCAAATAATTTGCTTGATGCTTGTAGAGCGCTAAGATGTAACTTTTGCGATTGGACATTTTTATGGAGCTGTATCTAAATCTGAACCGATGTGTGTCCTATTTTGATCACAGAGGCAACAACAAGGGTTTCTGTTACTTCCAATGTTTTGGGAGTTTGTAATTATAGTACAAATCCATTTCGACTTTCTCTCTTTCTTCATATTCAACAACTGATGACATGTTTACCGCGAACAAACTAATTTTTCCCACAAAAGAAACTCAAAAACGATGTTCACGTGTCTAAAATTTCGTTTCTTCAAAATGCATTTCTTCTCTGCGTGTAGGTCTCTATTTAAAAATCTACTTTAAAGTTGCGAAATAATAAGAAATGAGTTTTAACTTACTAAAATTTTTGTTATATTTCTCACTTATGTCAAATATTTTTCAGAGTTAGTATTTTTTTGTACATATGTAGCAAGTATTATTCAAAAGAGAAATAACAAATTCAGTAACTTGGATCTACGTAGGAAGACGTAACTCTAAAATACCAATTATTTGGTTTTTTTGGAATTAAAATTTCTAGTTGTTTCTTCTTGCATTTCATAAAACATTTTTCTAGATTTAGGGCATATCGTACTATCAAATTCCTTCATTTCGCGTTAATAAAGAGTGATTTTTTTGAGGTTAGGATTTTCATGCATTAGTATTTGACAGATCACGTGGGATTTCAGACATGGTGTCAAAGAGAAAGATGCTCAGTATGCTTTGACATTTCATCATGAATCGTCTTACAAACGAACAACGCTTGCAAATTATTGAATTTTATTATCAAAATGCGTGCTCTGTTAAGAAAGTTCATTGCGCGCTTCCATTTTATGGTCAGTTTAATCGACCCACTGAAGCGGCTATTCGGGCTATTGTGACTAAATTTCGCACCAAATTTACATTGTTGGACATTAAACCACCAACACGCTTACGTAGAGTGCGAACTGAAGAAAATATCGCAGCTGTATCGGCCAGTGTTAATGATGACCACCAATTTTCGATTCGTCGCCGTTCGCACCAATTGGGTCTCTGTTACTCAAAAACGTGGAAATGCCAAAATTGGACTAAGCGGATGGACCACCTAAGACGCAGCCGCGGTTAACATTTAAATGAAATTATCTTCAAAAAGTAAATGTCATGGACCAATCTAACGTTTCAAATAAAGAACCGATGAGATTTTGCAAATTTTATGCGTTTTTTTTTTAAAAAAAGTTATCAAGCTCTTAAAAAATCACCCTTTAGCATCTTTTCCTCCCCGGTTATCAGGCTAAAATAGGAAAAATTTAAAGTCAAAAATTGTGAAAAGTATATTTAGAAAAATCGGCGTAACTTTTTATTATATTGAGAATACCAAAATATTCCTTTGGCATGTGATTGCTGACTTCATAGGGAATATTTGTGTATGAAAAGTTTCAGAATTATGAATGAAGAAAGTTAAAATATAAGGAATTGCAACGGCGAATTTTAGATTTTTCATCAATTGCAGCGACTGGCTACATATAAGTTACAAGCGACCAATCTGACGGATGAAACTGGAATCTTTAAATTCGCTGTGTACATCATAGAAAATGCGTTTTCAGTATAACATTGCCAAGATTTCATGAAAAAAGTCATGGATTTTACAATAAATCTTATTTATATATTTGGGCATTAATGGATATGTGCTTATTTCAACATTCATAGTGCTCAATTTTAAACATACAAAAGTATGTACCATAAAACCGAGAATAATAGGAAATTTCGAAAACTTTTTAATCGTAGTAATTATTAAGCCTTTTTGGTAGAAGAATGATTAATAATTTCTCTTCAAATTAAGGATAAAATCAGTTTTTTCGCTCTCCTGAAAAGTTATGTTTTTGTTCATAGCCACTTATGAACATAAGCCCTCGATATGTATGTAATTTCAAGCAACTATTTAAAAAAAGAAATTCTACACTTAGAGAACAAGTCTGTAACAAAAGCAGCGATTGGCTATCAGCAGATACTTTTCTGCTATTACAGCTTTCTGCAGTATTCTGCAATCTTACATCACCATTCAATTCACACTGCTAAAGAGTTTGCAGTCTGCTAAAATTGGCAGTTGTTAATTAAAATATAAAAATAGATAAGCGTTCATAAGCGAGTTTAGCTCGAATTTCCTTTTATATTAGCTTGGGACAATATGCGTATCATATATATTGCTATAAACAGCAAACAGCTGTTGGAAAACTAACAGAGTATGAGTAAAGTTTCTTTCTTTCAAAGCCATAGTAAATAGTTCATTTACAAGAAATAGGGCAGTAAATTTACTTAGAAACATTTCTTTGGATCTAATAAAAAATTCTTACAATTGAGTAATTTACTACTTGTGTGGAAAAACATTACCAAAGTAAGAAAAAAATCAGAAAATTTTTTAATTTTATCTTAAAAATGTGTATTTCCCTAAAATAAACTTAAAATGTTTACTGAAATTTATGCCGAGTTCTTCATACGTTTAAGTATTAATGAACTTATAAAAAACAAAAGAAAAATTCTTGAATATTAATCTAAGAAGCAATTCTCGTTCGTTTGCAGAGACTTATTTCTCAAATACTTTATGAATTATTCTAAACAACCACTGCGAAGGCGCCTATCTTGCCTTCGCAACAATCATGGAGTAATAGCTCAACTCCTTATAGCAGAGGTAACATGAAACTTTTGAGAAATATTTCATGTTGTAATTTTTTGTATCAGTTTTGCATACTCTGAAGCAAAACTATTTGTTTGATTTTTTAGTTAAATTGAACTTATTTTAATTTCACCTTTTTTCCTTGTACAAATAAAATTTTCCTCAGTTTAAGTAAAACTTTACTCGTTTACTTAGATTTAGGAAAATTTCAGCAAAATTCTTCTTATATTTAGTAAAAATGTACTTGGTTTCCTAAATTTTAGTTAATTTTAACTCATTATAGGGTTAACTTTTTTATGAGTGTAGATGAAAACCCCCCCAAGGGAAAATCCTGCGCACGGGCCTGATGGGGGCTATATCTAAATCTGAACCGATCTTACCAATTTCTGCATAGGTGTTTCTAGTTGGATTATAAGATGTTATGCCAATTTTAAAGAAAATCGGGTACAATATGTGGTTTCTAAAGCGGAAAATGTGAAATAGGGAGCGACATTTGTATGGGGGCTATATCTAAATCTGAACCGATCTTACCAATTTCTGCATAGGTTTTTCCAGTTGGATTATAAGATGTTGTGGCAAATTTAAATCAAATCGGGTACAAGATGTGGTTTCTAGAGCGGAAAATGTCAAATCCGGAGTGAGATTTGTATGGGGGCTATATCTAAATCTGAACCGATCTTACCCAATTTCTGCATAGGTGTTTCTAGTTGGATTATAAGATGTTGTGCCAATTTAAAGAAAATCGAGTACAATATGTGGTTTCTAAAGCGGAAAAAGTGAAAAAGGGAGCGACATTTGTATGGGGGCTATATCTAAATCTGAACCGATCTTACCCAATTTCTGCATAGGTGTTTCTAGTTGGATTATAAGATGTTGTGCCAAATTTAAAGCAAATCGGGTACAAGATGTGGTATCTAGAGCGGAAAATGTCAAATCAGGAGCGACATTTGTATGGGGCTATACCTAAATCTTAACCGATCTTACCCAATTTCTGCATAGGTGTTTCTAGTTGTAAAGAGTGATTTTTTTGAGGTTAGGATTTTCATGCATTAGTATTTGACAGATCACGTGGGATTTCAGACATGGTGTCAAAGAGAAAGATGCTCAGTATGCTTTGACATTTCATCATGAATCGTCTTACAAACGAACAACGCTTGCAAATTATTGAATTTTATTATCAAAATGCGTGCTCTGTTAAGAAAGTTCATTGCGCGCTTCCATTTTATGGTCAGTTTAATCGACCCACTGAAGCGGCTATTCGGGCTATTGTGACTAAATTTCGCACCAAATTTACATTGTTGGACATTAAACCACCAACACGCTTACGTAGAGTGCGAACTGAAGAAAATATCGCAGCTGTATCGGCCAGTGTTAATGATGACCACCAATTTTCGATTCGTCGCCGTTCGCACCAATTGGGTCTCTGTTACTCAAAAACGTGGAAATGCCAAAATTGGACTAAGCGGATGGACCACCTAAGACGCAGCCGCGGTCAACATTTAAATGAAATTATCTTCAAAAAGTAAATGTCATGGACCAATCTAACGTTTCAAATAAAGAACCGATGAGATTTTGCAAATTTTATGCGTTTTTTTTAAAAAAAAGTTATCAAGCTCTTAAAAAATCACCCTTTATTATAAGATGTTGTGCCAATTTAAAAGAAAATCGGATACAATATGTGGTTTCTAAAGGGGGAAAAGTGAAATAGGGAACGACATTTGTATGGGGGCTATATCTAAATCTGAACCGATTTCCTCCAAATTCAATACAGATGGTCCTTGGACAGAAAAAATAACTTCTGTCAAGTTTCATGACAATCGGACAACAATTGCGACCTGTAGAGTGCGAACAAGCTTAGATGGGCAGCAGACGGACGGATGGAAATAATGATATTTCTACCTCTTCCCTATAAGTAAAACTGCCAAAACTTTTATGGTCACCTCCTTAAATTATGAGAAAAAAATACCCACCCCAGACTGGTCTGGCTTGTTGGTTCATAAGTCGTAGATGTAAGAGCTTTCTCAATAATGAAATACCAGGCATGATAAAATATTGTAAATATCACTACCCTTTTCGACCTTAAAAAACACTACCTTTTTTACCTTAAAAATTGCAGGGGCCAAAGCCACCCCCGTACACCTGCCAGACAATCATATTTTTTCTTCTCATAATGTAAGGAGGTGACCATAAGATTTTTGGCAGTTTTACTTATTATTACTTCTTATTACTTAAAAGGTGCAGGGGGCCAAAGCCATTCCCGAAAGTTTACCAGACATGGATTTTTTCTTCTCATAAAAGTTTGGGCCGTTTCACTTATAGCGTAAAGAAATTCGTTGTTGGCCCCGGACTTTGACCCTGTCTGGCACGCACTTTCCACCCCCTGATTGGTGTGGCTGCTTGGTCGGTAACTCGCAGGGGTAAGAGCTTTCATATATAAATGCCGGACATGATAAAATGGTGTAAATGCTACCCATTTTTGCAACCATGAAAGTCGCAGGGGGGCAAAGCCACCCCCGAAGGTTTGCCAGACATGCATTTTTTTCTTTCTAAAAATAAAGGAACATATCCTAAAAGTTCAAGCCGGGATACTTATAGTGTAACCAAACACGTTGCTGGCTCCCGGACTATTAGGTGTGTACATTCCACTCTGAAACATATTGGATCTTCAATATTAGAACTGTTCCTGTCAAAATGGTACATACATTTAGGCTGTAAATGGAATCAAGATATTGCAAAGGCCGAAAATCCGGCTTGAGGGAAATTGTTTCTACCTGATAATATTTAGGGCAAATTTTTGAAGTTTTCTGACTAATAATTATATTAATGTTTATATAGTAGAGGACTATTAATATTATAATAATGAAGAATCACAATTGATGATTTGCGGTTTCTTAAATAGTCTGTTTGATTTCGTAGAAGTTCGGTGGAATTAAGTTGAGGTTAATATGGGTGTCACTAAAAGTAAATACTACTGGAAGTTCTCAAGATTCGTGATCAAGATTGGGTGTGGGCTCGTTAGGCATTGTTTCATCGTACGGCCTAACATCCTGAAGCGGAATGCATTTTCTTTCTCTTCTCCTGTAATTTTTTCAGCTTTATATTTTTCTAGATTATCTCATTCCTACTACTATTTGTTCTTTCATTAAAAAACAGCACGTAAAAATTTTAGTTTATTTGTAGCGATGTGGAAAATATGGCATGGAAATAACGTATCTCACCCTACGACGAGCAATAACGGCGGTGGTTCTGCGTTCAACAATTCCGTAAATGCCTGTGAATAACATCATTCCTCTTATTTACCAGTTATATGCTACAAAAACCAAACCAATTTCATTTTTATCAACGGCTTTGACTAAAGCCGAGCAAAAATATAGTACTCCTGAGAAAGAGGCACTTGCAATAATTTTTTGTGTAACAAAATTAAAACTATATTTGATTGAAAATGCATTTACTTTAAGAACTGAACATAAGCTACTAGTTTCCCTTTTTGGTGGAAACAAGGCAGCAGCTCGCATTCAAATGTGGGCGATTATTCTTTCAGGATTTGATTATAAAATAGAATACGTTAAAGAACATTTGACCGACGCTGACAGTATATCAAGAATGCTTCAAATACGAATGAACTATAATGTATGTAATTAATGTAAATTTAATCAAGAGGGAAAATATTTTAAATCTACATTTTAAAGAGTTTGTTTTTCAAGGTTTGTAAGGTTGTAAAAAAGGTAATGTCAAAGATTTTAAAGGGGAAGAGTTTACAGTCTATACCAATAAAGGTTTTGAGCTGTCTGTAGTCCGTGATTGCTTACTATGGGGTTATAGAGTTATAGTACCGGATAAAGTTAGGAAGTCTATACTTCAATTATTACATAAATCGTATCTAGGTGTAGTTAAAAAGAAATCACTAGCCAGGTCTTTTGTCTGGTGCCCTAAACATAACAGAGACATAGAAGATTTTATTAAAACTTGTCTCCCTTGCCAAAAACTTTTAGCAAGTCCAGAAAAGAGTATCCTTATATCGTGGAAATCTACAAACGCTGTATGACATAGAATCCACATGGAATTTGCAGGACCAATTAGAAATTATCATATATTAGTGATAATAGACTCTCATTCAAAATGGGTTGAAGTTTTTAAGACAAAATTGAGAGAAACAAGAAAAGCGAAGAGGTAATCCTAGATGAACTGTGAAGACACAAGCAATTCGTCTAGACTTTGCAAAGTATTATCCGAAGGCAACCATAATACGATAAAAGACTAGAGATAAATTAGTCTATCATCGCTTTTACTTAAAACATTGGAAAGACTACTAGATCTGCACGAGAGAGAGAGAGCAGGGCACAACGCGCGTATCTCAAACGTAGGTCAGTGGAGACAGCCCTACATGAGGTGGTTAGTTTCATTGAATACTCTCTACAGCATGAATAATATACCTTGGCAGCCTTCTAGACGTGGATGGAGCTTTCAACAACGTAAAAATACAATCGATCATTGCCGCTATCAGCCGCAGAGGGGTTCACACTGGAATTACCCGGTGAACGGGCAACATGCTACATAACAGATTGATGAACTCATCCTTGGGAGACGATGTGGTCAGAGAGCAGGTAACGAGAGGCACACCATAGGTAGGGATTATGGAAGGTTATTATGGAATCTAGTGATAAATGAAATCCTGTTCGAACTCGAACAGAGGAGGCACCAAAGTAGTGCATATGCCGACGACGTAGTGCTGCTGCTCCGAGGTAAGTTTCTGGCAACGATTAGTGAGTTCATAGAACGGTCACTAAAAAGCCTATAACGATGGTCTACATAGAATGGGCTAAGTGTTAACCAGACGAACTAGTTTTGTTCATCCGAAAATACAAGATTCCCAACTTCGAACTCCCTAACTTAAATGGGGAAAAGCTGCAGTTGTCTAAACGAGCAAAATACCTAGACATAATTCTCGACTCCAAACTCTCCTGGATAAGGAATACCGAGGAAAGAAGGCTCTTGGCGCTTTTTAAAGCCTAAAATGATATACTGGATCATAAGATCAATATTAACATATAGGGCAGTGGTATGGTGGAAAGGTGTAAACAAGATATCTTACCTGTCCAACCATGCAAAAACCATGTCGGCATCACTGGAACGATGAGGTCAGCTCCACAAGTTGGATTGGAAGCGATGCTTAACTTGACACCCATAGAGGAAATTCGCAGCATTTTCACAGATATATCCTAAACGAAATATATATAAATGGGAGGGCTAGATAAAACCTCAGACTATCTAGTACCACAGATGAACCTGCTCAAAACGTTCAAAGTACAAGTGCCCAGTAGAGAAGATTGGTCATAATACTCAGTGATTATAGAGGACGAAATCTCAATCTTCACAGACGTTTCCGAGATGGAGTCGGGCACGGGATCAGGCGTTTTCTCAGAGAAATTAAATCTTGAATTTTCATCAAGACTGTCGCCAAGATGCACTGTTTTTCGGGCTGAAGTCCATAAACGAAGCAGCAAAAATGGTTTTTGAGAGGAGTCTCCCACCCTAAAACTCAAAATTTATGTGGATAGTATGGTGGCACTCGAAAACCTACAGTCAACAGTCATCAAATCACGAATTGTCAAATCACTCAACCAAATCCAAACCTATGACATCACGCTAACCTGACTACCAGGTCATAATAATGTACTTGGCATCAAATAAGCGGACGAGTGTGCCAGAAAAGGCTCGGAAGAAGTGAGATGGCTGAACGGTATCTCACGCGAAGACTACAGCAGGAGTTGCTCAGATGAGGATGAAGAAGAATCAGTGGAGCTCTTGCTATGCACTTGCGTTGGACTACAAGAACCCAGACAATCCTTCCTAGGAAGTATGTTCTTCGCTGATCTGACGGACTTAGCAAACGTACCTCTACGAAATCTGATCAATTTCATCAACAAGACAAAATGCTTTCAGAAAGAAGCGTTTGATGCACTATGATTATACATCCTTTTATCTTCCCCTATCCCATATATCCTCCTTAATAATATACAAGTTCTACTAGATCAACAGCACTCCTTTACATGGATTTCTTATCTTTTTCTCTCTCTTCCTCTAAACTATATGGATACCACAATAAGCCTCCATAATGTAATTGTTAGAATGATTTTGTTTAAAACATTTTTGTAGATTTAATGTATATCGTACTATTAAATTCCATCATTTTGCCGCTAGTAGCAATATGCTTCCCAAGTTATCAGGCTAAAATAGAATAAATGTTGGATGTAAAGTCAAAAACTGTAAAAAGTATCTTTAGAAAAACCCTCGTAACTTGTTAACATACTTGGAATTCGAAAATATTTGTTTGACATATGACTTCGTGGAGAATTTTTGTGTCAGAAAAGTTTCAGAATCCTGGATAGAGAAAGTTAAAATGTTAGCAATTGCAACCGAGAATGAAGGTTTTCAACAATTGCAGCGATTTTCGGGAAAAGTTACCCTACAAAAACGGGGAACCCTTCAACCTATTTAAATATGTAGACATTTCGTTAAAGGCTTTTGAAGGAAAAAAGTTCTGTTGGTCCAAAGTCAAACATTTGTTCAAAAAGGATATTTTTTACAATATTCACTACAAACAAACTATATTTGGCACAAACATAGTTTTGGTGCCATAATAAAGCTAAGAAACCACAGTTTCTAATAAAAAAATCTGAGTGCAAAATCTCTTAAAATGTGTGAGAAACAGTTCGACAAAATCAAAAAAAGAAATTGCGTTTTCTCAATCTGTAATATAAAAAAACTTACTTACTTAACTTACAGAACTTAAAAATGTTTACCAGAACAAAAGTTATTGAATTTTGGCCGATGGATTTTGATTCTGGACCACTGTGCGCCGCAGCGCTAACATTTCTTTGGAACTAATAAAAATTCTTACAATTGAGTAAATTCATACTTATGTGGAAGAATATTTCCAAGGTTTTAAGTGAGAAAAAAATCTGAAATTTTTGTATGGAAAAAATCCAATTAGAAAATTTTAACTTAAAAATGCGTTTTTTTTCATAAAATAAAGTTAAACTGTTTACTGAAATTTATGCCGAGTTCTTCATACAATTCAGTATTAAAGAACTTATAAAAAACATTTGAAATTGTTTAAATAATTCTTGATTGATCTTTATAATTCTAAGAAGCAATTTTCGTTCGCAGTTTGCAGAAACGTATTTCTTAAATACTTTAAGAATTATTATGTGAAGGCGCCTATCTTGCCTTTGCAACATGAAGTAATAGCTCAACTCTTTATGCAGAGGTATCACGAAAAAATGTACTTGGTTTGAGGAATTTTCCTCAGTTTGAGTAAATATTTACTTGGTTTGAGGAAAATTGAACTAGAATCAAGTTCAAAGCATGTACTAATTTCAAGGAAAAGTTTTAACTTGAATTGAGGACATTTTGCTTTAGCGCTATACGAAGTTAAATTTTCCTAAATTTTAGTTCATTTTAACTCATTGTAGGGTTCACTTTTGTATGAGTGTAGATGAAAACACTCCCAGGGGAAAATCCTGCGCACGGCCCTGTCAACGAGGAATACCTACCGTGAAAGTGAACTATATGGGTCCATGTTTTTCAACATCCCTCCGATTTATAATATTACCGCTGTAAAATCTTTACTTGTCATCGGATCTTGATCAAATTTTCCAATCCTGAAGAAAGTGATCGTTGTATTTTTCTCTAGATGCAGCTAGGAGATAGGATCACACCGATTTTGTCTTTTGCACACAATGCAAAAGATTTTCATAATTTTTGTATAATTACAATACATAAATAAAATAAAATCGCCCCATTGATGTTAAAACACACTTTAGTAATTAAATCCATCATACAGGGAGTAGTTTAGGGTATAATATAATCGGCCCGCCCTTTGGCCTTTCCTTACTTGCTACTTATGTTTTTCTTTGCTGCTAGCATGATTGCACCAAAAGCTCTCCCAAAATTGCTCATTTTCTTGGCAAATATCCATGATATATCAAAACCAGGAAGTATTTCTCTTCTTGTGCTGTCTTTTCTAAAAATACGATGTCACGTTAACAAGTTATTTGACTTTTAACAACCTTTACTAACCAAAAACAAGTAAGGAAAGGCAAAAGTCGGGCGGGGCCAACTACATAATACCCTACACCAGTCCCTGTGTATATACATACATATTTTCTTAAATGAAGCCGAACTTAACTAGAAGCCACATTTTAAATATCCTTTGGAAGATTCGCTTAGACCATGATAAGTTAATTTTTTGTACATACTTACTTGATTTTTTACTATAGTTTGCTGCTGGCCAGATGAAGGTTATGTGCGTGCCAGGCCGAAATAGTGTTTAGGAACATGGTGCCGTCCTTGCAACAACACAATTCGCTCGAAAATATCATTAAAACAAGTAAGTAAGCTTCAGTCTGCTTAACCGACTTATATATACCCTCACTCTCATTGAAAATATATGCAGAAGTTATAAGGAATTAAAGTTTACTTAGGGCAGGAAAATTTGTATGGATTGTGTGGTTCGCGGCACATGGTTCCAGCTTCCACATTTGTAAAATAGTTGTAAAAACATGATCAAATATCAAGTAATAGTGGATTCCATGAACCAGTATAGAAGTTATGAAGGATTTCATATTACCTGGGATATAGACCAATATTATTTGGGTTTAAAGTGATTACAAAAACATTGTTAAGTAAAAAATCAAAAAATTTTAATTATATAACGTATTAAATTAATTATACCCTTACTCTACAGGAGGGTATATATCATTTGGGACAGAAAAAAGTGTAACGCATTGAAGGAGTGACTTCAGACCCTAAGTATGTTTGGACCAAATCAGTTTCACAACATTTTAAAATGTTTGAGCCATATCCGTTCGTCCGTCTGTCTGGCTGGTGTACACGATAACTCTCGAAAGGAGTTAAGGAATCAATTCAAACTTTGTACATGGTAATATTTTTCCCAAACTTAGTTTAAGTTCGAAGATGGCCGAAATTGCCATGCTTCACACAAATGGTTCATATTCCTATCTATATAGTAACAAATAAACACTGCATAAAGTTCCCGTCCTTTAACCTTTATATAAATACAGAAAATATAAAAAATAAATATTCTTATATTTATATTTTCAAAAAAGCGTAAGTACCATAAATATTGGGAGATAGTGGGTGTTTTGACGGGTTAGAGGGATCCAATTCTCGCTTGAGACCAAATTCCTTCTTGGAATAAAAACACTTATAGTTCTTTTTAACGTTATAATAAATTAGGGTTTATTTATGTGTATTGTTGTTGTGTTTGCGTAATGTGTAGTTCAACAATTTTTGTATGATAATACACGTAGGGTAATGCACATTTGTTGTTGGGATGTATTCTTGAATATGTATGTATGGTTGTGGGTAGGTTGTGTATGCTGGATGTGGATGAAGGAATAGTGTCGCGGCGCTACTTCTGCTCTTCGCGTTGGGTTGACGACTGACTCCAAGCACGCATAGAGAGAATGAGAGAACCAAGTCGATCTTGCACTCGCATCGCATATTAAGAGGGAAAAACAAGTAGATAAAGGATGTCACCCAGCAAACATTTTGTGTTCGCATGAACAGTGGGTGATATAGTTGGTTGTATTTCCATTCCATTTCAATTCCAAAAGTAAAAATTTTGAAAATCCATTATCTCACGAACAAGTGCAAAATAACCTAGCTTCATGTAAAGCCGACTTGGAAAAAATTTTATATTTTACGTGTCTATGCAGTTAGAAATGCACCGAAATCCATGATTCTAGATGCGGTCATTTGGTTGGTACCATTTGTATCCCTTTTTCCTATTTTACCCCCTTAACAGTACGACTTTCTAAAATCTCTTATTTTTACGTCTGTACGCAATTAGAGGGATGTACACACCGAATTTAATCATTCTAGCTGTAGTTGTTTAGTTGGTACTATTTTCATCCCTCTGTACCCATTGTATCCCTTGAAAGTGGGAATAAAGAAAAAATCTTTTAATTTTTTGTGTCTACGCAGTCAGGGGAATATATACTCCGAATTTCATGACTCTAGCTACGGTCATTTGGTTGGTACTATTTTTATCCCCTTTTTCCATTTTAACCCCAATAAGTACGAATTTCGAAAAATCCGTTTATTTTACGTGTCTACGCAATCAGAGGAATGTATACACCGAATTTCAATATTTTACGTGCTTCCTTTTGGTTGGTACCATTTATATACCTTTATAGACCGCCCCGGTAGTCGAGTTGGTAGCGTGTTCGTCTATCAGCGTGGGGGTTGTGGGTTCGAGTCCCACCAGAGGCTCTGGTCTGTCGCTGCAACAACTAGCTACAATGGTCTTAGTCACACCGGCTCAATCCCTGGACCAAAATTATAATATAAATTTACTTTGTATTGCAATTCATAATAAATAAAATATACCTTTATTCCCATTTACCTCTTAAAAGAACGAATTTGGAAAAAATACTTTTATGTTATGTATCTACTCAATTAGATGAATTTACACACCGAATTTCGTGTTTCTAGCTGTTGTCGTTTGATATGTACCATTTTTATCCCTTTTTGCCCTATTTCACCCTACGAATAAAAATTTCTTTATGGTGCACGTTCTAGGGGAAATGCGCATAACCAATATCAAGTAAGTATAAGCAGATGTATTGTATTGTAGACGGACATCAAAGGTGGGCATATAAATTTTCAAGTCGAGAGGCGCGGATTAGGGTTTGATTTTAGACCCATGGTTTCTTCGGAGAATTTTCTTAGTAGTTATTGTAGATTACGTTTTTGCTATACAAATCAACCCGCCCTAATACATATACTTTATAGGGTCTCTGGTCGAGTATACGTTAGTATACCCCCATCCTGGAGGTGGAGGGTATAAAAATGAAATGATGTTGTTGGTAATCGCATCACTTGAGAACTGCTGAACAGATTTGGCAGATTTTTGTTACAAACTGTTCATGGTGGTCCGAACTAGGTTTTAAGATGAAAAAACTTTTGGATAGTTGACCGCAAAATATGAAAATGTTTAAAAAACTGAATGTGCTTTTCCTATAGAATTTTTGAATGAAGGCGATTTTTGAATTAAGGCTATAAGTCGGTGGCATGTCATAACGTCCAGGGTCATAATGTCCATCGACGTTATGACACAACAAAAAGTGTGATAAGGTCCACGGACATTATGACACTACTGAAATAGAACAAAAATGCTAGACTTGGTTTTATTTATTTTATTTAAATATTTTTAAATTTGTTTCCACGATTTGTCTACAGTATGGACAGAGTAGAGGTGATTTATTTTTCTTTGACTTTACATCTAATTTATCAAGACAGCTATTTGTTTAATTGTATAATACATAAAGAAAACAACATTATTGAATACAGTGTCATAAAGTCCATGGACATTGGCGACACTTTTATGGCACTTTTTGTGCAGAGTTACAAGCCGAACCATAATTATCGGCGGCGGCTTTCGGCTGATTTGCCGGCTCGTTCTGTCATTCGATTACCCCTATTTATTTGACAATTTTGGGAAAACGGAAGGAACAATTTTCTTTTATTTTTTGCCAAGTAGTTCAATATTCGTTAATATTAGCTAATGTTCCAATAATTTAATATTGTTGTTAAAGTATCCAATTATTCGGACTTTTATGTTATTCGATTTATCGTTTATTTGAAAACGAAAAAATTTCAATTAATCGAATGATGAAGTCGAGAGTTATTCGATTAACCGATTAATCGAACAATTGTCCACTTAAATTAAAATATAATTAATAAGAGTTATATAGACAAGACACGCCAGTTTACGGGTAGTTCCACTATATATTGAACGTTTATTACGTATCTGATTTTATTTCAAAATTGTAATATCAAATTCGAAATTCATTAAAAATTTGACAAAAATCTTGATATCTTATCAAAATAAAGAACCTTCCCTAAAATGAGCACAATATCAGAAGTTATCCTTGATATTTTTCGAATATGGATCATATGATTTATAACAGAACTGACTTTATTATCGCGGTGTTAACCTCAATATTTCTATGAATTTACTATTCTATGAAATTGCTATTCTTTAAGTTTTAAATAATTCCGAAGCTACTGGCCAGTTTTTGCTTTTTTTAAATGATGTCGGATAAATCGTTATTTTAATATCTGAGGAGCATACAAATCAGAAATCGAAAAAATTGTGATTTTATATTTGGTGTTTCATAGTTTTTTACACAAATGGAGCAAACTGGCTATTCAAAATCAATTTATCATACAAAGCATACGACGATTTCATTAGTTTTTAAGGCAAAACTTATAATATCGACAATTTGGACAATTTATTCGAATTATTCGTTATTCGAAAATCATGATTTTATATTATTCGAACAAATATATGACAAAAATTATTCGATTAATCGCGGTTGGACACCCTAATTGTTATCCCATACAATAATTTTTTGGGAGTGGGAATCCATTCCCTAAATTTATAATATGGATGAATTTTATAAATATTTCTGTAATTACAGCTTTTTAAGTGAGGCTTGAATATCATAATCCTTAATAAATACTCTACCTATTTGACACACTAAAGAAGCACAATAGAGGAGCTGTTGTTCATTGTTATTTATAAGAACACATGGCCACACGTACTGGAATTGACTTATATAAATGCGACTTTCAAATCAAAATACAATCATTCAATTTTCTATAGCCGTCATCATATAGTGGGATACCAAATTCAAAGAAAGATCAATATATTTCACAGCAGTAGGTTGTCTAAGTCGACATTTATATTTTCTTTTGTAATTTTACAACCCACGTCTGTTTTGCTAGTAAGATTTGACTGAGTTTGTTACGCGCGGTATATAAAAAGACCATAAAAGCTGATAAAAATCGATAATTAGGGTTGTGGCATACAATTTCAAGGCTAGCTCTGCCCAGTGGCGTGGTTCTTAACCCTGGTTCATCGCCGCGTAAACATATTAGAATATGCCAAAAGGATGCCACAAAAAAATACTATATCGTTTCCATTTATGTTTTGAATCACTAAAACTCATCAGACTTACCTTGGAGTATGACCAGATGGAGTGTCATACTAGGTGCTTATGCTCCCTCCCATTACCATGACAGTATGTGCACCGGAATTGTTACTGCTCCATATGATCGCCTTCACCTACTGCTACGCTAGGCTACCCAACATTCCACCACTAATAACGCTTTAAAATTTCATATTTATATTCAATGGTTTATTAAACATTCAGAAAAATACATTTATTTGCAATAAGGGAATTCATGAGAAAATTGGCCTTATAATTACTAGTCAAAACCAAAATTAAATGTTTTGCATTTTGGGAATTTGTTTTTTTCTTTTTACATTATAAAAGAAAATTTTACACCCTATGTACCACTGTGTACACTGTTCTACCTCAAAATCCTACCCAAACATAGAGCTCTACTTTCAGGGAGGGCCGAATGTCCTATTTACACTTTCAGATTTTGACAGGTTAAATGTTATTAAAATGTTCGATGTTGAAATCACACAAACAAAAAATAGAAAATATGTAAATGTATGTAAGTAAATATCAATAAATCATAATACACTATATACATTTAAGGGTGTACATACATGGATTTACATATGCACACACACCTACATGTATAACATTTAAGGCACTACTACTTATATTCTACTTATTTTGACTTATCTTATGATATTTTTCTCACTGCACGTGAGTGATGGTGTATAACCTCACATTCAGAGACGTACTGGAAGTCGCAACGACTACGAATCTCTACGTCGAGATTAATTTGTGTTAAAATGGTTAACACTTGTGTTGCAAATAGTTTATTTGCACTGGTTCTGGTTGCCAATGATGCCGTTGGCGTTCACGGCTGCACCGAAGAATTGTTTGCCACCGATGAGGCCGTCTTGTTTGCCAATGATGCCGTTGGCGTTCGTGGTTGCACCGAAAATTGGTTGCCGCTGATGGGAACACTTTAGTTGCCAAAGATGTCGTTGGCGTTTGCGGTTGCGGTTGCACCGAAAAATGGTTGCTGCTGATGAAAGTTGTCTGCCAATGATGCTGTTGGCCTTCGCGGCAGCACCGAAAAAGTTTTTTGCCGGTGATGTGCAATTGTGTCACCGTTGCATTCAAGGCTGTAGCAAAAAAAAAAAATGTTGTTGACACTGGTAGCAGGTTGTTCTGCTCTAATACCAGGCAGATGTTGGGAAAAGGAAATTGTGGTGCTATCCTTGGGAAGTTACCCGTTTGTTCACTAAAAAACAACACATTGTCACTATCACTGAACCTTAATCAATTCCACTATACTTACAATTTATCCTGAATCTGTCTGGTTTATTTGCCGGTCGTAACGAAAAAATGCAATTTTATTGTATTGTAAGATAATTTTCTTACATTTTCCCAGTGCTACCACAACATCAACCAGTGAAAGGTCAATCTATTACAAGATCAAGATCAAGATGATATTGTGTGTGGCGCATGCGTTTGACGTACGACTGCAAAATGTAAACCATCCGTAACAAGTTAGAACTCCGTCAAATCTCGGCGGCGTGGTTGAAGTCGATATGAGTCAATGAAATCGGCGGCGTGGTTGAAGTCGATTTGAGCCGATGAAATCGGCGGCGGCGCGGCTTGTCGGCTTCTATCTCTGTTTTTGGACGTTATGACATGCCACCCTTTAAAAGTGTCGCATGTATTATTATGTATTTAAAATCAGTATATATGTATTTAAAATCCGTGGAAGCGTTTTAGATTCCCACTCGTTAGTCATTTGAGACGTTACATTGTGCGATTCCCGGCATACTGTTTTGTATTTTATGTTGTGACGATGTTTGAATCGCTCAAGCCATCCTGTGTTTAGAGAAAAAAACTAAATTTAAGTCCTTTGAAAGGATTCCTACGCTTTTATTTTTATATTTACTATTTCTATTAAACGATTTTACTATAGTTTACCATTATCATCCACTGTTTCTCAAAGTATTTGAGGAAACTATTTAAAGTGCCTGTTTGCGTAGCAAGGATGAAAATAAATAAAAATACGAAAATTTTATATTTTCAAATAAAACTCAATTCAATTTATTGTCGTAAACAATATTACCTTTTGTACAAAAGTTTGTGAGGGTGTTGTATGGACGAAATCCAATGAACAAGAGATTTACAATATAACGAGTAAAACTAAAGCAAAGCTTAGATGGAGAAAGGCGGCTCTCAGTGCCACACACCAAGAAAAGGTGGAAACTGAGAAGGAGAACATTTGTAATTAAACATTGCCGCCCGCCTTGCAACATCCCGCTATGTTGTAAAGAAAATTAAACAATTTCAATCAAACCCTAATGTAATATAAATATGTATATACACTTATTGCTAAGGAAAATAAAAGGGGCATTTGTCAGTTTTTATGAGCATTTATTTCGATTTCATTTTTCTTACATACTAATTATCCAAAACCATATATAGCTCGTAGAGCCCAGATTCGCAGTACCACAGCTCGTAGAGACCATAAGTACTGCTGACCACACCATAGACGTCGACGACCCGTAAGGCCAGCCTTGATGTGGTCCTACTCCTACCCTAACTATGCTGGACATGGACCTAATAGGACCCAGCCAAACATGGTGAGTTGTGCCCACGGAAAATCGGGACTCGAATATATTTGTGTGCGCATAACTCTAGGGTACACCTCGGGACCCAGTACTAGGCCGATATGTCCCGCTCGAAAGAAGTGGGGATCGGCTAATTGGAGCCCCATGAAGTGTTCCCGGACACTATCCGTTGCAGACTCCGACGGAGTCACCACACGCGTCAAATCGGTCACCCTTGCCGAAAAAACCAGCTGCTGTGCTGCGTCATACGACGAAACGGCCGTCATCCGACAGAAAGTGTCCTGGTTCACCGCGGCAGAGCTTAGCTGAAGTTTTTGGACCAAAGTCCTACACACCAGACTATGCCCCGCGCAGGGATCCAGGACAGCCCTGACCGGAATCAACCGATTCGGCAACCTCAACTGAATGACCATAGTGAGCCCTAGCGTAACTATGGGCTGAATGGCCATTATTGGTACTGACGCAGCAATATTGGTGGGACGCGAAGCATCCGACGGCCGTAAGCCGTTTTTCCGAGAGGCGGCAATAGGTGGGCACGATGCGACGGACGGACGAGAAGAACCAGGTTTAGGTTTAGGGGCGCTCGATTATGGTTTTTTTGGACGTAGTCCGTTTGAGCTATCAGTGGCTGGAGAGGAGTGCAATGTGTATGATGGTCCCTACCGCATTTCTTACACCTACCGATGGCTCTGAAACCTCCACGCTCATGGGAAGCACCAAGACAATTAGAGCAAACCCGATGCAGAACAACCATGCGCAGCTTCCTCTCCAGCTTCATTCCCCTAAACTTCTCGCAATCACGCAAATGGTGATTCCTCTGATTCCTTTACGTCCTAAACCGTCGTGTGTGGCTTACACGACGGTTTAGGACGACGACTATTCGAGCCCGGAACGTTAGACGCCGTGACATCAGCAGGAGCTGAATCAACCCCCGGCGGCGGGACAACTGACAGCGCCGGTACGACACCCTGAAAGGGCGCGACGGGGTTATCCTCGTAGTCAGGGAGGGAAACAAATAGCGATCTGATGCTTTCCATTGTTCTACGAAAATAGAAATGGCGCGATAGTATTACACAAAAAAAACTTTAAATTACTGGGTCAAAGTGACCAGCTTTACTATAGGTCGTCTTACAACACCGTTTCCCGTTCGAATATCCGCGACTCTAACGCGACCGTCGATACCCGGATGGACGTTATTTACCCGACCTAATTTCCACGAAGTGGGAGGCAGTTGTTATTCGTCTCGAATAACAACTAAATCACCTATTTGAATATCGCGCTGCGGAAATTTCCATTTATATCTTTTATGCAAATTTTTCAGATACTCATCTTCCCACTGTAGGCAGAATTGCTGAGTTAAAGCCTTAATTTTCCTAAATCTATTCACGATGTGCAATGGCGCTTCTTCTATGACCGGCTCCGGTGGAGCCAGGGTCGGCGACCCTATCAGAAAGTGACCCGGTGTAAGCGCCACCGGATCATGTGGATTGTCAGACATAGGACACAGAGGACGGGAATTCAAACAAGCTTCGATTCTGGAAAGAACCGTTGAAAATTCTTCAAACTTATATTTGAAATTTTGTGCTTGCTTGTGGAAATGCAGCTTAAAGCTTTTCACAGCAGCTTCCCAAAGCCCACCCATATGAGGGGCTCCGGCAGGAATGAACTGCCATGAAAGTTCTTGATACTGGAATGCGGAACAAACCTGATCTCGACTCTCACGAAGCACACACTTGAAATCTCGTTCCAATTCCCTAGAAGCACCAGCGAAATTAGTGCCGTTGTCCGAAAATATGGATTTTGGACAACCACGACGAGAAATGAATCTATGAAATGCGGCTAAAAAGGTTGTCGTTGACAAATCTGAAACATAGCCTCGAGGTGTATTGCTTTCGTAGAAAAGCAAACGAAGACGCAAACGTAACCTTTTGTTATTCTACATGCCCTACCAGTAATAGATTTAACTTCGAAAGGACCCGCAAAATCTACGCCAGTAGTGACAAAGGGCCTTGTGATAACAGTTCTCTCCGGAGGAAGAGCGGCCATAATTTGAGTGCAAGATCGTCTTCTGTCTAACCAGCAGTCAGACGTGGAATCCAATATTCAATACGCAGAATGCGAAGCATTAATTGGTTTCCACCATGAATAGTTAACACATGAACAAACTTTACTAAGAGCTGAGTAAATCTACTAGCATAACGCAAAATAATTGGATGTTGATCGATAATTGACGATCTAATGGTCTTTTTTGCAACAAACAATCATATACATCCGCGAATAATGCCTTCTGAGCCAGTGAAGCCAGACGTAGCCTGACGGCTTCCAGCTCAGAATTCGAAATAGTCGAATCTCGGAAATGATTATGACCCCTATGAGAAGGATGAGTTCTA
Organism: Polietes domitor; assembly: GCA_947397865.1. NCBI lineage: Eukaryota > Metazoa > Arthropoda > Insecta > Diptera > Muscidae > Polietes > Polietes domitor. The sequence goes on along the minus strand of OX377618.1, from coordinate 92,588,361 downwards.
TAAAAATATCGAAAGATATATGCCACAACACGTAAAGCTCTATCCCAAGACGAAAGTCTTTCAAGGATATCCTCATAGTTCGTAAAGAACGATGCATGACTGCTCAGACCGCACGTGATACCAATTGTGGCCACCTACATTCGCCTGAATCCTGCATACACGATTAGCAACAAATGTAGTCCACGTGCAGGGAGTTTTCCTAAGCCAAGAAAGGACGATCATAGAATCAGTCCAACAATAAACTCTTTGAAGATCTATATCTATTTCCCTCATGATGATTTTCAACAACTCGGACGCCAACACAGCGCCACAAAGTTCTAAACGTGGCAAAGAAATTGATTTAAGTGGGGCAACATTCGTTTTACCCGAAAGTAAATGAGTAGTAATATCCCCATTCGGTGCTACAATTCGAATGTAGACCACCCCCGCGTATGCCTTTTCTGAGGCATCATAAAAAACATGAAGTTCAGCTGAGCAACTGGGAGAATATCGAACCCACCGAGGAATCTGAATGGAATTCACTTCCTGGTAGGTATCCACAAACCTCTGCCATTCAAGTTCCGTCGTAGTTCGCTGCATAATTATCTTTGCCAGTACTATCACCGGGCCTAACCAACCTACAGGATCGAACAATCTCGCAATAGTGGACAACACTTCCCGTTTTGTATAGTTAGATTTTCGCTCGAGAGGAGTCATACTGAAATAGAATACATCTAACTGAGCATTCCAACGAATGCCTAAAGGCTTAGAACTACTAGCTTCCACGAAAGTGAGAAGCTTCGCATCGACTAAATGTTCCGTAGGAAAACATTCTAAAATAGTCCGGTCATTCGACGTCCATTTCCTCAATTCGAATTTCGCAGAAGACAAAGCTGAAATAAATTGATCACGAGAGGTCAATGAGGAGAACTAGATCTAATTGTAAGGTCGGCCCTATATGAGGAATATCGTTAAGACTCTTCCCATTTGATGTTTTATTTGAGGCGTTAAAAACCACTCGAAGTTTGGTAGTCTTTTTATCCGGGTTAATTACCGGAAGATGAGGCAAATAACATACTGTGGGGGTTGCCGAAGAAGGGGCTGAAACTGGCCTCATATGGTTCAAGTCCAAATATTCCCCTACCACCCCGTCATAAACTGTCTTGATATGTGGTTTTCTCAGGAGAGAGGCCTCGTTGCGCAGAAATTGTCGTAAACAATTTCCCCTTGATTGTCCTAAGTCCAGTTGTCCGCAGAATTCAGATTTAATGGGAAGTGTAACAATATATCTCCCCTCCGAATCTCTACGGGTCGTAAGTTTATAATTGTCTTCACAAAATTTGTCCGAAGGAGAAAGCATAGACCTTCTCGGGGTCTCCTCAAGTTCCCAAAATCGAAGAAGATTCTTGTTAAGATTATCTTCTTCGGCAAACTCAATGGAGGTAGAAAAAACTCGAATGTAAGAAGAGGAAACGGGGCCAGTAATGATCCAGCCAAAGACCGTGTTTTGCGCGATGAATGAACCTAATACGTTTTGAAGAGTTCCTTCCAAGAGAATTCTCGGATAAAGATCTGCTCCCAGTAAAAGGTCCACAGGTCGACAATCGACAGGTATGCGTATCGGCCAAACGAATATTTGGCAAATGAGAAGTCACATCTGATTTCGTTGAAAAAGATGGCAAGTTGTCCGAAATATGCGGAAGAACTAAGGCATTAGTTTCCATCAACAGCGCCGTATCAAAAATGGACCCTATACACAAAGAACATATTTTGCGAGAAGTTGCTGAGAATGACTGATTTACACCCGATATTCTAGCCTGAGTGGAACTGGCCGCAATGTTGAGGCGATTTTGCAATCGTTCCGCAATGAACGAAGCCTCTGACGCCGGGTCGATAAGAGCCCGAGCTGGGTACGAAGTACCTTGGTGTACGATATTTACCATCGCTGTCCCTAATAACACAGTTCTATCCTGCGAAGCATGATATACCTGTCTATTTATAGCACCAGATGAACCTCCAGAAGAAGTTGACGGCAGCGAAGGATTCACAAATGGAGGATTAGTATGCTGTGTGATCGGAACCAAACTCCCCGCAGGATTCGCTACAACAGCCGAACCCTCAGAATTCGATGTATCACGATGCAAAAGAGTATGATGTCCCTTCTCGCATTTTCCACATTTGCGAATACTTCCACACTTCCTAGCTTCGTGTCCACGCATCAAGCAATTTACACAGCAGTGATGACGTTTGATGGTGTCAAACTGGTCGGAAACCGAAAGGCCCCCATATCGTGGACAATCACGAAGTTGATGAAATTTTCTGGGACAGAGAATACACAGTTTGTTCTGATGAGAACGAGAAGATCCTGATGAGCCTGCATTTGTATAATGCGCACCCACCTTCCTACCCTCGGACTTCTTCGTGGAATCGATACCCTTTATGTCACGAAGACATGTCAGAGTTTGTATTCTTTCCGTAAGAAGGAGATCCAAATCTTTCCACGAAGACAAAGCCGACTTATTTTTCACACTCTGTTCCCATAACGTTACACTACTATCCGTGGCTACGTCATAAATGGACATTGCAGAAAGACATCCATTTATTCCGCGTTGCAAATTTTCAAACCTAAGATACTTTCGCTATCAAGGATCGGAAGATCAAAAAGCATCTTGGGCTGGTTGTTCACCAAGATGCGAGTGTTATCATACACATCTTTCAAGGCTTTCCAGGCTAGAATAAAACTGCGATGGGTGAGTGGAAATTTGGATACAATTTCGCGAGCCTCACCGCTCGTTTTCCTAATCAAATGACATAGCCGTTCAATGTCACTTAAGCGGGAGTTATTAATGTATACCGCTGAAAACAGATCCCTAAATGTATGCCATGAGAGGAAATCGCCATGGAAAACGGCAGTATCGCATGGCGGCAACGAAAGGCCGTGAGCCATACTGTTGCTGCCCCCATATTGCTCCTGCTGCTCCCTTATAGATTCTGATCGATCAGAAGGAGAATCCAAGTGATGTATCGAATTTGTATCCGTAGAAGTACGGGGCGGAGTCGGAGGGGATGACTTCAGCGGAGCTCGAAGTTCATCCAAATTCCTATTAATAGCAGCGAGGACACGTACAAATGTCCTATACGCTACATCATATTTGCTGTCAGCAGAATCTATGTCCTCCTTCTCCGCATCCTGAGCAGTTTGGAGATGACAAAGACACTTATCGTACATGTCCTTAACATTACTCCATAATGTTCTCGCTTCTGAACCTTGTATTTCAAGGGAATATATGTCGAGGTCTTCATCCCGTAGGGTACTGAAGTTCGCATCAAATTTTACCAACACATCAGTTGCTCTGATAAAGAAGTCGAGTGGATTGAGAGGCATATTGAACCAAGCGAGAATTAAGTAAAACCCAAAAAAGTAAAAACTTTGCTAAATGTATTAAAAAATACCAGGAAAATACACGTAAGTGCTAAATGAATGAAAACTATTCCAAGCTATCCAACAAATATTTCAGAAAGAAATCCAAAACCATTCACAGCGTACCGAAAAATACCCTGATTATTTTGAAAAAGCACGAAATGCTGAATGTATGAAAAATGTCTAGCAATAAGGTAGAACGAAACCCCAAAAATAGTCCAATGTATCGAAAAATACACTGAATTTTCAAAGCTGAGCTCGAAATATTCCCAAATCAGTTAAAAATACTAAAAAATGAGTTAATTCGAACACGCCCAACCAAATTTCCGCAAAATGTATCGAAAAATACACGAAAATTAGGTCAGTCACGAACTTTGGCCAAATTGCTATTAAATTTAACCAAAATTTTAATTAAAAATTATTAAACCTCACAGATTTTTTCCCAGTGTATCGAAAAATACACGAACTTTTATTTAGAAGCACGAAAATGCCCCAAAATATTTCTCTGTAAAAGAAATTCAATGGAAAAATCGAAAAAAATATAAATTCCTATGTATGTTCACTTGACCTAGAGTAGGGTGCACGGACTGTATGATGCACGCAATAAATGTACGCTCGTATCAAGCAAAAAGCAAAAACAAAAAATCAAAAATAAACCGAAACCCAAGGTGTCGCGAAACCAAAATTTTTACTATATCCGGATAGTCCAACAATAATACTACCCGAGATACGAAACGGAAAAAATTTAATTTATAAAAAATTTCAAATGTAACCAAGAACGACCCACGCTAATGAATTTCAAATCTCAGCGAGAACGACCCGCGCTAATAAATAAGAGAAAATATATGTATGGCTGTGTGTGTACTGACGTACGTATGTACTCTTTCATAGGCTGACTGTTGGGTATGATGATGTTGTTTTGCAACTTCGAACCGTATGGTAAGCAAATGTATGTTGTTGTTCTTTTGTTTATTCTTCTTTTAACCGAGAGTAATGCAATTACTCGTTTGAATACATATGCTTTGTGCTTGCAAAAAACCACCACCGATCAACGTTGAAAACCCAGCACTTTATTTATCTGTTTCAATAATTATTAACAGCACACTTTTCTCTTATTTCACTCACTGATAAATATTTTGAATATGCGACGGCAATATTTTAATATTTATCTTTATTTTCGCGTAACGAAAATATGTTCTAATGTACGGATGTATGTCCGTCCGTCTGGATGTATGAGAATCACACAAAGACACAAACCGACGCGGTACCGATGTTGTAAAACGACCGTTTTATTATTATTTGTACGGAAATATATTTCATTATAAACAAACAAAACGCGATATGCTCACTTTTAAATAAAACTGACAATACGCACCTTTTGTTAATAATATATATTATGAAGATGGATGAAAGAAGATGGCTGATTTATGTGGGTGTTGTTGTTGCTGACGGATTCAGGTTTGCCTTTTGAAGAAAAATATAAAAAACCAATTAATTGCTGGAAGCAAGTATCCGGTTCGAAGGACCAATGTTTGTCGTAAACAATATTACCTTTTGTACAAAAGTTTGTGAGGGTGTTGTATGGACGAAATCCAATGAACAAGAGATTTACAATATAACGAGTAAACTAAAGCAAAGCTTAGATGGAGAAAGGCGGCTCTCAGTGCATTCGCTACTCGTTAGAAGGTGTTTTTGTGTGTAATATCACAAAGTCGTATGAAGAAAGTAGTAGACAAAATCTAACGTAGGGGAATAAATAAAGGAATGCCATTTGACCGTAGGCCGCACACCAAGAAAAGGTGGAAACTGAGAAGGAGAACATTTGTAATTAAACAGTGCCCCTTTCTTCCTCGGAAAATTCAAGCATTTCACTCTTCAGAACCAAAAACATCTCCCCAATCTGCTCCGCATTTACCAACGGCATGCTTAGAAATTTTCTGTACCATTCACTGCAGCATTTGTTATTTTTAACAATTCTTGCAAATCCTTTAATTTTCCATGGACACCGTGACATCGATTCTATGGACATTATGACCCTGGACGTTATGACATGCCACCCATACGAAGTGTGGAAATGGGGAAGAATGCACCTGTGCTTCACTGGGAACAAGTAGCTAGTAGTAGTATATTTCAAATAGTTTTTTACAATTTATTTATTGTTTTAACATAAGTTTCGAAGGAGAGAATGAATGAGGAATAAATTTAAATGTTTTTTAAGTCGTTGTTTTGCTACGGTTACGCTTCAACTCTATTTAACTCAGCTTGGCTTACTTCATCTTCGCGGAACCACAAGTATGATTATGTGTTCTTGCCTTCGCTATACTTTTGATGGAAGTACATGAAAGTTTGGTTGGTTCGTCTCAAAACTTACAATTTTCACCAGTCCCAGAAAAATAAAATATCAATTATCGTTTCATTTATTGCTTCGTACGACATGCTAAAAGCAATTCGAATTACAAAACACTGCATGTTTTTTGAGAGTTTATCATCGATCCTATAGGACATTCAAAGACTTCGGAAGCACTTCCACCTTGTGACACCAGCCATCCCAAACTTCAGCAAAGATAAAGAAATTAAAATCAATTTATTAGTTTATTTGTTTCAGTATTTGTTTTATGTGTCAAGCTATTTTAATAGTTTTCATAATCCTATTACTCAGGTGTGACAGATCAGGAATTTGATTATTTTGGATCAAAATTAATTCTGTTTGTATTTGCAAACTAACAACAATATATATATATACAGTCGAACACGGTTGTAACGCACACCGGCTATAACGTACGATTTTTTTCATACAAATTTCTACATTTATAACGAACACGGTTATAACGAACTTTTTTTATAAGGAACAAGTTTTTAGTCCCCTGTAAACATTTTTCATAAGAAATACGACGTTGAAAACGAACGCCGAAAAACTTTAATCTTGTTTAAAAAGTGGTGTGGTAACTCATTTAAACATACCACACCAACAGCTGTTTTAACACGAATGGCAACTCTTTGTAAGTATGTTTACATTTTAATACCTAACAAATAAAAATAATACAACAGTTTTTGTGTTTTGAAAAGTGAAAAATGTCAAATAAAGAGAAAAATAAAATAGCGGAGCTTTGGTAACAGAAAAGGCCAAATCCTCTCAAAAGACTTAAATTTATTTTTTTCTTTAAACACAGGATGGCTTGAGCGATTCAAACATCGTCACAACATAAAATATAAAACAGTATGGGGAATCGCACAATGTAACCTCTCAAATGACTAACGAGTGGGAATCTAAAACGCTTCTACGGATTTTAAATACATATGCTCTATTCTATCGTTGCCTCCCAGATAAAACGTTAAGCTTCAAAGATGACCCTTACATTGGAGGAAAAAAGTCGAAGGAACGCATTACGGTACTTGTTGGATGCAATTCGGATGGGTCCGAGAAATTTCCACTGCTAGTTATTGTCAAATCAAAACGGACCAGATGTTTTAAAAATGTGGACCACCTACCATTAGAATATTTGGCCAACAAAAAAGCTTGGATGACAGCTGAGTTTTTTAGCAGGTGGCTAGAAAAGATGCATCGCAAATTTACCGCTCAACACAGAAAGATTGCCCTTATATTAGACAATTGTATCGCACATCCTTCCACAACTCTTGAATCTGTTAAACTATTTTTCTTGCCACCAAACACAATAAGTGTCCTACAACCATGTGATCAAAGAATCATTAAAAATTTAAAGCACAACCATCGTAAAATAATTTTATTTTTATATTTAGTTTCTATTGAATTAAATGAAAACCTTCCGGTAATAACAATTTTGGATTCTCTTTATTTCTTGCGATCTGCTTGGGATAAAGTTACTGAAACAACTATTAAGAATTGTTTTCGACATTCTGGATTTAAAGGAGAATGGTCTGCGTCGGCATGACAGGAGCGATGAGGTCGGCTCCACAAGTTTGATTGGAAACTTAACTTGACGCCCATAAAGAAAATGCGCAGCTTAAATCTGAGGCTAAGGGAACTTGGCGTACTAAAGAGCAACATGCATGGGCACAGCTATATCCGAAACGAAATAGATATAAATGGGAGGCTAGAAGGAGCCTCAGGTTATCTAGCACCACAGATGAACCTGCACAAAATGTCAAAGTACAAATACCCAGTAGAAGATTGGTCATCATACTCAGTGATCATAGAGGGCGAAATCTCAATCTTCACAGACTTTTAAAAATTATTAATTATTTTAACATACATTTCGAAGGAGAAAATGTATGTGTAATAAACTAAGGGTCATTTTCTCATAGTCCGGTTATAATTTATCGTAACGATATACTCCCGGTTACCACAATTTAATTTCTCAATATCTGGTTATAGGTTATACGGTTTATCGAATCGAAAAACTCGAACAGCTGGTGGTGCTTTGCTGTAATGACAAAGTTTGTCTATCAATTTGTATCGAACTTCAATTTTATTGTTGCTACCATAATTATCGGCGGCGGCTTTCGGCTGATTTGCCGGCTCGTTCTGTCATTCGATTACCCCTATTTATTTGACAATTTTGGGATAACGGAAGGAACAATTTTCTTTTATTTTTTCCAAGTAGTTCAATATTCGTTAATATTAGCCAATGTTCCAATAATTTAATATTGTTATTAGGGTATCCAATTATTCGGACTTTTATGTTATTCGATTTATCGTTTATTTGAAAACAAAAAAATTCCAATTAATCGAATGATGAAGTCGAGAGTTATTCGATTAACCGATTAATCGAACAATTGTCCACTTAAATTAAAATATAATTAATAAGAGCTATATAGACAAGACACGTCAGTTTACGGGTAGTTCCACTATATGTTGAACGTTTATTACGTATCTGATTATGAAAAAATGTAATATCAAATTCGAAATTCATTAGAAGTTGACAAAAAATCTTGATATCTTATCAAAATAAAGAACCTTCCCTAAAATGAGCATAATATCAGAAGTTATCCATTGATATTTTTCGAATATGAATCATATGATTTATAACAGAACTGACTTTATTATCGCGGTGTTAACCTCAATATTTCTATGAATTTACTATTCTTTAAATTTTAAAAAATTCCGAAGCTATTGGCCAGTTTTTGCTCTTTATACCCTACACCACTTCGTGGAATAGGGTATTATAAGTTAGTTTCGCGCCAAATGTTTGTAACACCACGAAATAATCGAGCTAGACCCACCTTTAAGTATACGGATCGGCTTAGAATCACCAGCTGAATCGATTTACAGATGTCTGTCTGTCCGTCCGTCTGCTGTCCATCCGTCTGCTGTCCATCTAAGCTTGTGCGCACTCTACAGGTCGCAATTGCTGTCCGATTATCATGAACTTTGGCAGGAGTTACTTTTTTTGGCCAAGGACGATCGGTATTGAATGTGGAGGAAATCGGTTCAGATTTAGATATAGCCCCCATACAAATGTCGCTCCCGATTTCACTTTTCCCCCTTTAGAAACCACATATTGTACCCGATTTTCTTTTAAATTGGCACAACATCTTATAATACAACTAGAAACACCTATGCAGAAATTGGGTAAAATCGGTTAAGATTGAGATATAGCCTCATACAAATGTCGCTCCTGATTTGACATTTTCCGCTCTAGATACCACATCTTGTACCCGATTTGCTTTAAATTTGGCACAACATCTTATAATCCAACTAGAAACACCTATGCAGAAATTGGGTAAGATCGGTTCAGATTTAGATATAGCCCCCATACAAATGTCGCTCCCGATTTGACATTTACCGCTCTAGAAACCACATCTTGTACCCGATTTTCTTTAAATTGGGTACAACATCTTATCATCCAACTAGAAACACCTATTCAGAAATTGGGTAAGATCGGTTCAGATTTAGATATAGCCCCCATACAAATGTCGCTCCCTATTTCACTTTTTCCGCTTTAGAAACCACATATTGTACCCGATTTTGTTTAAAATTGGCACAATATTTTATAATCGAACTAGAAACACCTGTGCTGAAAGTAGGTATGATCGGTTCAGATTTAGATATAGCCCCCATACAAATGTCGCTCCCGATTTCACTTTTTCCGCTCTAGAACCCACGGTGTCGCGAAACCAAAATTTTTACTATATCCGGATAGTCCAACAATAATACTACCCGAGATACGAAACGGAAAAAATTCGATAAAAAATTTCAAATGTAACCAAGAACGACCCACGCTAATGAATTTCAAATCTCAGCGAGAACGACCCGCGCTAATAAATAAGAGAAAATATATGTATGGCTGTGTGTGTACTGACGTACGTATGTACTCTTTCATAGGCTGACTGTTGGGTATGATGATGTTGTTTTGCAACTTCGAACCGTATGGTAAGCAAATGTATGTTGTTGTTCTTTTGTTTATTCTTCTTTTAACCGAGAGTAATGCAATTACTCGTTTGAATACATATGCTTTGTGCTTGCAAAAAACCACCACCGATCAACGTTGAAAACCCAGCACTTTATTTATCTGTTTCAATAATTATTAACAGCACACTTTTCTCTTATTTCACTCACTGATAAATATTTTGAATATGCGACGGCAATATTTTAATATTTATCTTTATTTTCGCGTAACGAAAATATGTTCTAATGTACGGATGTATGTCCGTCCGTCTGGATGTATGAGAATCACACAAAGACACAAACCGACGCGGTACCGATGTTGTAAAACGACCGTTTTATTATTATTTGTACGGAAATATATTTCATTATAAACAAACAAAACGCGATATGCTCACTTTTAAATAAAACTGACAATACGCACCTTTTGTTAATAATATATATTATGAAGATGGACGAAAGAAGATGGCTGATTTATGTGGGTGTTGTTGTTGCTGACGGAGTCAGGTTTGCCTTTTGAAGAAAAATATAAAAAACCAATTAATTGCTGGAAGCAAGTATCCGGTTCGAAGGACCAATGTTTGTCGTAAACAATATTACCTTTTGTACAAAAGTTTGTGAGGGTGTTGTATGGACGAAATCCAATGAACAAGAGATTTACAATATAACGAGTAAACTAAAGCAAAGCTTAGATGGAGAAAGGCGGCTCTCAGTGCATTCGCTACTCGTTAGAAGGTGTTTTTGTGTGTAATATCACAAAGTCGTATGAAGAAAGTAGTAGACAAAATCTAACGTAGGGGAATAAATAAAGGAATGCCATTTGACCGTAGGCCGCACACCAAGAAAAGGTGGAAACTGAGAAGGAGAACATTTGTAATTAAACAGTGCCCCTTTCTTCCTCGGAAAATTCAAGCATTTCACTCTTCAGAACCAAAAACATCTCCCCAATCTGCTCCGCATTTACCAACGGCATGCTTAGAAATTTTCTGTACCATTCACTGCAGCATTTGTTATTTTTAACAATTCTTGCAAATCCTTTAATTTTCCATGGACACCGTGACATCGATTCTATGGACATTATGACCCTGGACGTTATGACATGCCACCCATACGAAGTGTGGAAATGGGGAAGAATGCACCTGTGCTTCACTGGGAACAAGTAGCTAGTAGTAGTATATTTCAAATAGTTTTTTACAATTTATTTATTGTTTTAACATAAGTTTCGAAGGAGAGAATGAATGAGGAATAAATTTAAATGTTTTTTAAGTCGTTGTTTTGCTACGGTTACGCTTCAACTCTATTTAACTCAGCTTGGCTTACTTCATCTTCGCGGAACCACAAGTATGATTATGTGTTCTTGCCTTCGCTATACTTTTGATGGAAGTACATGAAAGTTTGGTTGGTTCGTCTCAAAACTTACAATTTTCACCAGTCCCAGAAAAATAAAATATCAATTATCGTTTCATTTATTGCTTCGTACGACATGCTAAAAGCAATTCGAATTACAAAACACTGCATGTTTTTTGAGAGTTTATCATCGATCCTATAGGACATTCAAAGACTTCGGAAGCACTTCCACCTTGTGACACCAGCCATCCCAAACTTCAGCAAAGATAAAGAAATTAAAATCAATTTATTAGTTTATTTGTTTCAGTATTTGTTTTATGTGTCAAGCTATTTTAATAGTTTTCATAATCCTATTACTCAGGTGTGACAGATCAGGAATTTGATTATTTTGGATCAAAATTAATTCTGTTTGTATTTGCAAACTAACAACAATATATATATATATACAGTCGAACACGGTTGTAACGCACACCGGCTATAACGTACGATTTTTTTCATACAAATTTCTACATTTATAACGAACACGGTTATAACGAACTTTTTTTATAAGGAACAAGTTTTTAGTCCCCTGTAAACATTTTTCATAAGAAATACGACGTTGAAAACGAACGCCGAAAAACTTTAATCTTGTTTAAAAAGTGGTGTGGTAACTCATTTAAACATACCACACCAACAGCTGTTTTAATACGAATGGCAACTCTTTGTAAGTATGTTTACATTTTAATACCTAACAAATAAAAATAATACAACAGTTTTTGTGTTTTGAAAAGTGAAAAATGTCAAATAAAGAGAAAAATAAAATAGCGGAGCTTTGGTAACAGAAAAGGCCAAATCCTCTCAAAAGACTTAAATTTATTTTTTTCTTTAAACACAGGATGGCTTGAGCGATTCAAACATCGTCACAACATAAAATATAAAACAGTATGGGGAATCGCACAATGTAACCTCTCAAATGACTAACGAGTGGGAATCTAAAACGCTTCTACGGATTTTAAATACATATGCTCTATTCTATCGTTGCCTCCCAGATAAAACGTTAAGCTTCAAAGATGACCCTTACATTGGAGGAAAAAAGTCGAAGGAACGCATTACGGTACTTGTTGGATGCAATTCGGATGGGTCCGAGAAATTTCCACTGCTAGTTATTGTCAAATCAAAACGGACCAGATGTTTTAAAAATGTGGACCACCTACCATTAGAATATTTGGCCAACAAAAAAGCTTGGATGACAGCTGAGTTTTTTAGCAGGTGGCTAGAAAAGATGCATCGCAAATTTACCGCTCAACACAGAAAGATTGCCCTTATATTAGACAATTGTATCGCACATCCTTCCACAACTCTTGAATCTGTTAAACTATTTTTCTTGCCACCAAACACAATAAGTGTCCTACAACCATGTGATCAAAGAATCATTAAAAATTTAAAGCACAACCATCGTAAAATAATTTTATTTTTATATTTAGTTTCTATTGAATTAAATGAAAACCTTCCGGTAATAACAATTTTGGATTCTCTTTATTTCTTGCGATCTGCTTGGGATAAAGTTACTGAAACAACTATTAAGAATTGTTTTCGACATTCTGGATTTAAAGGAGAATGGTCTGCGTCGGCATGACAGGAGCGATGAGGTCGGCTCCACAAGTTTGATTGGAAACTTAACTTGACGCCCATAAAGAAAATGCGCAGCTTAAATCTGAGGCTAAGGGAACTTGGCGTACTAAAGAGCAACATGCATGGGCACAGCTATATCCGAAACGAAATAGATATAAATGGGAGGCTAGAAGGAGCCTCAGGTTATCTAGCACCACAGATGAACCTGCACAAAATGTCAAAGTACAAATACCCAGTAGAAGATTGGTCATCATACTCAGTGATCATAGAGGGCGAAATCTCAATCTTCACAGACTTTTAAAAATTATTAATTATTTTAACATACATTTCGAAGGAGAAAATGTATGTGTAATAAACTAAGGGTCATTTTCTCATAGTCCGGTTATAATTTATCGTAACGATATACTCCCGGTTACCACAATTTAATTTCTCAATATCTGGTTATAGGTTATACGGTTTATCGAATCGAAAAACTCGAACAGCTGGTGGTGCTTTGCTGTAATGACAAAGTTTGTCTATCAATTTGTATCGAACTTCAATTTTATTGTTGCTACCATAATTATCGGCGGCGGCTTTCGGCTGATTTGCCGGCTCGTTCTGTCATTCGATTACCCCTATTTATTTGACAATTTTGGGATAACGGAAGGAACAATTTTCTTTTATTTTTTCCAAGTAGTTCAATATTCGTTAATATTAGCCAATGTTCCAATAATTTAATATTGTTATTAGGGTATCCAATTATTCGGACTTTTATGTTATTCGATTTATCGTTTATTTGAAAACAAAAAAATTCCAATTAATCGAATGATGAAGTCGAGAGTTATTCGATTAACCGATTAATCGAACAATTGTCCACTTAAATTAAAATATAATTAATAAGAGCTATATAGACAAGACACGTCAGTTTACGGGTAGTTCCACTATATGTTGAACGTTTATTACGTATCTGATTATGAAAAAATGTAATATCAAATTCGAAATTCATTAGAAGTTGACAAAAAATCTTGATATCTTATCAAAATAAAGAACCTTCCCTAAAATGAGCATAATATCAGAAGTTATCCATTGATATTTTTCGAATATGAATCATATGATTTATAACAGAACTGACTTTATTATCGCGGTGTTAACCTCAATATTTCTATGAATTTACTATTCTTTAAATTTTAAAAAATTCCGAAGCTATTGGCCAGTTTTTGCTCTTTATACCCTACACCACTTCGTGGAATAGGGTATTATAAGTTAGTTTCGCGCCAAATGTTTGTAACACCACGAAATAATCGAGCTAGACCCACCTTTAAGTATACGGATCGGCTTAGAATCACCAGCTGAATCGATTTACAGATGTCTGTCTGTCCGTCCGTCTGCTGTCCATCTAAGCTTGTGCGCACTCTACAGGTCGCAATTGCTGTCCGATTATCATGAACTTTGGCAGGAGTTACTTTTTTTGGCCAAGGACGATCGGTATTGAATGTGGAGGAAATCGGTTCAGATTTAGATATAGCCCCCATACAAATGTCGCTCCCGATTTCACTTTTCCCCCTTTAGAAACCACATATTGTACCCGATTTTCTTTTAAATTGGCACAACATCTTATAATACAACTAGAAACACCTATGCAGAAATTGGGTAAGATCGGTTAAGATTGAGATATAGCCTCATACAAATGTCGCTCCTGATTTGACATTTTCCGCTCTAGATACCACATCTTGTACCCGATTTGCTTTAAATTTGGCACAACATCTTATAATCCAACTAGAAACACCTATGCAGAAATTGCGTAAGATCGGTTCAGATTTAGATATAGCCCCCATACAAATGTCGCTCCCGATTTGACATTTACCGCTCTAGAAACCACATCTTGTACCCGATTTTCTTTAAATTGGGTACAACATCTTATCATCCAACTAGAAACACCTATTCAGAAATTGGGTAAGATCGGTTCAGATTTAGATATAGCCCCCATACAAATGTCGCTCCCTATTTCACTTTTTCCGCTTTAGAAACCACATATTGTACCCGATTTTGTTTAAAATTGGCACAATATTTTATAATCGAACTAGAAACACCTGTGCTGAAAGTAGGTATGATCGGTTCAGATTTAGATATAGCCCCCATACAAATGGCGCTCCCGATTTCACTTTTTCCGCTCTAGAAACCACATATTGTACCCGATTTTCTTTAAATTGGGTACAACATCTTATAATCCAACTAGAAACACCTATGCAGAAATTGGGTAAGATCTGTTCAGATTTAGATATAGCCCCCATACAAATGTCGCTCCCGATTTGACATTTTCCGCTCTAGAAACCACATATTGTACCCGATTTTCTTTAAAATTGGCACAACATTTTATAATGGAACTAGAAACACCTATGCTGAAAGTGGCTATGATCGGTTCAGATTTAGGTATAGCCTCCATACAAATGTCACTCCGATTTGACATTTTCCGCTCTAGAAACCACATATTGTACCCGATTTTCTTTAAATTGGGTACAAAATCTTATAATCCATCTAGAAACACCTATGAAGAAATTGGGTAAGATCGGTTCAGATTTAGATATAGCCCCTACACAAATGTCGCTCCCTATTTCACTTTTTCCGCTTTAGAAACCACATATTGTACCCGATTTTCTTTAAAATTGGCACAACATTTTAAAATGGAACTAGAAACACCTATGCTGAAAGTGGCTATGATCGGTTCAGATTTAGATATAGCCCCCACACAAATGTCGCTCCCGATTTGACGTTTTCCGCTTTAAAATCCACATTTTGTACCCGTTTTTTCTTTAAAATTGGCACAACATCTTATAATCCAACTAAAAAACTATGATGAAAGAGGGTAAGATCGGTTCAGATTTAGATATAGCCCTCAGACAAATGTTGCTCCCGAATGTTTAACCGATTTTGGCCAAACTTTACATATTATATTTCACCAATAAACATACATGGTGAAAGCGAGTCACATCGTTCCAATTTTCAATATACCCCCATACAAATGTCCTTTCCGATTTAACATTTTTTGTCAAACATTTCACTTTTTACCGAATTGAATTGTAATGAGAATTGTTTGGGTGATGCCCATATGTCCATACTTTGGTATAACCCAAATGGGGCCCTTTCTGATCTATTACAGCTCTAGAAACTACATCTTACATCGGATCTTCATCAAATTTTGCAGATCATGATATTTTTTCAACTAGGAATACCTACAGTGAATGAGAAAAGCGAGGTACATACACAGGGAGTGGTGTAGGGTATTATATAGTCGGCCCCGCCCGACTTTAGCCTTTCCTTACTTGTTTTAAATGATGTCGGATAAATCGTTATTTTAATATCTGAGGAGCATACAAATCAGAAATCGAAAAAATTGTGATTTTATATTTGGTTTTTCATAGTTTTTTACCCAAATGGAGCAAACTGGCTATTCAAAATCAATTTATCATACAAAGCATACGACGATTTCATTAGTTTTTAAGGCAAAACTTATAATATCGATTAATTTAATTCAATTTAATTTCAATTTAATCGAATTATTCGAAAATCATGATTTTTTATTATTCGAACAAATATTTGACAAAAATTATTCGATTAATCGCGGTTGGACACCCTAATTGTTATCCCATACAATAATTTTTTGGGAGTGGGAATCCATTCCCTAAATTTGTAATAATATGGATGAATTTAATAAATATTTTTGTACTTACAACTTTTTAAGTGAGGCTTGAATATCATAATCCTTAATAATAATAATACTCTACCTATTTTGACACACTAAAGAAGCACAATAGAGGAGCTGTTGTTCATTGTTATTTATAGGAACACATGGCCACACGTACTGGACTTATATAAATGCGACTTTCAAATCAAAATACAATCATTCAATATTCTATAGCCGTCATCATATAGTGGGATACCAAATTCAAAGAAAGATCAATATATTTCACAGCAGTAGGTTGTCTAAGTCGACATTTATATTTTCTTTTGTAAATAAATAAGTGGGTTGTCTGTTTTGCTAGTAAGATTTGACTGAGTTAGAACTAAGTCAAATCTCGGCGGCATGGTTGAAGTCGATATTAGTCAATGAAATCGGCGGCGTGGTTGAAGTCGATTTGAGCCGATGAAATCGGCGGCTGCGCGGCTTGTCGGCTTAAAATCGGTCCGGTTGTATCTCTGTTTTTGGACGTTATGACATGCCACCCTTTAAAAGTGTCAAAATGTCCATGGACGTTATGACACCACAAAAAGTGTCATAAGGTCCACGGACATTATGACACTTTCAAAAGTGTCGCATGTATTATTATATATTTAAAATCAGTATATATGTATTTAAAATCCGTGGAAGCGTTTTAGATTCCCACTCGTTAGTCATTTGAGACGTTACATTGTGCGATTCCCCGCATACTGTTTTATATTTTATGTTGTGACGATGTTTGAATCGCTCAAGCCATCCTGTGTTTAGAGAAAAACTAAATTTAAGTCATTTGAAAGGATTCCTACGCTTTTATTTACTATTTCTATTAAACGATTTTACTATAGCTTACCCTTATCATCCACTGTAGTATTGTATTTGAGGAAACTATTTAAAGTGCCCCTTTCTTCCTCGGAAAATTCAAGCATTTCACTCTTCAGAACCAAAAACATCTCCCCAATCTGCTCCGCATTTACCAACAGCATGCTTAGAAATTTGCTGTACTATTCACTGCAGCATTTGCTATTTTTAACAATTCTTGCAAATCCTTTAATTTTCGATGGACACCGTGATATCGATTCTATGGACATTATGACCCTGGAGGTTATGGCATGCCACCCATACGAAGTGTGGACATGGGGAAGAATGCACTTGTGCTTCACTGGGAACAAGTAGCTAGTAGTAGTATATTTCAAATAGTTTTTTACAATTTATTTATTGTTTTAACATAAGTTTCGAAGGAGAGAATGTATGAGGAATAAATTTAAATGTTTTTTAAGTCGTTGTTTTGCTACGGTTACGCTTCAACTCTATTTAACTCAGCTTGGCTTACTTCATCTTCGCGGAACCACGAGTATGATTATGTGTTCTTGCCTTCGTTATACTTTTGATGGAAGTACATGAAAGTTTGGTTTGTTGGTTCGTCTCAAAACTTACAATTTTCACCAGTCCCAGAAAAATAAAATATCAATTATCGTTTCATTTATTGCTTCGTACGACATGCTAAAAGCAATTCGAATTACAAAACACTGCATGTTTTTTGAGAGTTTATCATCGATCCTATAGGACATTCAAAGACTTCAGAAGCACTTCCACCTTGTGACACCAGCCATCCCAAACTTCAGTAAAGATAAAGAAATTAAAATCAATTTATTAGTTTATTTGTTTCAGTATTTGTTTTATGTGTCAAGCTATTTTAATAGTTTTCATAATCCTATTACTCAGGTGTGACAGATCAGGAATTTGATTATTTTGGATCAAAATTAATTCTGTTTGTATTTGCAAACTAACAACAATATATATATACAGTCGAACACGGTTGTAACGCACACCGGCTATAACGTACGATTTTTTTTCATACAAATTTCTACATTTATAACGAACACGGTTATAACGAACTTTTTTATAAGGAACAAGTTTTTTAGTCCCCTGTAAAAATTTTTCATAAGAAATACGACGTTGATAACGAACGCCGAAAAACATTAATCTTGTTTAAAAAGTGGTGTGGTAACTCATTTTAACATACCACACCAACAGCTGTTTTAACACAAATGGCAACTCTTTGTAAGTATGTTTACATTTTAATACCTAACAAATAAAAATATCACAACAGTTTTTGTGTTTTGAAAAGTGAAAAATGTCAAATAAAGAGAAAAATAAAAGAAATTGCCTTTCGGTATCAATTAAAATGCAAATCATAAGAGAAATTGAGAAAGGAAATAAAAGTAAATGAGACATTTGTCAAGATTTTAATATACCAAAGCGACATTGTCGACAATTGTCAAAAACAAAGAAAAAAAATGAAAAAGGGAAGAATTTTTGTATATTTCCTAATCATAGGCTGATATGATCTGACCCAATTTGTCAAATCGAGAAGAATATTTGTATCGGGACTATATGCAAACATGGAATCAAGTTACTAACTTTCACAATAAGTTCTTCTTGTTGAAGTATAACGTGTTATGCTCAATTTTAAGAAATTCTCTGAAAATACGCGGTTTCTGAACCGATCTAACACATTTTTACCACAGGTGTTTCCATTTGAAATATAAGGTTACTTTGCGAACTTAGAAGAAAATCTGTTAAAATATGTGGATTCTAGAGCGGAAATATTCAAATTGGGAGCGAAATTTGTATGGGAGCTATATATAAATCTGAACCGATCTAACACATTTTTACCACAAGTGTTTCCAGTTGAAATATAAGGTGGTTTGCGAATTTTGAAGAAAATCTGTTAAAATATGTGGATTCTAGAGCGGAAAAATTCAAATTGGGAACGAAATTTGTAGGGGAGCTATATATAAATCTGAACCGATCTGACCTATTTTCGTCATAGGTGTTCCTAGTTTAAATATAAGTTGTTTTACCAAATCTGAAGACAATCTGATAAAATATGTGGTTTCTAGAGCGGAAAAAGTCAAATCGGGAGCGAAATTTGTATGGGAGCTATATATAAATCTGAACCGATCTAACACATTTTTACCACAGGTGTTCCCAGTTGAACTACAAGATGTTTTGCCAATTTTGAAGAAAATCTGTTAAAATATGTGGTATCTAGAGTGAAAAGGGTCAAATCGGGAGTGATATTCGTATGGGGGCTATTTCTAAATCTGAACCGATCTGACCTATTTTCACCATAGGTGCTCCTAGTTTAAATATAAGTTGTTTTACCAAATCTGAAGACAATCTGATAAAATATGTGGTTTCTAGAGCGGAAAAAGTCAAATCGGGAGCGAAATTTGTATGGGAGCTGTATATAAATCTGAACCGATCTGACCTATTTTCACCACAGGTGTTCCTAGTTTAAATATAAGTTGTTTTGCCAAATCTGAAGACAATTAAATAGCGTTCGTCCTTATCCCGAAAAACTTCGTTGTGCAAAGTTTCATTTGGTTCTGTCTACAATTGCGACCTGTATCGTGATTACAAGAATAGATGGACGGACAGACAGACAGACGGACGGACATTGCTAAATCGATTCAAAAAGTGATTCTAAGTCGATCGGTATAATTAACAATGGGTCTATCTCCCTTCCTTTTGGGTGTTACAAACAAATGCACAAAGACATAATACTCTCGTGGAGTGTATTATAAAAGATGCTTTCCACAAGGACAGCATAAGCAACTCCAATAAATGAATGCGCTTCGCCAAACACGAAAACCTGGAAAGAGCACTATTAATATGGTTTAAACAATGTCGAGCTCATAATGTGCCTATTAGCGGAGCTTTGGTGACAGAAAAGGCCAAATCCCCTCAAAAGACTTAAATTTAGTTTTTTTTTCTAAACACAGGATGGGCGATTCAAACATCGTCACAACATAAAATATAAAACAGTATGCGGGGAATCGCACAATGTAACCTCTCAAATGACTATCGAGTGGGAATCTAAAATGATTCCACGGATTTTAAATACATATGCTCTATTCTATCGTTGCCTCCCAGATAAAACGTTAAGCTTCAAAGATGACCCTTACATTGGAGGAAAAAAGTCGAAGGAACGCATTACGGTTCTTGTTGGATGCAATTCGGATGGGTCCGAGAAATTTCCACTGCTACTTATGGTCAAATCAAAACGGACCAGATGTTTTAAAAATGTGGACCACCTACCATTAGAATATTTGGCCAACAATAAAGCTTGGATGACAGCTGAGTTTTTTAGCAGGTGGCTAGAAAAGATGCATCGCAAATTTGCCGCTCAACACAGAAAGATTGCCCTAATATTAGACAATTGTACGCACATCCTTCCACAACTCTTAAATCTGTTAAACTATTTTTCTTGCCACCAAACACAATAAGTGTCCTACAACCATGTGATCAAAGAATCATTAAAAATTTAAAGCACAACCATCGTAAAATAATTTTATTTAATATTTAGTTTCTATTGAATTAAATGAAAACCTTCCGGTAATAACAATTTTGGATTCTCTTTATTTCTTGCGATCTGCTTGGGATAAAGTTACTGACGGAAGAGAAAGACGAACTTCCAGTTCCTTCCAATGAATCTGTTAGAAATGGTTTCAAAATAATTCGTCGATTTTTGTAATCAAAAGAAAAGTCAACTGAAATGTAACGAAATTTATTGGACATAATAATGAAAACAAAAGTACAAAAGAAAATGACAGACTATTTTTAAATAATGCTGGGAAGATACAATACAATTTTTATATGCCATTTTAACTTACTTAAAATTATTTTGACTTGTATTGAAATTTTATGTTATTTTTATTGAATTCCTTTATTTAACTTAAAGTCAATGAATTAATTTATTTTATGTATATATTCAAACAATATGAATAAAAAACATTATTAAAAATATAGTGTATATATTTTTGTTTCTGGTTACCAAATATAATTTTCTAGTAGGTTATAACGAACTAAAACACCCGGTCCCTTCGAGTACGTTATAACCGTGTTCGATTGTATATATTATATTATATGTGATAACCTGATAGCAGGAAACTATATACTGTTTCATTATATACATGTATACGATAGAATCGAAACATTAACAGCCACCTAACAAAATCTAACTTGAATTCAAAGGAAAGTTCGAAAAGTTTTTAGACTGGATGAACAGTTAAAGTATATTCAAAAGCATGTCAGATCAGTTTCTTTGATAAAGCAAAACTAATATAATGCTGAAAAAAATCAATAAAATATTTTTTAATATTTCTCGTTTTCCCGGGAAATTCAGCTCGGGAATTCCCACACCCCAAACCCTAATTATGTAAGAGTTTTCTATATTGCTAGGCTAGCTCATGAATTGACAGTGAAAAAACCAATATAATTTTGAACATAACGAGAGGCACACCACAGGGAAGGGTTATTTCACCACTTCTATGGAATCTAGTTATAAATGAAATCCTGTTCTTGAACAGAAGGGGCACTAAAGTAGTTGCATATGCCGCCGACGTAGTGCTGCTGGTCCGAGTCAAGTTTCTGTCAACGATTAGTGAGTTCATGGAACGGTCACTAAAAAGCCTATCACGATAGGCTACATAGAGTGGAGTTTTGTTCACCCGAAAATACAAGATTCCCAACTTCGAACTCCCTAGCTCAAATGGGGAAAAGCTGCAGTTGTCTAAGGGAACAAAATACCTAGGCGTAATCCTCGACTCCAAACTCTCCTGGCAAAAGAATACCGAGGAAAGAGGTCTCTTGGCGCTTTTTACAGCTGTAAGAAAATGTTCGGGAAAAATGTGGTCTTAACCCTAAAATGATATACTGGATCATAAGACCAATATTAACATATAGGGCATTGGAATGGTGGAAAGCTGTAAACAAGCAACCTTGCAAAAATCCAGAGAATGGTCTGCGTCGGCATGACAGGAGCGATGAGGTCGGCTCCACAAGTTTGATTGGAAGCTTAACTTGACGCCCATAAAGAAAATGCGCAGCTAAAGTTGCTCTGAGGCTAAGGGAACTTGGCGTACTAAAGAGCAACATGCATGGGCACAGCTATATCCTAAACGAAATAGATAGAAATCGGAGGCTAGAAGGAGCCTCAGACTATCTAGCACCACAGATGAACCTGTACAAAATGTTCAAAGTACAAATACCCAGTAGAAGATTGGTCATCATACTCAGTGATCATAGAGGGCGAAATCTCAATCTTCATAGACTTTTAAAAATTATTAATTATTTTAACATACATTTCGAAGGAGAAAATTTATGTGGAATAAACTTAGGGTTATAATTTATCGTAACGATATACTCCCGGTTACCACAATTTAATTTTCTCAATATCTGGTTATAGGTTATACGGTTTATCGAATCGAAAAACTCGAACAGCTGGTGGTGCTTTGCTGTTGCTGTAATGACAAAGTTTGTCTATCAATTTGTATCGAACTTCAATTTTATTGTTGCTTTTCCGACTACAGTAATTATCGCTTATATGCATCCCCAAAATTGTTGGACTTTTCGTGCATATAAGCGGGAAATGCATATATAAAACCCCGGTTATATGCATCATCGGTGCATATATAAAACCCCGGCTATATGCATCATCGGTGCATATATAAAAACTCGGTTATATGCATCATCATCATTATATGCATGTATAAAAACTCAGTTACTTGCGCCGACGGTGCATGTAAAACAAAATACGAACCATGTATGTGCAGCTCAAACAATATTTTACCTTCAATTTTTTCGGTTTTCATTTTAATTCATTTTTATTGAAGTAAATGCATACACTTAGTTTAAAATAAAAAGAGTTAAAAATGAGAGATCGCAGTTAAATCGTTTGGTTTTTGTAATTCAATTTCATTGAAGTAAATGGATATGAATGTGTACATACATAGTTTAAAATAAAAGAAACTAAAAATATGAGATCACCGTTAATTCATTTGGCTTTTTGCTACATTTAATGTCGTACAAATAGACTCTTAGTTAAAATTAATTTTTTTTTTGGAAAAAATCTGTAATTTTTGTTTGTGCATTATTGAAGCATTTTGTAAAAATAAATTGTTCAATGTTTTCCAATTCCTAAACACATTCGTTTTTTGACAGAAGAAAACTTCGAAGAATGTTTAGAGAATCCAAAGCATTACTTACAGACGGAACTGGTATAGTTTCGTCGTTGTCATCCACGTCATCATCAGAGTCATCACTTGATTGAAGTTCAGCGACAATTTCATCGTCATTTGGTGGTGCAAACCAAAGGCAAACCATTATCAAAATCTACATAGTTTCCAAATTAGTCTCACATTCGGTATTACTTTGAATTGTAATCATCATTTCATCTTCTCTTTCTTCTGCGCCTGACTGAATTAGAGATTCATGGACAAAATTACACTGTAAAATGTAAAAAATATTACGTATGGTCCCAACATTATGATTGTGAATCAAACCTTTTTGAAGCAGTTTACAATCGTATCGGGTTTAACCATCCAGAATGCTCTCTTGGCTATATGTAATGCTCCTAATACATCAATAGTTTTTTTAAATTCTTCAATAACAAATTTGTTTGCGTATTATATATTGCCGATAGTGTGATTTAAATGCATGTATTATTCCCTGGTCTAAGGGTTGCAAAATGGAAGTGGTATTTGCAGGTAAATACTGAACGTTAACATTCTTCAAATTCATTTGCTTGTGAGCTGAGGCATTATCAACAAAAAGTATTACCTTTCGGTTTTGTTGAATCATTTCTTCATCGAAAGCCAACATTATTTTCATCCAAATGTCCTGTGTCATCCATGCTTTATTCTGAGAAAAATACTGGAACGGCAGTATTCTATTCTTGAAGCATCGAGGCTGTTTCGGTTTACCTATTGCAAACATTTTTTTAAATCACCTGTTGCATTACACAAAAGAAGAATCGTTATGCGTTGACACTACTGCACTGGACATTCGCATTTGGTCAAACCATTTTGCGACAGCTTCGTCAACCTTCTTGGACTTTCCAACACGATCTCTTTTTCTTGCCAAATTACCAAATGTTTTGCTGCTTTGTAAAATTGCATTTTTATTTCTGAGAATGCGATTTATAGAGTCGATAGAGCATTTGTATTTTTTGGAAATATCCTGCTTGGTACTTGCTTTTATTTCAGTAAGTATTGCGAGTTTTTGCTTAATAGACAAGCTAACTCTCTTATTTTCACTCATTATATCATTTGACGCGCAATATATTCTCACTGCTGACTGCTTCACATTCCATTTAAAATATAATTTCTGACATTTCATTAGCGATGGAAAAATTTTATTTTGCGTTATCGATAAATCATCACAATCAATCACAGAAATTTTGACGATGCATAAATCAGGATTTTTTTCCATGTGCTTGCTATAAACCCTATACAATTGTGATGCATAAAAGAGAGAAATGCATGTAAACGAAATGCTTATACGCAAAAAATGTCAGTGTATTTTAAATGGCAACGTGAAATTGCACAAGATGAGTTGCATATAAGCGATAAATGCTTATAAGCGGTGTGCATATAAGCGATAACTACTGTATTTATATCTTAGCATACACATGGACTCCTCATCAGCTTAGTACGTAAGTGTTTCACCTCCTGTGAAACATATTTTCATCGATATTTTTTCTATAATTTCCGATGTACTTTTATTTTTATACACACACAAACAGCAATGAAATGAACAGCTGAATTAGCACAGCATTAGCAATACATTCTCATTTCAGTTCATAACTCTCAGCGGTGTATCTGAGAACAATTTAACCGTTGAAGAGAAAACCAAAATGTTTAACCGGTACTTTATCGCTTCGAAAAACTAATGTACCGGTTAGTTAATTGGCGCTTTAATCGGACTATGATAAAATGGCCCTAAATGTTTTTTAAATCGTTGTTTTGCTTGGCTTACTTAATCTTCGCGGAACCGCAAGTATGAATCTTGCCTTCGCTATTCTTTTGATGGAAGTAAATGAAGGTTCGAAGGACCAACATGTTTTGGGAATAAGCCAAATTATAAATTAATTTGGAATCGAACTGTAAGGTCTTCTCCGTTTGAGTATATATGACTAACTAAATTTCTAACATACGCTATAAGTGATAAAGATAAATAAAGAAATCTTAAATTAAAAACATTTACATATAGATGACATGTATATATTACACACATGTAATGTCAATACATACAAATATGTAGTACTTTTCTTAATGTCTCTGCGCCCCTATTTGGACAACGCAGCGCTGTAATAAAATTTTCTAGTCATAGTCCTTAGCATAGATAGCAGATCGCACACGAATACAACCTAAATGCGCGGAAATACTTCAAATACATTGTAAGCCGGTGAAGTGGATTAATCGCCCAGGTGATCACGATGAAACCAGTTGTTATGCATGCGCAAATTACACATGTCGTCTAAATCAACATGCTGAGAAGAACAAAATTTATAAAGCAACTGTAACAACCACACTACCAGTGCACGCACCTGAAATTTTTTTATCACCACGGCCGACAACTCCGGATCGTAGAACAGAATTTACAGGAATGACTAGAGCAAGTGGTGTTACTTATGAAGATCCATTTGATACCGATTAAGACATTAGAAAGCTATTCAAGAGCAACTTTGAATCATCGCTTAATGAAAATCATTCACTGGCAATGGGAGGGGATCGAGACGCGGAACCGGAAGCAAGAGAATGGGTTAAAGAAATGCTGTATTATTTTGATAAAATCGGCACATTTTATCAAACAACTCCCTGCTGAGTCCGATGAGCGAGGATAACGGTTTCACCAAACCACAATGCACATGTAAAAACGGTACAAAGCAAAAAACTCGACGCATTGCTTGAAGAGGTAATATCAACTTTATTGATGCATTGTTTTGCATTCCTTTTTTGCTTTATTTTCTAATTCATTGTGGAGTCACAAGATCACCCTGTATGATGTTAATGAAGGGCAGTCTGGAAGCATTGTGCCTGTGGACACCATAAGTTCTGAATCAAAGTCAGATTCGGACGACGATTTCGATTCACAACATAAGAGAGTGTGATTTACAAGTACAGGGCCATCAACATTATAGGCATAATAAGAATGTTTGTTTATTATTTTTGTAATGGATATCAGAGTATCTCAATGTTGAAGTAAAGAAAAAACAAATGAAATTAAAACAATTTCGGGAAATTTTTCACTTTTGCGGCTACCTATGCGTTACCTAAACGGTGTTACGGATCATTCTTGAGAAGTTCATATGTTCTACATCTACATGTACATTTTTGTAGATGATTGTTTCCTTGAATTTTGACAGGTTTGCTACCTATGAACCTGGACAGAGGAAAAAGGTTAAAAATCGATTTTTTGAGATGAGAGTAAACCAAACCATTTGCAAGATATGAGTCTGAGAAAATGATCCATTTTTTTGCAAAAATGACACCGAGGCCCCAAATCTTTGGGGTCCCATAAAAAAGTGCATGACTTTGGGCAAAACTGGGACGCACTGGTGTTTTTTTGGTATTTTATTACGTAGTGGTTTCCGCATATGTTTATATTTCCATGACTTAAAAAATTACACACAGTGTAATACAATTTTTTGATCTTTTAATTAACAATATCCCACATAAGGCAACACAACCTACTTTTCACAAAACAAAATTTAAATACGAAGTAGGAGAATGGAGAAAAATGCACATGTGCTTTACTGGGTACTAATGCCTAGCATTTATATACGTCGTTGTTTAGCCACGACTGCACTTTGTAAATGGCTTTATTCGTTTAAAAACAAATAACCAAATACTATCCCACATAAGACAACGTATACAAACCTACTTTTCACAAAACAAAATTTGAATGCATACGAAGTAGGGGAGTGGGGAAGAATGCACCTGTGCTTCACCGGGTACAAGTAGCTAAGTATATTTCAAATTCTTTATTAAATTTTATTTATTGTTTTAACATAAGTTTCGAAGGAGAAAATGTATGAGGAATAAACTAAATGTTTTTTAAGTCGTTGTTTTGCTACGGCTACGCTTGGACTCTATTTAACTCAGCTTGGCTTACTTTATCTTCGCGGAACCGAAAGTATGATTATGTGTTCTTGCCTTCGCTATACTTTTGATGGAAGTACATGAAAGTTAATACTATTGGTTCGTCTTAAATTTTCACCAGTCATAGAAAAATATCAATTATCGTTTCATTTATTGCTTCGACATGCTACGCAATTCGAATTGCAAAACACTGCAAGAAACACTGTAAGAAATATTTATATATTTATTTAGAAATAATCTCAAACAAATTTTGTTTGCGATTAAACAAAATAATATATAATATTAATATATATTATATGTGATATCCTAAAAGTAGGAAACTATATTCCGTTTCATTATATATATGTATACGATAGAATCGAAACAGTGACAGCCACGTAACAAAATCTAATTTGAATTCAAATGAAATTTTAAAAGTTTTAAGACTAAATGGATGAACAGTTAAAGTATATTCAAAAGCATGTCAGATCAGTTTCTTTGTGCTGAAAATAATCATTAAATTAAAATTTAAATTTAAAATTTAAAAGTTTTAAGACTAAATGGATGAACAGTTAAAGTATATTCAAAAGCATGTCAGATCAGTTTCTTTGTGCTGAAAATAATCATTAAAATATTTTTTAATATTTCTCATTTTCCCGGGAAATTCGGCTCGGAAATTCCCGCACCCCAAACCCTAATTAAGTAAGGGGTTTCTATATTTTTAGGCTAGCTCATGAAGTGACAGTGATAAAACCAATATAATTTTGAACATAACGAGAGGCACACCACAGGGAGGAGTTATTTCACCACTACTATGGAATCTAGTTATAAATGAAATCCTGTTCGAACTCGAACTGAGGAGGCACTAAAGTAGTTGCATATGCCGCCGACGTAGTGCTGCTGGTCAGAGGCAAGTTTCTGTCAACGATTAGTGAGTTCATGGAACGGTCACTAAAAGGCCTATCACGATGGGCTACACAGAGTGGGTTAGGTGTTAACCCGACGAAAACACAACTAGTTTTTTCACCCGAAAATACAAGATACCCAACAAAGTAAAAGTTTTCCGCGTTGCCGGCCATCGGCCGGAAGATTTCTTGCGTTGCAGGCTTTTGTAATGCGTAGCCGGCGTTGGACATACCTCATAGGAGAAAATCTTTAATCCCGGCCGAAGGAAGTCAACGCAGTAAACTTTTACTTTGCGTAGACGGTTTTGGACATATCCCATAGGAGAAAAGAGACATTTTTAAAATGCGTAGCCCGCTTAGGACATACCCCAAGGAGAAATTTTGTATTCCCGGCCGAAGACCGGCAGCACAAGAAATCTTTACAATGCGTAGCCGGCTTTGGACATACCCCAACTCACTCTTAAGATTTCTGGCGTTGCCGGCCTTCGGCTAGGATTAAAGATTTTCTCCTATGGGGTATGTCCTAGGCTCTCTACGCATTGTAAAAAAGGCTTGCGTTGCAGGCCTTCGGCCGGGATTAATAATTTTCTCCTATAGTGTATGTCCAAAACCGGCTACGTTAAATAAAGGTTTCATCTTTACAATGCGTAGCATGCTTTGGATATACCCCATAGGAGAAAGTCTTTTATCCTGGCCGAAGGCCGGCATTACAGAAAACTTTTTCTTTGCGTAACCGTCTTTGGACATACTGATACATGATACATTAAAGTTTTACGTATTCCAAAAAACATATACAGAGAAGTACAACTAAAAATAAAATAATTCAACATATGTTTACATTTTTCAAATTAAATCATTAAAAAATGACAATAAATTGTACAAAACGAAAATAGAATGTACCGTTTATAAAACTCATTTCCTACTCAATGTTTTTAAAAAATCACGCACGCTGGCAATAGCAAAGTAAAGGTTTTCTACGTTGCAATTGCCAGCGTGCGAGAACTGCCTCTGCGTTGTAGTAGGTAGAACGTTCGCATTACACTCCTTAGGTTGTAAGTTCAAAATTCAGGAGCTTCCAGAAGCAAAAACAAACGTTTGTTCAAGATGGAGAATAATTGCTCACGAACGTCAGGTTCTATATACTACACCATAAAGGCAGTTCTCACACGCTGGAAATGTATTATCAACAAATTAGTAGGTATGTGTATTGTTCTATAAATCAAAAAGAGGTACGTTACACAAATATCTCAAGCTTAATTTGTCCACAATATGGCGCACGCATCATTTTCAGAAATTGTCTGAGCCTGTAATTTCATATAGCATTCACTACACATTTGTAGGTGCTTACATGGTTGCGCCAAAATGTTTGGTGTACCATCACGGTAAATATGGGATAAATAATATTGTTATGTATAATGGCGAATCGCTTCGATTTTCTGTAATTATTTCGTCTTCCTTGCAAGATTCATCTTCTGAATCTTTAGCAGGAGGCTCCTTCAATATATCGTCAATTGGTTCCATTTCTGTGCATTTTAGAATCATTGTCTCGGCTCTCAGTGACGATATTAAAAAGGCGACTCGTTTCAAACCCTTATTTAACGCAAGAACGAATTTGAAAAAAAAATCCATTTGGATGGATTAACCGCCCCAAAACACGTTATACGCTTCAACGGAAGATGTAGTTCGAAATGACTCTCCCACCCACTTTCACTATAGATTTTTCTGAAATTGAATTGAATTGAATTGGCCAAATCTACAGAACATCGTTTACAATATATGGTTTCTAGAGCGAAAAAAGTGGAATCACGAGCGACATTTCTATGAGGCCTATTTTGACCGTAATGTTTCCAGTTGAAATAATAGTTACTATCGCAAATAGAGCGCAAAAAGTTAAATGGAGGCCGAAATTTGTAAGGGAGCTATATCTAAATCTGAACCGATATGACCCATTTTCACGCAGAATGTTTCTTAAGTATAAGCTACTGTGCCAAATTTGAAGAAAATTGGTTAAAGTATGTGATCTCTAGAGCGCAAAAAGTCAAATCGGGAGCGACATTTGTATGGGGGCTGTATCTAAATCTGAACCGATCTGCCTCAAATTTAAAAGGGTTCGTCCGTGGGCAGCATAATTTACTGGTGGTAATATTTTTAGGATCGGAGAATAATTCCGACCTGTACTTTGATTACAAGAACGGACATGGCTAAATCGATTCAAAAAGTGATTCTATGTCGATCGGTTTACTTATCAATGGGTCAATCTCGCTTCCTTTTGGATGTTACAAACAAATGCACAAAGACATAATACCCAGTGGGTATAAAGAATACAAATTCTAAAAGCTTCACACTTTATCTAACAAATACTGTTAGGTGTGAAAATCCGTTCGAAGCAAGTAAAACACGCCAAATGTTTTTGTTCATTATATAGATTTTTAAGTTACCTTTTGCAGCCACTGAAGCTCAAAGTATTGCCAGAAACTTGTATATTTTCCATTTGGGTCGTGCATTCTAGTCTCCGATTTAATTTGATGGTAAACATCGCGTGAGCTGGTAAAAGTGGAAGTGCCAGTACTTTATTATACAAAAGGGAAATTGTTCCTTCCGGATAAGAGGCATAATCGATTTGTATTTGGTGGAAATTTTACGGCGAATGGCCTGGCCTAGTTGTAATGAAACCAGCATCCTTTCAATTGCTTGTGGAAAACATTTGTCTAAAGATTTCCGCAGTCCCATTTCATAATCTAGCATAAATGACTGCGGTTCAAATTTGAAGAATTTATATAGTCCAATAAATGCGTATAACATTTTGATGACTTGTTGGTCGCTAAAACGAAAATATTGGAAATATCTAAAAAATACAAAAAATGCATTTGTATCTCTTTTAGAGGACATCAATATAATTACTTGGTCATCCATGTGTTGTATATAAATTACAAGCAGTTGTTTAAAACTACCTAATGGGACTACTTTAAAAGTGGCATCAATCAAATACCGCCTTTCACCTACGCTGATATTTTCGGAAATGCCTTTCATAATCACCTTCGAAGCGAATATGCAGTAGGCAAAATCTGGCGCCGAAATACACGCTTTATAAAGGTGTTTTGGACAAGAACTATCTGTGGATAATCCATAATTTTGGTTTTTGTTGCGAATTTCAACATATATGATACACATGATGGAAATTAGATGTTTCTCACAAGATAATGCATTGGAAACACAGGGCGTGCGTCTCGGCGTAGAGTTCACGAATTTTATATAATTCCATAACACTTCAGTATGAAGGCTGCAGTATAAAAACTTGCACACAATTTTTGACGCCGGCGTCATTTTACGTGTTTACGTCATTTAAATGCCTTTCATAATCACCTTCGAAGCGAATATGCAGTAGGCAAAATCTGGCGCCGAAATACACGCTTTATAAAGGTGTTTTGGACAAGAACTATCTGTGGATAATCCATAATTTTGGTTTTTGTTGCGAATTTCAACATATATGATACACATGATGGAAATTAGATGTTTCTCACAAGATAATGCATTGGAAACACAGGGCGTGCGTCTCGGCGTAGAGTTCACGAATTTTATATAATTCCATAACACTTCAGTATGAAGGCTGCAGTATAAAAACTTGCACACAATTTTTGACGCCGGCGTCATTTTACGTTTTGGTGGTGGTGGTGTGCAATTCTTGAATCAAACGTTTTTGTTTCGTTTTATAAAATCTCACCAAAAAGTTTGTAGAATTCTTCTTCAACCAAGCTCTGATGATTGTAATGGAATAGGCTTAACAACACCCAATACATACCGTTCGCAATTTTTTTAAAAACCTTTCTAATACCGCTCGATGAATTCACATCACTCATAAGCACAGCCGGAATTCTACATTGTTCTTTCATGACTTGAACCACTTTTAGTTCCTTATATACATTCTCTTGATCAGGATGATTGATATGTTCACTGTTTTTGGATTTAACACAAATTTGGTCAGGAGAAATTTCCACTCTTGCCTTACACAAATTGCTCTAGCAAAATAAAATGTTTTGCCTTTGTAAATAGATTTTTTTAAACAATTGTTTCTCATCGATCAAATAAATCAACTGCGAGGTAACTCTTTTTCCAGTAACGACCTCAAAAGTTAGCGACTCCATTTTGTCTGATTAAACTCCGAACTACTAATAAATTAATTCACTATTCACTTCTATCACCAATAATCACGGACTCGAAACGAAACTAAGACGATCACGACCAAGGAAACACTATTTTACACGTTACAAATTACAAATCAGACAACTGAGAACATTTCGTAGCTAGACTGTATATTCTGTTGAACAATTCTCAGTCTCCGTTATGGCTTATATAAATTAACGAAACATTAGTTTTGTTCGGTTTTTAAAAAAGACCGTCTTTATTGAGTGGTAAAATACAACTGATTAAACTGATCAAAGATAAAATAAAATAATCTTAATTCTAATGTTTGACGTATGAGAGCGACACGTACGAGATTGAGCTGCAGGTGTTCATACTGCAGAATCAGCATTTTGGCGTTGATGTGAATTTCCCGTGGGAACGTTTGGTGAACATGTTGTTACAATGTTTTTGTCGTTAACACTTCCCCACTGAAATTCGAGCGTCCTCGATCGATTTTTCTTTCAAAAATAGGGGATCTGTGAAATCCTCGGTACTTCGATTGTGCCTGGTGATTGATTAGGTAATGACTGATGTACTGACTCTATAATCTCATCCGAAGATTTCTTGGTTGGTAGCTCCGGTAAGGAAACGTGTATTGATGGACTTGTAGTAATAATGGTAGGAGATAATTTATCTTTTTTCCTAGACCATTTTGATTTTAATAACAGGTAACCTACTGATGTTAATGCTATGGACGAAAGCCCAAAGTTCGCAAATAGGCTCCATTTATGTTTATCACCCAAAAGATTTATGAATTTTATGTTATTAATATGAAGCTCCTTCATCATTTCAAGGCTTAGATTTTCTTCAATATTGATTGCAGATAATCTAGGCTGCAGAATTGCTGGTAGGGGATGTAGTGTTATAGTCTCGTGAAAATCAAATATAACGAAAGTTCCAGTTAAATTTCGAGGCTCAGTGTTAATATGAATTGTTCCATTGAATTGATTCAGCAGGATTATTCCAGGGGTGATCTCTTCAATTGCAGGTATCTTTCGATTGTCTATAACGGTGCAGTTGGATATTCGACTCTCAAGTAAATGTCCTATGCAGGTGTCATCATCTAAGTTTTCTAAGTTACTTTTATTACAAAATGTAAGTTTATCATAGAATTTACATTTTGTTTTTATACCATACAGTGTTTTGTTACAGGCTAATACATTTGGATAGGCTATTTTGTTAACAAAATATTCAAATTTGACTGGTTTTATTAGTATTTTATTACAAATATCAAGGTTATTGGTTGGAATACTTATTATGCAAATTAAAGTGTTATGGTTAGAAGCAATTTTTATGTTTGCAAATTCGAATAATTCTTCAAGATTTAAAAACGGCAATTTATTGGTTTCAAAAATTTCTTTAACAATTTCAATTTCTGTATTGGACAATATAAATGAGTTTACAATGCCTAATTTCGCCCAGTGTATGGCGTATTGTATGTTTACTATTTCTTCTTTTATTATGTCTATTCTATATTTCAAATTAGTTATAAATGCATGATCTATACTTCCGTTTGATTTAAGGATCTGTAGAATTTCGTTAGTGGTTCTGACAAGTTCATTTATTTTTTCAGTTGACAATTTATTTATAACAACTTGTTTGTTATTATTATTTAGAACGTTATTTGTTTTCCGTTTTAGAATTTCAAAATCGTTGTGGTCAGGATTTCCTGCTATCCATTTCCACGCCGATCCAATAAAATTGAGGGACCATGTAACTCTTGGTTTTAACCTTTCCAATTGGTTTTGCAATTTCATTAAGTCATTTTGAAATAGTGGGTAAATGAATTTGTCTCTACTGACATCGTGACTTATTACTGTCTGATGGCTGACTATAATCTCCTGGTATTTATCAATGTCAATAATATGAATTAGCTTAAAAATTCCGGTCTGTAGCCTAGCATATCCAGCATCGAAAGTGACAATCTGAGCATTCGTGTGATCCAATATCTGAACGTTAGCATGAACGAAGATACAAATAGTCCTGTAAAAAAGCAATTGTTTATAGTCCTGTAAAAAAGCAATTGTTTAGTTTCTTATATTATTTTTGTGGACAACCCTGCCCGATTCAGTAATAACGGTGGTATTTTTATTCTCTTTTACAATTTAATTCCTGTAAGTTCTGCTGAGTTTCGTTCCTTTTCTTTTATTTTGTTTAACAAAAATTTCCTGGCCTATTTCATAATTTTTTGGTGCCGATTTCTTCTGGTTGTGGTAATTTAAATCAATTGCCTGTTTTTGCTTAATTCTTTCCAAAATATCTAATCTTGTTCTCTCGACATCCTGTGGGTCAATACTAATTCTCTGTGGAAAGAAAG
This sequence comes from Polietes domitor, assembly GCA_947397865.1. Taxonomy (NCBI): domain Eukaryota; kingdom Metazoa; phylum Arthropoda; class Insecta; order Diptera; family Muscidae; genus Polietes; species Polietes domitor. The sequence continues at coordinate 92,553,613 of OX377618.1, read as the reverse complement.
CCTCAATTGGTTTTTTTTGTATAGTTGAGTGTATGGTGTTATTGTATTCAAAAATTGACTTACTTAAAAGGTCCGAAAGTGAATTGTGAACATTTTCTACTTTTAGGCAACGCATAACCTCAGATAGTGTAGAATGAAATTTTTCTATCTGGCCATTCACACTACTGCTATATGGAGGGATTCTAAATACTCGCACATTATATTGATTTTCAAGCATGAAAATAATAGAAGTGGAATTAAAAGATTTCTCATTATCAATGACGACTATTTCGGGCATTCCGAAGTTAAGAAGTATTTCCCTGAGATGTTCCTTCACATCTTCAGTGGCTCTAGATTTCAGCACTCTAGCCTGCGCATATTTAGAGAATTTGTCTATTGCTGTGAGAATGGGAGTTTTCTCAGTAATGTATATATCTATGTGGACGATTTGCCCGGGGAACTGTGGAATTGGTGTTACGAATAATTCTGTGTTATTTGGATGCCTTTCATACTTATTTTCTTTACAGACCTTACATTGTCTTAAAATCCTCTTTTTTCGCATAAATCTGAGGAAAATAAAATTTTGAAATTATCTGGTTTTTGTTTTCAATACTGTTTCTATGTGCTCTATTGTGTTCCTGTATTATCTCATTTTCCTGGTCTTCGGGGTCTTTAAGATCTGTTACCATAGTCGTGGAGTACTTCACTTTGTATCGTGTGAAATGTTATATTTACTGTAACTTCCCTAGAATATCATCGGTGGTCATAATTTATCCCTTTCAAAATTTTCGTCGATATTCTCGATATATTCTCTCAGAGGTGGGAGCTGTTGCCCTTCCTCATAACTTTCCATCTGTGTCTCGTACACGGGTTCAACATTGTTCCCTGTTGTAATAGTGTCTACATGAAAGTTCCTCTGTAACTTCGTAGGTGGAGGCCCCTGTGAAGGATCCGGAGGCCTTTTACCAACAAATTGATTAACGGCTGGTCTATTCATATAGTTCACAGCCCTGGTCCGCATGGATGAATCTACATCCATTGGTTCCGGTCTAGGTTGAGGTTTTGGCGCTATAGGCCTAGTCGGTGGGAAATTTTGTGCATGAACGTATCCCTGTTGGGGATTCTGACTAAAATACTGTTGATGTTGACCCGGAATATTCGTCGGTGTGTATTGTCCTTGAAGAATCTGATTATATTTTGGTTGACGTCCCCTTGGTGTTGGCGGAGGTGCATGTTTTGGTACTTTATTAGAGACCTGGTGGCTATTAGCATACCAAGCTCTGAATTGTTAATTTTCTAATTTCAGACACAGATGTAATGCCTGTGGAAGATCGGTCGGTTCTCTGATACCGAGAAGACGTGGCAGATCGCCATTTAATCCACGAATAAACGTGTCTAATGCCTTGTCCCTATACGTTTGAGTCAAAAGTTCCAGAGACACACGTCCTATTTCCATGCAAGACAATTTATTAATGATAAGCGATAAATGTGAGTAGACGAACTGATAAAAATCTTGAACAGTTTTATTCCTCTGGAGCAGAGTCGTCATCTGGTATTCGAGCGTGGTTAAATCACGCTTATCCGCATAATGAAGAGTTAGGCATTTTGATATGCAATCCCAATTAAGGGGTGTATTGTAAGACTCTAAAGCTGACGACGCAGCGCCTATTATTTTATTCCTAATGTCATTAATTATCGCATAATATTTCGGCGTGCCTTTAGAAGAATTATAGAGATTAATAACACGATCAACACTTTTTTCCATGGACTAAATTCAGATGGATCTCCGGAGAAATCCCTTAAGCATTTAACGACATCGGGAACTTTATCCAGGTCGGATAAATTATTCTTGAATCGTTCATCAATTTCCTGATCATGGCGTTCTATCCCTGAATTGGGATTCAAAATCCTCCTGACATGAATTTGGCACTGTTGTGCACAAAGATTTGAAATTGCAGCTTGTAGTTCCACATTTAAATTCCCTATTGATGATCTATCCTGATTAGCAGGTCCTGGGATATTATTAATATCCTCACCCTCCCCTCTATCTTCAGCAGCATGCCCAGCAGGAATATTAAGGATTGGGGGACGAATCAAGTTGTTCGGATTGGACATTATACCTTATTTAAAATTTAAACTGTATTTCACTGATACTGGGTACGTAATTCTCGACGTATCGCTCAATTCTATTATTCGAAATATTTTAATATTCTTGAAGAATTTCTTTTCACTATATTATATTATTTGTATTACTGGCAAAGGCAATTTTAGTACAAAGTTTTTAATTTAAAATTTTTGCTTAATTTTACTAGACAAAATTTCACTTGTAAATGTTTTTTAATTTTTGCATTTCACTGAATTTCTTTGATTTTAATGCACTTAACTTAACTTAAACTTAATGTAATAAGAAATTTATCACTACAAAGCCGGATGCTCGCATTATCCGTTTTTTCTACTGATACTAAGGGTGCTTCACTTCACTGCTGCTTTGCTGGATCGTCTGCGACTGGAATCCTTGATAAATGTCTTTGTGATATGTTAATTAGTTTAAGTAGCCAAAGGATACTTTTATTCAGTAACCAACAGAGTACTTTTTTATTTTTTTTGTAGCCGAAGGGTACTTTTTTATAAAAAACGCGCGTTTTGTAGCCGAAGGGTACTTTTTACGGAAGCGTTTTTCACGTTGGGCGCCAATTAACGAAACATTAGTATTCTTCGATTTTTAAAAAAGACCGTCTTTATTGAGTGGTAAAATACAACTGATTAAAGTGATCAAAGATAAAATAAAATAATCTTAATTCTAATGTTTGACGTATGAGAGCGACACGTATGAGATTGAGCTGCAGGTGTTCATACTGCAGAATCAGCATTTTGGCGTTGATGTGAATTTCCCGTGGGAACGTTTGGTGAACATGTTGTTACAATGTTTTTGTCGTTAACATATATCTGGTTTCAGGAACGTATCCAAATTCTTTTTGAGTGGACGATACTATACTTTATAAATTATTGATAACTGAAAAAGCGAGTTGTGGGAGGCTCCCATTCTACTTCGCCTCTAGCGATAAAAAAACACATAACTACAACAGTTTCATTCAGATGGGCTTCTAAGTATTATTCACTTTACGAAAATGTCATAAGGCCCAAATACTGCTTCATAATTATTTGGGCTTTCTGACATTTTTCTTGGGCATTATGACATTTTTATCTCCCAAATTTGGGCAATAAAACGTCACAACGTCCAATCAAAATGTCAGAAAGCCCAACAAACATCTTTGGGCCTTATGACGCAAAGTTTGGGCTTTATGACCTTCTTTTGGGCTTTAGGTATTTTCGTAAAATTAAAGATTTTCTCCTATGGGGTATGTCCAAAGTCGGCTACGCAAAGTAAAACTTTTCTGCATTGCCGACCCACGGCCGGGATTAAAGATTTTCTCGTATGGTGTATATCCAAAGACGGCTACGCATTGTAATGGTTTTTTACGTTGCTGGCCTTCGGCCGGGATTAAAAATTTTCTCCTATGACGTACATCCAAAGCCGGCTATTGGGTTTTATGACGGTCCGTGGATTGGGCGTTATAGTTTTGTGCGTTATAGCCTAGAATTAATGTCACAATGCCCAATCGCAACGACATATTGTCCAAAAAATCGATAAATTTTACAACAACATAATCAATGTATAGTTTTTGGGCTTTATGACATTTTCAATTTAGGCGTTATGACCGTACGCCCGCCTGGCTAAGAGATACAACGATATTCGACCGATCTATCGACATATCCGAAATTCGTTCTAGTTTCTGCAAACAAATTTATCGAGTTTGCAATACTGTCCAACGTCAATTCGTTAATGATTCTTACTAATGAAGTAGTCCCAATTTCAGAAGGCCTGTACAAAATTAGGTCAGCGCACCTATTTAAATAATCCGCTGGAACAAAAACAATTTAACTCAAAACTTTAGATTCTAGAACACTTGCTACATTCCCAGATTTAATACCTGTTAAGGGATTAAAAGACGCCTTCTTTCAATTATCCTTTCACAAATTATGAACAAAGTAAACCGTATCTTCGTCTTACTCGCTTGAATTTTCCTTCTTCTTTCTATTTTTCTATTTTTCCCTTGCATCCAAAGTAAGTAAAAATATTTTTACTGAAATCTCTTTTAATTTAACAAAATTGATTGCCGATGATTTAGGTGTTTTATCAGAGGCATGTCAAAAGCTAAAGTAGATGTTTCCCCCAAACCATTCATTCGCACGCACAAACACACATTTTGGTGAGCAACTCTATACCTCTTGCAACTCCGACGGAGGAAACATCGCAAGGCAACATGATTCACACTATTTCATAAAATGGCACTCTACACAAGCATGCCTCAGAGAATTTGTTTGGGGAAGAACGCCCTATGAACCATTAAACATGAGCTGAGTTCAAAATATATAACATTTTGGAAAGATACATATTGCAACTCAACTTAAGCTTCGAACATTCACGAACGCAATTTTCAATCATTTATATCCATAATCTGATAATGATTTACAATATTTATATGTTGTAAATGTCAATCTTTTGGTAAGCAGTTCGTTGGAATTGTTTACCACTTTTTCGTGTGGCCCAAAATTACATGGAATTTTGTCTGGACTGAATTTTGCTTTGGTTTTGAAGTTCTTGCCAAAGCGTGGACGGAAATGAAGAGATGGGAAAAATTGATAGTATAAATTATTTGGCAAACAATTCTTTGGAATTTTGAATGTATGATTTTCCGATTAATTCTGATTCGGTTTATTTGAGGGGAAAATTGGGAGACATAGTTACGTTAAATTATATTAGCAGGTGTAAGTAGAATATTGGGTGACACTATAACATTGTTACGTTAAATTATATTAGCAGGTGTAAGTAGAATATTGGATGACACTATAACACTCCCACCGTAAGCATGAGGCTCCGACGAAATTTGTAAGATTGAAATTTTTCGTTTTGTTACAAAAATTATTATTAATATGATAATCAATATTATTATTAAGTCTATGCTTATGCTTATTACATTTGAATTGTTGTTTTGATATAAAATTTTTCTTATGGCTTCTTCGTGTTTAATTTGCTTGATATAAAGAGATTCCAATTTTATACTTGCCATAGAACTAGATTTTTCTTTTATTTTGGTTATTACATTTAGTAAAATGAACTTATCATTTTGATTTTTACATTTGAATAGGTTTTGTTAAGCGTTTTAATTTCACAATTTTCAAATTTCAGTAGAAAGTTTCCTTTCATTTTTATATCCATTTTGTGGCAGTTATGTGACATTTTGTTAAAAAAGTTTTTAAATATGAGTATACCGGGGATAATTTCCGTTACAATTGTTTGATTTAACTTTTCCATATTACAATATGCTTCCTTAAAATTAAGTATGTTTGTTAAACATCTATCATTTAGTTTAACTAAGTTTTTTCTTAGTTTATCTTTGATGTCGATATCATAAATAGTGTTGTTCAAGTCCACTAATATCTCATAAGTATCAAGAATTATTGATTTATTATCAATATTTGGAATTGGTTCAAACACTATTTTTGATAGAACGTTCTCCGAATATTGTGGAATTAGTAGAATTATCACGATATTATTATTGTCAAGACCTACGGCCACTTTTATGTTCGTATAACTGTCAAAGTCGTTAGTTAAGTCTAGTTCGGTTCTTGTCAGTATGTCTGTAGGGATTATTCCGAGTTTGCTAGAAAATATAATTTGTCCTATGTCATCTATATGGTCCCGTAATAGTGAGATATCGTTGTTTATCTGATATATTTGTCCCAAGAATGAAACTTCGTCCTCTAAGGTCGATATTTTATTCTGTCTTTGAACCTGTTCAGATAGTTTCCTATCAGGATCTGTTACGTATCTGGTCAGAAATAAAATTGTTAACGTATGTCAAATTGTCTATTCTGTCTGTCAAGGTTCTTTCATTTCCATATAATGATCTTAGTGATGTAGGGACTACTTTCCTCGAAATACTTTATCATTAATAACTTGTTTTAATATTTACAAAATCTATTTAAGTATGCTTTGCTTTTTGGAAATAATTTTGTATGTCAATAAAATAAAATAGTTAGTCTTTTCATAGAACTTGAATTCGTAGCACGAAGTTCGGTAATATATTTACAACAGTAATCGTAGCAATACCTACAATTTGACCCCTACAATGTCTATGCAAGCTCCGGACAATACCACGATGGAAACAACCAACAACACAAGTTCGCCCAATGACTTAAGAATCAAATCGGCAAGAATCGCAAAACTGCCAGTATTTTGGAAAGAGGAAACGTTAGTCTGGTTCATTCAAGTTGAGGCCACATTTCGCCTACATGGAATTACTCAAGATTCTACCAAATACGAATACCTCGTGTCAAATCTCGACCCATCAATTTTGTTCTTGGTCAGAGATATAGTCCTAACCACCTCGATGACAGAAAAGTACGCTGCCATGAAACAACGTATCACAGATTCTTTCGCAGAATCCACTGAAAACCAAATCAAGCGACTTTTAAATGGTTTAGAATTGGGTGATCAGAAGCCTTCACATTATTTGCAACGTTTGAAATCCCTATCAGCAGGCAAGGCTAGTGACGACGTCCTAATGTCCCTATTTCTCGAACGCTTGCCTGAGAAGATTCGATGCATATTAGCTGTCTGCGACTCCCAGGACATCGATAAATTAGCTCTCCAGGCAGACAAGATTCTGGAAACATTCTCGAGTTCCACATCACTTTTTGTGTCTGAAGTTCAACAAGTTCCTGAAGCACACAACATGTCTGAAAAACTCGACGTACTCATCGCAAGAATAGATGCATTAGAATCCGGCTCAAGAAATGATAAGCGGTCTCCTTCAAGACACCGTTCAAGCTCCAGAGGAGGTCGACACAACCAAGGCAAGTGCTGGTATCATTTTCGTTTTGGTGAAAATGCTCGTAAATGCATTCCACCATGCAACTTCAGCGACTCAAAAAACTAATTTCTCCATCGAAATCAGTTTCGGCCAACAGTTTCGATGGAGGCTGCTCAAGTCGACTTTTTGTATTTGACGTGAAATCCAAAATACAATTTCTAGTTGATACTGGAGCTGGAATATCGGTCTATCCCTGCAAAAACCACAAAAATCCTAACAAATTATGTCTGTATGCTGCAAATGGTTCCGAAATCAAAACGTATGGCACTATACTCCTACCTGTCAATCTAGGACTTCGTAGATCGTTCGCCTGGAATTTCATACTCGCAGATGTTTCACGTCCAATTATCGGTGCTGATTTTCTTCGTCACTATCATCTTTTACCTGACCTCAAATCTCGGAAATTAATAGACGGGAACACCAATGTGCAATGAAGATTTCCATGGTATAAAAATGGTTTCTGGAGATTCTGGCTATCATCGTTTACTCAAGCAGTACCCTGAAATAATTATGCATAACGAAAATTTTACTTCCGAACACGGTGTTTATCATCATATTGTAACACGTGGCCCACCTGTATCATGTAAAAGTAGAAGACTGTATCCAGTGAAATTGAAAGCTGCAAAAGAAGAGTTCCAGTACGTGATTAACAAAGGCATAGTAAGGCCATCAAACAGCAACTGGGCAAATCCACTACACATGGTTAAAAAACCCAATGGTGAATGGAGGTCATGTGGGGACTACCGAGCTCTTAACAATATCACTGTCGCAGATAAGTATCCCGTTCCTTACCTAACAGATTTTCAGATGAACGTCCATGAATCTGTGATATTTTCGAAGCTAGATCTCACGAAGGCCTTCTATCAAATTCCAGTGCATCCGGACGATGTTCCGAAGACGGCGGTGATAACTCCATTTGGCCTATTCGAATTCTTAAGAATGCCATTTGGATTATGCAATGCTGCCCAGACTTTTCAGCGTTTCATCGATGGAGTGTGCAGAGATCTCGATTTTGTTTTCGTATACATTGATGATGTGTGTATTTTCTCGCGATCCGAGGAGGAACATTTGGATCATCTCAAGACTCTATTTGAGCGTTTCAAGAAGTATGGAATTTTCAACCCCGCAAAATGTGTTTTTGGAGTACAGGAAATTGATTTCCTTGGACATCGCATTACTCCCAGTGGAATTAGTCCATTACCTGGGAAGGTTGACGCCATCCAATCATTTCCGCTTCCCAAAACCATCAAAGATCTTCGACGTTTTTTAGCGATGCTAAACTTCTATCTCAAATTTCTTCCACGAGGGGCAATATCGCAGGCAGTTCTCAATGAAATATTAAAAGGTGAGACGAGGAAGAACGACACCCTCAAGATTAACTGGTCTGCAGATTTAATTAAAGCTTTTGAAACCTGTAAACAAGAACTGTCTAACGCATCATTGCTCACTCACCCTATTCCAAATGCTTCGCTCGTATTAAAAGTCGATGCATCAAATTTCGCAATAGGTGCAGTTCTTGAGCAATTCTTCTCGGATTCTTCTCCAAAAAGTTAACTGCAACCCAAATGAAGTACAGCGCGTACGATCGGGAACTATTAGCAATATACAAGGGCATACATCATTTTCGATATTACCTGGAGGCAAAAAAATTTATCATTTTAACAGATCATCGCCCGCTAACGTTTGCATTGCAGCAGAAATTGGAAAAAGCATCCCCAAGACAACGTAACCACTTGGATTTCATTGCCCAGTTTTCAACAGATATCAGGCACATCTCAGGTTCTCAGAATATAACAGCAGATGCCTTATCACGAATTGAATCTGCCAAGATTCAAGTTCTAGATTACGATAAACTTTCAATTGCCCAAGAAGAGGATCAAGATCTATAACAAATTAAATTATGCCGAAAGAAGAACATCAATGCAGTGAACATTCCAAATACAAAGTTAAAAATATGGTGTGATATTTCAACCGGTATACCCCGACCATATCTTCCAACGGGTTTCCGCAAGCAAGTTTTTCACAATCTGCATAGTCTCTCGCATCCTGGAATTCGTGCATCTCGCAAGTTAATACGCAAGAAATTCTTCTGGCCGTCAATGAATAAAGACGTCAATAATTGGACACGAACATGTTTGGAATGTCAAGGTTGTAAAGTTAGCAGGCACACCAAGAGTGAGTTCGGTACGTTCCCAACAACAACGTCTCGTTTCGCAGTTGTACATTTAGACATCGTGGGACCTCTACCGCCATCCGAGGGTTTCTCATATCTGCTAACTTGCGTTGACCGTTTCAGTCGATGGCCGGAAGCAATACCTTTACAAGATATACGAGCCGAAACCGTTTTCAATGCATTCTACAACAATTGGGTCTGTCGATATGCGTACCAAATTCTGTTACCACAGATCGTGGCACACAATTTACGTCTCATATGTTTAAAGAGATAACAAATCATTTGGGTATTAACCATAATTTCACAACGGCATTTCATCCCCAATCTAACGGTCTTGTGGAGCGATTTCACAGAGTTCTGAAATCCGAATTAACATGCGCTGATAATGTTCAATGGACTAAGACACTCAACACAGTTCTCTTAGGGATCAGGTCTATCACTAAAGAAGATATTGGAGCATCACCAGCGGAAATCCTTTATGGTGAACCAGTACATCTTCCAGGAGATTTTTTTAAGAGGACTCCAAACATCGATCCAACAAGCCAGCTTTCCGTTATCAAAAATGCAATCAGCAAAATAAAACCAACCGAGTGTAACCACCATTCCAAGTCAACTTTCTTTATATAGGACCTTTCAAAGTTCTTGAAAGGAGTAAAAAAGTTTACACGGTTTTGGTTAATGAAAATGCTGTCAAAATGTCTATAGACCGACTCAAGCCAGCATTTATTCTCAACAATGAAAATGTTTTAAGCAGTACAACCGCAAATCCAAAAAAATCAGCTGAAAACAGGAAAACGCGCTATGGAAGAATAATCAAGATACCTGAACGTTTTTAGCGTTCATCGAGGGGGGAGTACTGTAGGGACTACTTTCCTCGAAATACTTTATCATTAATAACTTGTTTTAATATTTACAAAATCTATTTAAGTATGCTTTGCTTTTTGGAAATAATTTTGTATGTCAATAAAATAAAATAGTTAGTCTTTTCATAGAACTTGAATTCGTAGCACGAAGTTCGGTAATATATTTACAACAGTAATCGTAGCAATACCTACAGTGAGTTGTCAATCCGCCTTTCGTCATCACTGTCCATTGATCCTGCTATGAGTTTCAGTCCTTTCCCTAATACGTTCACCAGTCCGCGTTTCGATCTGAAATGTGGGTTGAGGTTCTCTATCTTGCCTTTTAGCAGTGCAAAATTCTTATTTGTCGTATCCAATAGGGTCTTAGTTTCGACGGTGGTCGTATTTAGTTTGTGTATGTTGTCAAGGATTAAGTCGAGTGTTTCCGTATAGGAAGTAATGTTGACAATGTGGAGAATTTTGTTGTATTGTTCGATCACCTTTATTTCATCTAATTTAATCGGTATATATCCGTTGTTGTTGGTTAGGTCCTGTATATCGAGAGTCTGGGCGTTTATCGTCGTCAAGAAGAATATTATCAAGATATAGGTCGTCATCTAAAATATAACATCATTTATTAGCTTCAATAGTTGGGTTATCTCTGTCTTGATATTTTTTCTTAGGTCTAACGTGTGTCTTATAGTATTTATGTCCTGTAGTCTTGCTTGCAATGTGTTCCTCGTCCACTTTCAAAGCGTCTATTTTCCTATATTTGCGGTGGTTTTTTCCGCCTCTAATTTCCTTTATGAAGTTAGCTCCTTCTTCTAATTAAACTTCATTTCTGTTCTTATTCAGTCTTTTAATATAACCTTCCTTCTTTGAAGCTATCTTGTCATGGATTTCATTATACTTGTCCTCGTGAACCTTGCCTTTAACGAAATCTATGGGCCTGATGCCAGTAGTACTGTGTACTGTATTGTTGTAGAATCCAATGATTCTAATTATCTTCTCTTCTATGGTCTCGTCCTTGTTCTGTTCGTTATGTCTAAGGAGTCTTATGTGTTCATTAATTGTATTGTGCAACCTTTCCACATCGGCATTGGACGTGTGGTTACTATTTGATGTGAAATGGATGTCAATGTTTTCCTCGCTTAGGAATTGTCTCATCGGAATGGCCTTAAAACCCAGTTCGTTGTCAACTATTATTTTTCCTATCTTTCCATATGTATTTATAAACTGGAGAAGTTTGGTCTTGAATTCTGTCCATGATCTTCCAATTATTTTGTAGGCCACAGCAAATTTCGAAAACTTGGGTATCATTGTCATAAAAAGAGTTTTTCCTAATGAATAAAAAACATCTATATGCACTATTTCACGTGGGTTATTCGGTGTTTCCGTTATCTTAAAAGGAATTCTAGGAGGGTTCCTATCGTATTTCTCGAGATTACATATTTCACAGTTATTAATGAATTGGGTTATCCTTAGTTTTAATTTTGGATTATAGATCTTGATCTTCAATTCTTCGAATACAGCCTGTATTCCTGTATGATTCTTATCTAAATGTTCCTTTTTTATAACTTCCGTTAATTTGAGTTCGTCCTCTATATCTTCCAATTTTTTAGAGCACCTTATTATAATAAAATTCTTATTCTCCGAAAATAGTTCACAGTAAGTATTGCGGAATGTATCATTGAACTCTTCGTCTATCATAATTGCGTTTATGCGGTCTGGGTCAAAATGGGTCTTCAACAAGGTGATTGCGTATTCTCTGTCGAGCTTTTTTATTTCTATGGTTTTCCTAGTATTCTGGAATGCTTTCTCGTTCCTTATTCTCGCGGAACCCGATGTTATTTTTTTTTAAATAATTTGGGTTCTAAACATATTGATAGGTGAGTTGCTTTCCTTTATGGCGGACTCATGGAATTTTAGTAAGTTCACATCTGGGAGTTCCCGTTTGATTCTTGATAATGCATCGGCGTTGCTATTTTTCGTACCTTTCTTATACTTGATCTCATAATCGAATTCCGATAGTCTGAGTCTCCATCTAACGAGTTTAGAATTTGGTTCCTTAATCGAGAAGAGCCATGTCAACGGTCTGTGGTAGGTCTCAATAAGCCATTTTCGCCCGAAAAGGTATGGCCTGAAATATTTGGTGGCCCAAATTATAGCCAATAGTTCGTTTTCTATTGTGCTATAATTGATCTCATGTTCATTAAGTGTCCGACTCGCATAACAAATTGGGTGATCATCTTGAGAAAGTATGGCGCTCAGTGCATAATTACTAGCATCTGTCGTGAGAGTGAACTTCTTTGAAAAGTCAGGGTATGCGAGAATTGGGTCATTAGTCAGGAGTTTTTTAAATGTATTGAAACTGTCTTGGTATTTTTGGTCAGAGGGGATAACGTCTTTTTTCAAGAAAATTGTCATTGGTTTAGCAATCAGAGAATAATCCTTAATAAACTTTCTATAATAACCTGTTAATCCTAAAAACTGTTTAATTTGCGTTGGAGTTTTGGGTAAAGGAAAATTAATAACGCATTCGATCTTTTTTGGGTTGGGTTTTATTCCGTTCTGGGTAACTACATGTCCGAGGAACTCAGTTTCTCTTTTGAAAAATTCTGATTTATCCAGTTGTACTTTTAAGTTATCTTCTTCTAATCGCTGAAAAATTAGCTTTATTGATTGTACATGTTCTTGGAGGGAGGTAGAAAATATTATTATGTCATCGAGATAGACAAGACATATTTTATTAATGTATTCTTGCAGAACTGTGTTCATTAATCTTTGGAATGTTGCGGGAGCGGTTTTTAAACCAAACGGCATTCTCAAGAATTCATAATGTCCTCCCTCGACGGTAAAAGCTGTCTTATGTACATCGGTTTCGTCAACTTCTATCTGGTAAAAACCTTTAGCCAGATCTAGTGTGGTAAAATACATGCTCTTTCCAAGTTTATCAAGTATTTCTTCAATATTTGGGAAGGGATAACGGTCGTCTATGGTGACTTCATTTAATTTCCTATAGTCGACTACGAGTCGCCATTTCTTTTTTTCACTTGCATCCTCCTTTTTAGGTACGATCCAAATAGGTGCAGAATACGGGGATTAACTATGTCGTATTATTCCATTATCTAACATATCTTGAATTTGGCTCTGTACTTCTTGCTTGTGGATGTAAGGGTACCTGTACGATTTAGAATAAATTGGAATTTTGTTTGTTGTATTTATTTTGTGTTTTACTGCATTAGTAAACGTTAGATTGGAATCTGACCGGTAAAATATGTTATGATAACGTTTTATCACTTTCAGGATTTCTGCCTTTTCTTCAGAGTTCATGTTGTAATATTGGTTCAGACTGTTGAAATTCTTTATCCATTACGCAGAAATTGTTTGCATCGACTATTGTCAGATCTGCTTTATTAATATGTACTATGTCCAAACTGTCAACGGAAGTCTGCATCTCGACTTTAAATTTCTGGACGTCATATAGTCCTTCTTGGAGAATTAAATCGCCTGTGTTGTTACGTTGTTCCTTGAGGTGAATAAGTCCATTTTCCTCTGCCACTACAAATTGGATTGTTCGAGTTTTACCATATAAAAGAGGAATTTGTTTGTTGTCAATGGTTAGTGTATTATCTAGTTAGTGTATTATCTATAATCTATTTTTGCCTTGAAACGTTTAAGGACGTCGTTCCCGATTATTCCATCGTAGAAGTCATGAAAGTTGCACTCTATCAAATTGAAACTTTCATTGGCGTCGCCAAGTTCAGAGAAAAGAGGTACTCTATATATGATGGCGGTTTTATCTGGTTTTGGAGGGTCTTGAGTGTCAGTGGTCCTGATTTGATCCTCCATTTTGGGTTACATAATCCGGGATTTACTATGGAGTGTGTAGCTCCAGTGTCTATGATGAATTTTAATTTACCTTTTACTATTAAATGGGGTAATTCTCCTGTGAGGCCTGTATAAGAAAATTTTCGGAAGTGTTAATATCAACATGTTGATCGGAGTTTTCCACGTTATCTGGAAGCCATGACTGCTGTGGTGGTTGGTCATCATCTGTATTCCGATTATTACAATAATCTTCATCATAATCCTGATCGTCGTGAAATAGATATTGTTCCTGGTCGTTGGTTTGGAAGTTGTCTTCAATCATATTTATATCCATGGGTTCAGGAATTTGTCGGTTGTTCATTCGGAAGTTATGTGGTCGTTGTCCATAATTTTCAGGTCGGGGTTGGGGGTAATTGTTATTAGGCTGTGCAAAATTACGTTGATGGTTATTCCAATTGGGTCCGTTCGGTTTGGAGATATTATTTTGGTTGTATCTAATCTGGTTTCCTTTGTCCGTTGTGCTGAGTTCTGTTATTATCTTGTTTTCCTTCTTTTGTTTGTATTTTGTTTTTGGTCGTCCTTTTGGTAGTTCTGCTTATTTAGTTGTTTTCCATTATGTCCAAAAATTCCATTGGAGCCTGTGGAGTAAGCATATCCAGATTGAAACAAAATCTCCATTGCTCCTTCCAAATTGTCTGGATTTCTGCAAGTAAGTATTGTTTTCATGGGTTCGGGCATTTTCTCTTTAAAGACGTTCAGAGCTGTCCTCATGTTATTTCTTGCACACTCGTTTGCTGCAGGTCCTGCTCCTATTAGGGTAATAGTCTTGTTGTTAAGGCTCCTAAGACGTTGTTTTATGTCGTTATAAAACTCCACGCAGTTGGTCCTGAAGGTAGTACTCTTCAGTTTGTCGAAAAGTTCCTCCAAACTGCATTTTTCACCAAAATTGTTAATAAGGACTGTCTTAACGTCTGCCCAAGATTGTGCCTGGCAATTAATTTCTATTATTTCCCTAGCCTTTCCTTTAAGCTTACTTTTGATTATGTCGCTGAATAAATACTGCGACTGTTCATCATATGATCTTAGAATAGGATAAACTCTTTCAATTAAATTAAGGAACGTCTGAAGATCCCGGTGATCTCCGTTAAATTCTGGAAGAAGACCGAGATACTTAAGAGGGTCTATTCTAACAGATAGAGGGGCGACTGGTTCTGCCATCTCAATAGTTTCTCTAGTTACAAGTGAATTCGACGTCTCCGTCTTCTATTAATCCGTCTATTCCTACTAAGTCTTCGGGGGCGAATATTGTCGTTTAGTCCGATGTTTTCGTTAACGTCGGTCGAATATCCGTCATTCGATTCAAAACCTGAGTCAAGCGTTCGAGTGAATTCTGTTACTTCCACTTCTATTCCCAATTCTAAATCAGTAGGATAATCCGAAACTGACTCAGTGTCGCTCATTAAACACAAAAAAAAACTTATTTTCTACCACAAAATTTCTTATATATCTTAAATATAACTTATGCAATTTTACTCTACAGTTGCTTCCTTCTGGTGGTGTAGATGGTTTCCTTGGTGGTTGGATGTAATTTTGTGCGGTTTCTGTTCTTCTTCTCGGCAAACTTTAAATGCAAGTCCGGTTACTGCCACTTGTTTTTTTTTTGTAACTTTTAAGTTATTTGTCGTAAAGATCTTAGTCTTTTTTAGGGGGAACAAAAATTTTGTTTAATAATTTTTTCTTAAAGTCACTTTTTTTTAATAAGGATATTAATTCCTTTTTGTCCATAAATTTGGAAAATTTGTTAATTTAAACCCGCGTAAAGATCTTAAAGTCTTTTTAGGGGGAACAAAAATGTTGTTTCAGAATCATTTCTTAAAGTCACTTTTTCATTAAGGATCTAAAGTCCTTTTTATTTAAAAAAAATGTTGTTCGTAAGGATAAGTCCTTTTTTGAACGAAGGATCTAAAGTCCTTTTTTGAACGAAGGATCTAAAGTCCCTTTAAAAAAAAATGCGTTCACAAGGATAAATTCCATTTTTTGAACTAAGGATCTAGAGTCCTTTATTATATATATTTTTTTCGAACTCGCGGAAGGATCTTTTCTTTTAAGTCCTTCTATTTTTGGTTCCACGACTAAACGTTAAAACGTATATATGTTCGATACATATATCGCGGATCCTACCGACTGCGCCACTTTTGTAATCACTTTGTGTGAACGAAAAAAAATAAAAATAAATTAATTTTTTATTCAATCTTTCAAGTTTTTACTTTATTTGCGAGTTCCTTTTATTTTTGAATCTATCTTAAGACTACTCGATCGGTTCGATCGTACAATATTTATATGTTGTAAATGTCAATCTTTTGGTAAGCAGTTCGTTGGAACTGTTTACCACTTTTTCGTGTGGCCCAAAATTACATGGAATTTTGTCTGGTCTGAATTTTGCTTTGGTTTTGAAGTTCTTGCCAAAGCGTGAACGGAAATGTAGAAATGGGAAAAATTGATAGTATAAATTATTTGGCAAACAATTCTTTGGAATTGTTTGTTCTCCCGTCTGTGGTAACGGAAGTGCAAAACGTGTAACTGAATTGTTGACCGAATTTTGAATGTATGATTTTCCGATTAATTCTGAGTCGGTTTATTTGAGGGGAAAATTGGGAGACATTGTTACGTTAAATTATATTAGCAGGTGTAAGTGGAATATTGGGTGACACTATAACATTGTTACGTTAAATTATATTAGCAGGTGTAAGTAGAATATTGGGTGACACTATAACATTTAACCTCTCAAATCACATTGAACCAACAACATAACTAATCTTCGTGCCAAAAGCAAGATTGTAATAATTAAGGTGTACCAAAAGCAAACAGAATGCATACACTTAAATACCACATTTGACTTAATATGTTCGTCATATCCGTCCGACGTCATCGACAGCTTAGCAAGCCTGTAGTCATTGTACTATCTCAGGGTTCAAATATTTACGAGAAAATACCCTCTTCTGTCTACATTGTCCGTCCGTCTATTTTTGATTGTCCATTAAGTCAGTTTGGTTCCCCTACTTCAGCAATCCCAATACCTCATCTACAACACCCTACATTGACTTTCTGTAAATTTCTACTCAAACATTTTTGAAATAACAATTATAATCGTGACCATATTTATTTGTTTTTATTCTTTTTATATATATTCACATAGCAAAATATAATCTTGCAACTACATTCTATATACACACATTTCATTAATTTATATATTTTTTTGGTATGTAATCAATATTTGATTTGAACTGGGATATTGTCCTAGAATGCAAATTTATTTACAAATGGCATGCAAAATGGTCTTGAGCCAGGACAATATCCCAGTTCAAATTTATATATTTTTATATTTATACACTCCACGAGAGTATTATGTCTTTGTGCATTTGTATGTAACACCCAAAAGGAAACGAGTTAGACCCGTTTCGTTTATTATACAGATCGACTTAGAATCACTTTCTGAGTCGATTTAGCACAGTCCGTCTGCTTGTCTGTCTGTCCATCTATTGTTGTAATCAAATTCCAGGTCGCAATTATAGTCCGATCTTAACAAAAATTGGCACACGTAAGTTTTGTGGAACAAGGACGAACGCTATTTAATTTGAGGTAAATCGGTTCAGATTTAGATATAGTCCCCATACAAATGTCGCTCCCGATTTGACTTTTTCCGCTGTAGAAACCACATATTGTACCGGATTTTCTTTAAATTTGGCACAACATCTTATAATCCAACTAGAAACACCTATGTTGAAAGTGGGTAAGATCGGTTCAGATTTAGATATAGCCTACATAAAAATGTTTCTCCCGATTTGACTTTTCCGCTCTATAAAGCATTTATAGAACCAAATTTTCTTCAAATTTGGCTTAACACCTTATAAACTAACTAGAAACACCTGTAGCGAAAGCGGGTTAGATCGGTTCAGATTTATATATATCCCCATATAAATGTCGCTACAAATATATATAGAGCACATATAGTACCCGATTTTCTTCAAATTTGGCTTGACACCTTATAATCTAACACCGAGAAAACGGATTAAATCGGTTCAGATTTATATGTAGCCCCCATACAAATGTCGCTCCCTATTTGACTTTTTTAAAATTGGCACTACATTTTATAATCGCAATAAAAAGTGAATGTGGGTAAGATCGGTTCAGGTTGAGATATAAATTTATTTATATATATACAAATGTTCCTCCCAAATGTTTAACCGATTTTGGACAAACTTTACAAATTAAATTTCACCTACAAACATACATGGTGAAATTGGGTCATATCGTTCCATGTGTCAATATGCCCCATTCAGATGTCCTTCCGATTTAACATTTTTTGTCAAACACTTACACTTACAGGATACAAAAATCCTTCCCGATTCTTAATGTATATATATATATACATATCTCTTAATGTATATATATATATATATACATTAAGAGATTTGGCTTAAAATAACCTTACATCCATAACAATAATCGCGTATGACAAAATAATAAGTAATTTATGAGAAAAAATATAGATATCGCCGAAGGAAAATTTTATAAAAAAAACCGTCATTAAATAATAACTTATATTTTTGAAATATTATTAAAGTGTTTTTAATACATATATTTTAACATTATTTATTATTATTTTAATATACTTGTTTGCATAATTAATTGTAAAGGTTTTTAACAAGATCATTTTCTGATAGTGAATACATAAATTTGAAACTTTCAATAATTTTATCTATACGAGTTTTAACTAACTCTACATCATGCAATCTATGAAGGCGGCGGGTGGAGTAGTGCCAGGGTAATCTCATCATCATCTTAAGAAGTTTATTTTGGCTAATTTGAATTTTTTTGATGTGTGTTTTAGCACACCCTCCCAGGCCCGTGCGCAGGATTTTCCCCTGGGGGGGGGGGTTTTCATCTACACTCAAAAAAATTTTTCCCTATAATGAGTTAAAATTAACTAAAATTTAGGAAACCAAGTACATTTTTACTAAATAAGAAGAATTTTGCTGAAATTTTCCTAAATCTAAGTAAATTTTTCCTAAAAACAAGTAATTTTGTACTAAATTTAAGCAAACTTTTCCTAAAACTAAGTAAATTTTAGTAAAATTTTGTTAAAAAAAAATTCCTAAAACTAAGTAAATGTTTACTCAAATCAAGTACATTTTTACTCAAAGTGAGGACAATTTTGCTGATTTTTTCCTCAAAACGAGTAAATTTTTACTTAAACTGAGGAAAATTTAATTTTATACAAGAAAAAAGGTGAAATTAAAATAAGTTCTTTTTAACTAAAAAATCAAACAAATAGTTTTGCTTCAGAGTATGCAAAACTGATACAAATATGACAACATGAAATATTTCTCAAAAGTTTCGTGATACCTCTGCCATAAAGAGTTGAGCTATTACTCCATGATTGTTACGAAGGCAAGATAGGGGCCTTCGCAGTAGTTGTTTAGAATAATTCATAAAGTATTGAAGAAATAAGTCTCTGCAAACGAACGACAATTGCTTTTTAGATTAATATTCAAGATTTTTTAACAATTTCAAATGTTTTTTATAAGTTCATAAATACCACAGTGCAACACAAAAAAAATAACCATATACGGACACCGCTACATGATAAAAGACCAAAAAAAAAAAGACCCGTGTTTTTTTGTTTCCCCCAAAGTCATGCACTTTTTTTTTATGGGCCCCCAGAGATTTGAGGCCTCGGTGTAATTTTTGGAAAAAAGTGAGCATATTCTCAGGCTCATATCTTGCAAACCGTTCGGAATTTTGATTTACTCTCTGAGGCAAAGTTTGCGATTTTGACCTTGAAGATGAAGTTTTTTTGATTTTATATGTTCACAATTTTTGTTCTTTATGACAAGAGCTAGAACTTTGCCTCAGAGAGTAAATCAAAATTCCGAACGGTTTGCAAGATATGAGCCTGAGAATATGATCACTTTTTTCCAAAAATTACACCGAGGCCTCAAATCTCTGGGGGCCCATAAAAAAAAAAGTGCATGACTTTGGGGGAAACAAAAAAACACGGGTCTTTTTTTTTTTTGGTCTTTTATCATGTAGCGGTGTCCGTATATGGTTATTTTGAAATGACTTCAAAAATGTTGCACAGTGTACTTAAATGTATGAGTAACTCGGCATAAATTTCAGTATACCTTTTAACTTCATTTTAGGAAAAAAACACATTTTTATGTTAAAGTAAATTTTAATTTTTTCCATACAAAAAATTTCAGTTTTTTTTTTCACTTTTCTCATTGTCGGCAAAATTGCATTTCAGTAATCCATCTATCACTACATTCAAAGGAATATGTCAGTAAAAGAAAGAAAAAAGTCTAAAGAAAGAGCAGATTTTCTGTTGTTAAAGAAGAGACAGCAGAGTTGTATCTGCTGAGATGGTAAACAGCCGTTTGCTGTTTTTAGCAATATATATGATACGCATTTTGTCCCAAGCTAATATAATACGCTTATCTATTTTTATATTTTAATTAACAAGAGCCAATTTTAGCAGACTGCAAACTCTTTAGCAGTGTGAATGGCGATGTAAGATTGCAGAAAACTGCTGTTATGCCAAAAAACTGCTGTAATAGCAGCAAGTGCCTGCTGACAGACAGCTCTCTAAGTGTAGAACTTTTTTTAAATAGTTGCTTGAAATTACATACATATCGAGGGCTTATATTCATAAGTGGCTATGAAAAAAACATAACTTTTCAGGTGAGCGAAAAAACTGATTTTCTCCTTAATTTGAAGAGAAATTATTAATCGTTCTTCCAAAGTTTAATCTAAAAAGGATTACTAATTGCTACGATTAAAAAGTTTTCGAAATTTCCTATTATTCGCGGTTTCATGGTTCATAGCCACTTTTGTATGTTTAAAATTGAGCACTATGAATGTTGAAATAAGAATAAGATTTATTGTAAACTCCATAACTTTTTTCATGAAATCTTGGCAATGTTGTATAGAAAACGCATTTTCTGTGATGTAAACAGCGAATTTAAAGATTCCATCTTTATCCGTCAGATTGGTCGATTGTAACATATATGTAGCCAATCGCTGCAATTGATGAAAATCCTAAATTCGCCGTTGCAATTCCTTATATTTTAAATTTCTTCATTCATAATTCTGAAACTTTTCATACACAAATATTCCCCATGAAGTCAGCAATAACATGCCAAAGAAATATTTTGGTATTCTCAATATAATAAAAAGTTACGCCAGTTTTTCTAAATATACTTTTCACAATTTTTGACTTTACAGACACCATTTTTCCTATTTTAGCCTGATAACTGGGGAATCAAAATGCTATTAACGCGAAATGATGGAATTTGATAGTACGATATGCCCTAAATCTAGAAAAATGTTTTAAACAAAATCGTTGTAGCGAAATCTGGCAACTCTCTTTGTGCAAACATCATATTCTGAAAGCGCTCCAATAAGAATTTTTTAAAAAATTATAAAAAATACTTTTACATACGCGTTCGAAATAACAATTAGTTTCGGTCAATTCTGTGTGTTTTTTAACAAGTAAAAAACGTCGAGTATGCCGGCATCAAGTCGCAGAAGTTTAAAAACCAAAAAGATTATTTGCGGGCAATGTAAATTGCAAGCGAAAGAAGATGAAGAGGAGACAATTCAGTGCGATAAATGTTTGAAAACATACCATGCAGTGTGCACACAACTAGACAAACGTCAGTATAACCTTTTGTTGGACGATGAAGATAAAGAGTTTGTGTGTCATGTGTGTAACAACGAAAGTGGTGGGAATGTAAAGAGCGAGCTAAATGAAATAAAAACACAACTAAACAAACTAAATCAGCTGGATGCTATGCAAGAGTCGATGACGTTTATGTCTAAACAGTTTGACGAACTAATAAAAGGTGTAGCAGAAAACAAGAAGAAGTTGGATGCAGTACAAAAAGAAAATAAAATATTGAAAGGAGAAGTGGATGACTTAAAAAAGACTGTTAAATTTTTGAATGACAATCGTGTGCGAAATGATTGTTTAGTTAGTGGAATTGAAGTTGCGGAAAATAAAAATGTTGTAGAGACCGTAATCGAGCTAATGGAAAGCGTTGACGTTAAATTGAGTGCTAATGATTTTGAGGATGCATACGTCATTGGAAAAAATAAGAATGCAAAAAAACAGACCGTTGTTGTAAAATTTAACTCAAAATCGTCAAAGCAGAAAGTTATGTCGGCAAAGCAAAAATTAAATGAGAAAGAAACAACAAAAGATATTTACATTAATGACTTTCTGGCCAAGGAAACGCTTGTATTACTTAATCATGCTAAATCTCTGAAAGCCGTTGGTTATCGCAGAGTCTATGCTGCAGGTGGAAAAGTGTTTGTGAAGATGAGTGAATTGTCGAAGCCCAGACTTATCAATAGTGCTGATGAAGTTGATGTTCTTCTATTGGACTCAACAAGAGCAAGAAGCAGGGTTTCACTAAAGCCGCCGATCAGAGTAGACGTTTTGGATGACAGTGATGAAGAAGACGTTAATTCTGCCTACAAATCACCAACTTAATTTTTGTAAATATATATTCTTTGAATTAAAATGCATTACTATTATATATATTTTTTTTAACTTATGAATAAATATTTTAAATCATTAAATTCATTTCAAATATATTTAAATGAAATAGCGCCATTGAATAATTTAAGTATTTTAACTATAAATATTAGAAGCATTTCATCAATATCAAAATTTAACAAATTCAAAACCTTAATTGCAAATTTTCCAATTCTACCTGCAATTATTTGTGTTCAAGAAACCTGGTTTCAACATGATTTGTTGGACTTGTACAAAATTCCTGGTTATAAAGACGTTCACTGTTGCAGGGATGACGGATATGGTGGGACATCTATCTATGTTAGAGAAAATATTGCATATTCTGTAGATCTCTGTGAAAGTGCAAACCATATTGAGGCAATTATTGTAACGCTTTGCAATCAAACTTTTTTGGGGAAGCCTTTAAAAATAGTGTCGTGCTATCGATCACAAAGATGCATTGCTAGTTGTTTTTACAATTTTATCGAAAACGTGTTAAATTGCACTGGTCGATTTGCCTGTATTTTTGTTGGTGACTTAAACATAGATTTTTTAGTATCGTCGGTATCTCACGAGCTTAATACAATTATAGAATCGTACGACTTCAAAAATTGTCATAAATTTGTAACACGACCTGACAGTGGAACCTCTATTGATATTGTTTTCAGTAACATACACAATAGAATCAAAACGGATGCAATAGAGTCTGAGTTATCCGATCACAATTGTATCTTCTGCCGGGTAGATTCTCAAGTAGAGATATGTGATATACATGAAATTGTACAAAGTCACTGTAACTATGATAAAATAAGAGATTACATTTGTCAAAACCTTCAGTTATCTATGTTATCCGGAAACCCCTCAAGAGATGCGTCGCAGATTATAACGTGTTTATCAAATGCTATTTCTATTGCAACAATAGAGACGAGGAAAAGAAGTTTGTTAAACTATAAAATAGCTCCTTGGATAAATGCAAATTTGCAATCGCTAATAAAACTAAAAAATAAACTTCTGAAAATAAGGAGGCGAGGATCCACTGTATGTGTAGATATGCGTTTGAAACGTTTAAGCAGAGTTATTAAAATAGCAACAAAAGAAGCTATGAACAACTATTACATAGATACACTGTCCAAAATTCAAAATGATCCCAGAAAGTGCTGGAGGTTTTTAAACCAAACCCTTTGTAGAACTAGAAAGCCTGAAATAATCTTGAAGGACCATTGTGGTCAACATATCATTCGTGACCAAGATAAATCTGAAAAATTCAATCAATATTTTACAAACTGTGTACATGAATTGCGACGACAATTTGACTCTAGTGCTGGGGAGAGTTGGAATGATTTTCGATCTCTACAACGCCATCGCAACTTTTTTAGATTGCAACAAACAAATGATTCAGAGATCACGGAGGTTATTTTAAACATGGAGGTTAACAAAGCACCAGGTTTTGACAAAATTTCACCTAAATTAATATTTGAATGTTCAAACATATTAGCCCCATACCTCACTAGCATATTTAATAGTTCAATAAATACTTCAGTTTTTCCAGATATACTTAAAATTCAGAAAATTATCCCAATACCAAAAGAATCTCACTCGTGTGCCGTTGAAAACTATCGACCGATATCACTTTTGTCCACAATTGATAAAATATTTGAAAAAATAATACATAACCAAGTTCTTTCATTTCTGGAAATGGAAAATTTGCTTGCAAGTAACCAATATGGGTTCAGAAAGGGCTGTGGAACTGAGGAAGCTGTAGTAAATGTTGTCAACTATATATGCGAATGTTTAGACTGTGGATATTCTGGTGTAGGAGGCATGTTTTATGATTTCACAAAGGCTTTTGATTTGGTGGATCACAAAATTCTAATTGAAAAACTCTCCTTTTATGGTTTGTCTGGTCGAGAGCTTGCGTTTTTTAAAAGCTATTTAAGCGACAGAAAACAGTTCGTTGAAGTCAATGCCATAAATAGCTCTATGAAAGATGTCGAGTTTGGTGTACCACAGGGAAGTGTGTTAGGTCCTCTTTTGTTCAAAATTTATTTAAACGACATAAATAATATTGTGCTTCATGGTAAAGTTTTTATGTATGCAGATGATTTATGTATACTTTATCCATATAAACAGATCATATTGTTAAAATCGGTTGTTGAGCGCGATGCAGAATTAATCGCCAAGTATTCAAAATTAAATAAATTGATTTTAAATCAAGACAAAACTAAATTTATTTGTTTTAAACCGCAGAGAAATAGAAGCAACGACTGTGTTATTGAGTTAAATGGAAGAACTATTCCAGAAGTCACCACTGTAAAATACTTAGGAGTACATTTACAATCCAATCTTTCTTGGCAATTTCACATACAGCAGCTTAAATCTAAACTGTCTCCAGTTACTGGTATATTGTTCAAACTGCGAAATAAACTTAGTGAGAGAACGAAGATGATGATTTTTGAGTCGTTAATTCAAAGTAGACTTAGTTATTTGTCACTTATTTATGGTTACAAAAGAAACGCTGATTTGAAATCCCTACAAGTTATTCAAAATAAAGCACTGAAGAACATATTTAAACTTCCTATGGTTTATTCAACGCTGTCACTATATAAAGACGTAGCTCCAGCAGTTTTGCCAATATATGGTTTGTACAAGATGCAGCTGCTTATTTATGTATATAAAGTGTTGCATAACATTGGATATCATACAATTCAATTCCAACAGAGCCAGCATAACTTCAATACCAGACATGGATCAGATCTTCGTGTGAGTAGATGCCGCCTGGAAACCACGAAACAGAGAGTTGAATATATAGGTAGTTTGGAATATAATAATTTGCCAACATTCTTAAGGAATTCGGAATCTCTTTCACTTTTTAAAACAAGATTAAAGCAGTATTTGTTGCAAAATATTGAAATGCTTCTATTATAGGTTTAATATAGATTTAATCAAGAAATGTGTATATAATTTTTAAAATTAAATTATTGAATTTAGTTCTTATAAAGTTGTTACTGATGTAAATATGTTGCCAGATAGCCTCAAAAATGCCCTTGTGGCGCTGAGGCACATACCATTGTATATTATTAATTGTAAAAATTTTATAATAAAAAAAAAAAAAAAAAAAAAAAAATTATAACCTACGGTCTTATGCTGCTCCATTGTTGAACTATTTTGTTTCTATTCTTTTTATGTTCATAGCCACTTATGCAGTCACAAACTAACGTGCGAGAGGATAGCCAAATCAGAAAATTAAAAAAATGGCTTTAGAAAAAAATCTTTTCCAAATTTTCCAGATGACATTCAAATCTGAGAATAGTTTGGCATCAAAAACTCATTTTCGAGAAAATGGTTCATATCCACTTTTGTATATATATTTTGAAGAAATATTACACAAAAAAACGATCAAATTCCTCGGCGATAAACCCTTCAGTCCCTCATTTTTTCTATGATAAATGCAGAAAATTGGATATGCTTTTTGACAAAGTATGGTTTTAAATAAAGAGTTTTGGGGTTTTTAATTTATACATGACATGAGTAACAGGATGTTTACTCAAAATCTTTATACGCATATTCCGATTAAAAAAAAAATATTTGGAAATGTTTCGTCATTTTTATAATCTTAAATATGTATAAATTCAATTAACAAATACATTTTTTTGTATTCGATGAAATGCTAGAAGAAACAACTAGAAATTGTAATTCCAAAAAACCAAATAACTGGTATTTTAGAGTTTCGTTTTCCTACGTAGATCCAAGTTAAAATTTTAGTAAGTTAAACTCATTTCTTCATTTGTCGAAATGGATTTGTATTATAATTAACAACTCCCAAAACATTGGAAGTAACAGGAACCGTTGTTGTTGCATCTGTGATGAAAATAGGATACATCGGTTCATAGTTCATAGATACAACTCCATAAAAATGTCCAATCGCAAATGTTACATCTTAGCGCTCTACAAGCATCAACAAAATTATTTGCTTTTATTAAGAATAGTTTAGATTTCATTATGATTCTTATCTACACTTTTTTAAAATTACTAAACGATTTTGTTATTAAATTTCCAAACTTTTATTGCAGTACATAATTAAAAGTTCATAAGACATAGCTCGTCAAGAAGTGGTATCAGTTAATAAAAATGAAAATTTTCCGAACAATTGGGTGTCCATTAGCGAAATTAGCACTACACAATCTTGAAATTGGCACAATTCGTTTAGTTTGTTTGTATTTTTCATAACCTTTGTCCGAAATTCAAGAAAGTGTCCACGATTCTTCTATGTAATTTTCGTGTTTTCTTAATTTTTTTTTTCAAATCTTACAAAATCTATATTTTATTGCTTCAGAAAGTGTAGAAGGTTTTAAAAAGTATATGTTCGAAACCTCTCTGGGGGGGTTTGAACCCCCAAAACCCCCCCCCCTGCGCACGGCCCTGCACCCTCCCCATACAGGGCAGGCATAACAGATTATAGATTGGAAAATGGATTTAAAATTATTTATTTTGTTGCATATATTAAGATCTGATTTCCTATTAATTAATGGATAAAGAAGTTTTATAGCAATGCTAATGTTTTTAATTATTTGTGTTACGTGACTACAAAAAGTAATTCGTTGGTCTAGAATGACTCCTAGATATTTAACATTGTTAAACCAAGGAATATCTATACCATTCATGTAAATACTCCCGTTAGGTAGGTTACAAATTCTTCTTTTTCTAGTGAAAAAGATGCCTTGTGATTTGTCTGCATTTATCTTTATTTTCCATTTATTAAAGTAATCAGACAAAATACTGATAGATATTTGTAGGTTTTCAATAAGAGGGATTGGGGCTTCTCCAGAGCTGTATATTGCTGTATCATCTGCATAGTTACATATACTTAATTTGGGTATACCAGCGCAATAGATTGTATACAATATGGGTCCGAGTACTGAGCCTTGAGGTACTCCTGCTCTTATGTCGTACATATCAGAAAAAAAAAAACGAATTTAAAGGGATACAAAACCATCTGTTACTTAGATATTTTTCTATGATTTTAATAAGATAGAGAGGAAAATTTAAATTAATTAGTTTGTAAATTAATCCATTGTGCCACGCCGTATCGAATGCCTTCTCTACATCTAAAAGCACCATAGCGACTGCTTTTTTATTGGTTAATTCGCCTTTCACAAAATTTGTCAGACGTTTCAACTGTTGTGTAGTACTGTGACCAGGTCGGAATCCAAATTGCTCTTTAGGAATTATGTTATTACCGGTTAGATGATTTGAAATTTTATTTTTTAGAATTTTTTCGTAAACTTTTCCTAAACAGCTAAGTAAGCTGATAGGTCGGTAGCTAACAGTTTCATTTGGCGGTTTACCAGGTTTTAAAATGGGGACCACTTTAGCCGTTCGCCATGATTTTGGAAAATGCTGCAGTTTAAGGCATGAGTTATAAATAAATGTTAAACGTTTAACAACAGATTTTGGTAGGTTTTTCAAAAAAAATTTATTGATATCATCTAGCCCACATGATTTTCCTGATTTCAAATCATTCAAAATTAGTTTTAGGGACGATTCTGAAATAAATTCCATGTCTGGTGTGAAAGCGCTGGATGAATTGAACTGCTCTACGACAGTACTAACTGTTTGTTCTAAACTTTTTTCCTCAAAATCTTGGTAATGTTCCAAAAAGGTTTAGAACGATTATCAAGCTTGCTAATTTTTCGATTCCATTCACTATTCCTGAAGTCCCAGATACTATTTCTTACTTGCTTTTCAAAGTATTTAAAACATTCATAATCTGAAGGGTATCTATACTTTTTCCATTATTGTCTGTAGTAGTATCTATCCCGTATAAGAGTTTCAATAGTTCGGGGAAGTTTAGTGCATCGAAAACAGGCCGAGACGATGGGTGTGCTACGTTCAACAGATCTTAGGATGATGCTAGTGAAATCAGAAACCATATTATCAATGTCTGCAGACTCATACTCGTCCGAGTCAACAATTAAATCATTTTCAAGAAGTGAATTTATATTTTCAGAGTATGCTCTCCAATTTGTTTTATTGTAGTCATACCGAACATTTTCAGTAATATTAATTGAACCACGTATCGAAAACAACACTGGAAGGTGATCCGATGATAGCGCATTTAAAACTTCTGGCTGTGTAATATAACCGGGTATATTAGTCATTAATATGTCAATGGTAGATGATTGGGATCTAGAAGATGTTGGAATGCGGGTAGGACCATTTGGAAAAACAATTGTAAAAGGAAAGTGGTATGTTAAATCTGAAAACACATTTCCAAAGCAATTTGCTCAGGTACATCCCCAATCACGGTGCTTACTATTCAGATCTCCGCATAGAATGAATTGTTCACGTATATTGATCATATTTCTTAAATCTCTTTTAAATTTTGGTAAAAGTTCAGGAGATCCCCTGGAAAATAAATAGAATATAATTTGATCTTTCTACCAGTATTTAATGTAATTTCTATACCTATATTTTCAATAACTTCTGTACGTATATATACTGATTCATTGTAATTGATATTTTTCTTTATAACAATAGCTACTCCACCACCTCTTCTACCTTCACGATCAAAGCGAATACAATTATAAAGTGGATTCCAAAGTTTACACTTACTATCTAACCATGTTTCATTAATTAAACAAATATCGACATCTTTTGATAATAAAAGATTGAAAAATTCTATAGATTTACTACGAATGCTTCTAGCATTCCAAAACATTATATTTGGCTGATAATTCATTTTGTGTTGAAATTTGAATACAAATACTTGATAGCTAACTGAGCGATAGCATTAAATTGTTGCTCTCTCGATGTACAAACTCTTAATTTTGTAACTACTTCCATCATCAGTTGTGTGATCTCTTGTTCCGTGAATAGATCGTTTCCTTTAATGCTTTCGCTATATGTAGGTCTGTTTGAAGATTTGCTTGGCATATGTAAAGTTGTTTGTTGACTATTCATAGTAGGAAATTGTGTAGGAACATTTGAAAATGAAACATTCGGTTTAAGAGAGTGCCGCTTGTTACTTTGTTTGTTTTTACTTCTCTCTCTCAGCGTTAAATACAGCTCCCTGTTTTGGCAGGCGATATAAGTAGACTTGTGTGTGCCATTGCAGTTGGCACATTTAAATTGGTTTGGCTTGTCACAATCAATTGTCTTGTGTCTTCCAGCACAGATTGCACATCTCGTTCTTACTGAACACCATCTCTCTCCATGTCCAAACATCTGACAGTTGTGACATTGGATAATTTTGTTTTTGTTTCTTTTTTGAAACTCCCATTTTACCACTGTTCTAAATAAGATCTTATGTTTGCTTCGTAGATCATGAAGTTTAAGAGAGCCACTTTCAAAACAAACGATGTAAATTGTATCAGTGTAATTATAATACCGTTTATCCACACGCTTTACACTTGTACACTTCAATCCACGTATGTTCAACTCACTCTTTAGTTCAGTTTCGGATTTATTTTCAAGGCCAAACAAAACTACTTTAAAAACACGATCGCTCTTCTTATCATGAGTAAAAAACTGGCAGTTATTCTCATTAAGAATGCCTTTAGCGAGTTCATAGGAAGCAAGAGTTTCACAAAATATTTTTGCTCCAATTGAAATTTTTTGAAGACGATAATTAGCAGTACCTTTCATCAACAACATGGTATGAATAAATTCTCCAGTACGTCCAAGTACCTTAATTGGTGGGAT
This sequence comes from Polietes domitor, assembly GCA_947397865.1. Classification (NCBI taxonomy): domain Eukaryota; kingdom Metazoa; phylum Arthropoda; class Insecta; order Diptera; family Muscidae; genus Polietes; species Polietes domitor. Next base: position 92,523,571 of record OX377618.1, on the reverse strand, counting down.
ATGCTCCTTGCTGCTGACAGCTGTTTTTGGAGACTCCTCCTCGGAACCCATACAATTCTCATCCTCTTCATCATTATTAAAGGCTTGAAGAGGGGTCCAATAATTGCCCCTCTTACGTTTATGGTGCGACATCAGCAACAACAACAATAATATAGTTGTTGCGTATATGAATTTTGCACTAGTTACAAACAGATAATCAAAAACACTTGACAGAGACAGGCGTGCGTTCTGTACAAAGGTTACAGACGAACTGACCGAATTGGATATATAGTGTATCATATAGTCGGCTCCGTCCGACTTTAGCCTTTCCTTCATTTGTATTATAAAATTGTTTTTATTTCATTCCTTTTTTTACTTTTGTTATTATTATTCTACTTGTGATTTCTTGTGTTGTGTGTTTGCATCCCTTTCTTTATTTTTGCTTGTGATTTATTATTTACTTGTGGTTTATTTGCATATTTGTTTTAACCTCTTTCTTTAGTTTCGTTTGTTTTTAGTACACACCAAGCTGTGTCTTTATTTGTTGTTGTTTTATTTTTTAATTTCTTTTGTTTACGTTATTTTTATGTTATTCCTCACACTTGTTCGTTTGCAAATATTTCTATATATTAGTTTGCTTGTCTTTCATTAATTTGCGTCCGTTTTTAGTACACTCCAGTCAGTTGCTACTCTGCTTTCTTCAATGTTTGTTATACACTCCACGAGAGTATTATGGCTTTGTGCATTTGTTTGTAACACCCAAAAGGAAGCGAGATAGACCCATTGTTAAGTATACCGATCGACTTAGAATCACTTTCTGAGTCGATTTAGCAATGTCCGTCTGTCCGTCTGTCTGTCCATCTATTGTTGTAATCAAATTACAGGTCGCAATTATGGTCCGATCTTAACAAAAATTGGCACAAGTAAGTTGTGTGGATCAAGGACGAACGCTATTTAATTTGAAGAAAATCGGTTCAGATTTAGATATAGCCCCCATACAAATGTCGCTCCTGATTTGACATTTTCCGCTCTAGAAACCACATATTGTACCCAATTTTCTTTAAATTTGGCACAATATCTTATAATCCAACTACAAACAATTATGCAAAAATTGGATAAGATCGGTTCAGATTTAGATATAGCCCCCATACAAATGTCGCTCCCGATTTGACATTTTCCGCTCTAGAAACGACATATTGTACCCGATTTTCTTTAAATTTGACACAACATCCTACAATCCAACTAGAAACACCTATGCAGTAATTCGGTAAGATCGGTTCAGATTTAGATATAGCCCCCATACAAATGTCTCTCCCGATTTGACATTTTCCGCTCTAGAAACCACATATTTCACCTAATTTTCTTTAAATTTGGCAAAACATCTTATAATCCAACTAGAAACACCTATGCAGAAAGTGGGTAAGATCGGTTCAGATTTAGCCCCCATACAAATGTGGCTCCCGATTTGACATTTTCCGCTCTAGAAACGACATATTGTACCCGATTTTCTTTAAATTTGACACAACATCCTACAATCCAACTAGAAACACCTATGCAGTAATTCGGTAAGATCGGTTCAGATTTAGATATAGCCCCCATACAAATGTCTCTCCCGATTTGACACTTTCCGCTCTAGAAACCACATATTTTACCTAATTTTCTTTAAATTTGGCAAAACATCTTATAATCCAACTAGAAACACCTATGCAGAAAGTGGGTAAGATCGGTTCAGATTTAGCCCCCATACAAATGTGGCTCCCGATTTGACATTTTCCGCTCTAGAAACGACATATTGTACCCGATTTTCTTTAAATTTGGCACAATATCTTATAATCCATCTACAAACATCTATGCAAAAATTGGATAAGATCGGTTCAGATTTAGATATAGCCCCCATACAAATGTCGCTCCCGATTTGACATTTTCCGCTCTAGAAACGACATATTGTACCCGATTTTCTTTAAATTTGACACAACATCCTACAATCCAACTAGAAACACATATGCAGAAATTCGGTAAGATCGGTTCAGATTTAGATATAGTCCCCATACAAATGTCGCTCCCGATTTGACTTTTTCCGATGTAGAAACGACATATTGTACCCGATTTTCTTTATATTTGGCAAAACATCTTATAATCCAACTAGATATACCTATGCTGAAAATGGGTAAAATCTGTTCAGATTTAGATATAGCCCCCATTCAAATCTCGCTCCCGATTTGACATTTTCCGCTCTAGAAACCACATATTGTACCCGATTTTCTTCAAATTCGACACAACATCTTATAATCCAACTAGAAACACCTATGCAGAAAGTGGGTAAGATCGGTTCAGATTTAGCCCCCATACAAATGTGGCTCCCGATTTGACATTTTCCGCTCTAGAAACCACATATTGTACCCGATTTTCTTTAAATTTGGCACAACATCTTATAATCCAACTAGAAACACCTATGCAAAAATTGGGTAAGATCGGTTCAGATTTAGATATAGCCCCAAACAAATATGGCTCCCGATTTCACTGTTGCCGCTTTAGAAACCACATATTGTACTCGAGTTTCTTTAAATTTGGTACAACAGCTTATAATCCGAGTAAAAAACCTATGGTGAAAGTGGCTAATACCGGTTGAGATTTAGATATAGCGCAAATGCAAATGTAGCTCCCAAATGTTTAACCGATTTTGGCCAAACTATACATATTATATTTCACCTATTTCGTTCCAGAATTCAATATACCCCCATACAAATGTCCTTTCCGATTTAACATTTTTTGTCAAACACATACATTTAAAGGATACAAAAATCCTTCCCGTTTTCACTTTTTCACGGAATTAAATTGTATTCGGATTGAAAGTGGAGTGTATCATAGCGTCGGCCCCGCCCGACTTTAGCCTTTCCTTACTTGTTTTATTTGTTGTTGTTTTATTTTTAATTTCTTTTGTTCGTGTTCCTTTCTTTTACAATATTATTCATGTGTGCTTTGCTCTGTTTTTCATGTATACATGTATTAAAATTTTTTCTTGAACTTAGATGTTGTTAGATAAGGTTACTATCTTTATTATATGTGAGCCACCCATTGCCTTGGGAACATGTATTTGCCTTTTTTATACACTCCACGAGAGTATTATGTCTTTGTGCATTTGTTTGTAACACTCAAAAGGAAGCGAGATAGGCCCATTGTTAAGTATACCGATCGACTTAGAATCACTTTTTGAATCGATTTAGCAATGTCCGTCCGTCTGTCTGTCTGTCTCTCTGTCCGTCCATCTATTCTTGTAATCACGATACAGGTCGCAATTGTAGACAGAACCAAATGAAACTTTGCACAACGAAGTTTTTCGGGATAAGGACGAACGCTATTTAATTGTCTTCAGATTTGGCAAAACATCTTATATTTAAACTAGGAACACCTGTGGTGAAAATAGGTCAGATCGGTTCAGATTTATATACAGCTCCCATACAAATTTCGCTCCCGATTTGACTTTTTCCGCTCTAGAAACCACATATTTTATCAGATTGTCTTCAGATTTGGTAAAACAATTTATATTTAAACTAGGAGCACCTATGGTGAAAATAGGTCAGATCGGTTCAGATTTAGAAATAGCCCCCATACGAATATCACTCCCGATTTGACCCTTTTCACTCTAGATACCACATATTTTAACAGATTTTCTTCAAAATTGGCAAAACATCTTGTAGTTCAACTGGGAACACCTGTGGTAAAAATGTGTTAGATCGGTTCAGATTTATATATAGCTCCCATACAAATTTCGCTCCCGATTTGACTTTTTCCGCTCTAGAAACCACATATTTTATCAGATTGTCTTCAGATTTGGTAAAACAACTTATATTTAAACTAGAAACACCTATGACGAAAATAGGTCAGATCGGTTCAGATTTATATATAGCTCCCATACAAATTTCGTTCCCAATTTGAATTTTTCCGCTCTAGAATCCACATATTTTAACAGATTTTCTTCAAAATTCGCAAACCACCTTATATTTCAACTGGAAACACTTGTGGTAAAAATGTGTTAGATCGGTTCAGATTTATATATAGCTCCCATACAAATTTCGCTCCAAATTTGAATATTTCCGCTCTAGAATCCACATATTTTAACAGATTTTCTTCTAAGTTCGCAAAGTAACCTTATATTTCAAATGGAAACACCTGTGGTAAAAATGTGTTAGATCGGTTCAGAAACCGCGTATTTTCAGAGAATTTCTTAAAATTGAGCATAACACGTTATACTTCAACAAGAAGAACTTATTGTGAAAGTTAGTAACTTGATTCCATGTTTGGATATAGTCCCGATACAAATATTCTTCTCGATTTGACAAATTGGGTCAGGTCATATCAGCTTATGATTAGGAAATATACAAAAATTCTTCCCTTTTTCAATTTTTTTCTTTGTTTTTGACAATTGTCGACAATGTCGCTTTGGTATATTAAAATCTTGACAAATGTCTCATTTACTTTTATTTCCTTTCTCAATTTCTCTTATGATTTGCATTTTAATTGATACCGAAAGGCAATTTCTTTTATTTTTCTCTTTATTTGACATTTTTCACTTTTCAAAACACAAAAACTGTTGTGATATTTTTATTTGTTAGGTATTAAAATGTAAACATACTTACAAAGAGTTGCCATTTGTGTTAAAACAGCTGTTGGTGTGGTATGTTAAAATGAGTTACCACACCACTTTTTAAACAAGATTAATGTTTTTCGGCGTTCGTTATCAACGTCGTATTTCTTATGAAAAATTTTTACAGGGGACTAAAAAACTTGTTCCTTATAAAAAAGTTCGTTATAACCGTGTTCGTTATAAATGTAGAAATTTGTATGAAAAAAATCGTACGTTATAGCCGGTGTGCGTTACAACCGTGTTCGACTGTATATATATATTGTTGTTAGTTTGCAAATACAAACAGAATTAATTTTGATCCAAAATAATCAAATTCCTGATCTGTCACACCTGAGTAATAGGGTTATGAAAACTATTAAAATAGCTTGACACATAAAACAAATAAACTAATAAATTGATTTTAATTTCTTTATCTTTGCTGAAGTTTGGGATGGCTGGTGTCACAAGGTGGAAGTGATTCCGAAGTCTTTGAATGTCCTATAGGATCGATGATAAACTCTCAAAAAACATGCAGTGTTTTGTAATTCGAATTGCTTTTAGCATGTCGTACGAAGCAATAAATGAAACGATAATTGATATTTTATTTTTCTCGGACTGGTGAAAATTGTAAGTTTTGAGACGAACCAACAAACCAAACTTTCATGTACTTCCATCAAAAGTATAACGAAGGCAAGAACACATAATCATACTCGTGGTTCCGCGAAGATGAAGTAAGCCAAGCTGAGTTAAATAGAGTTGAAGCGTAACCGTAGCAAAACAACGACTTAAAAAACATTTAAATTTATTCCTCATACATTCTCTCCTTCGAAACTTATGTTAAAACAATGAATAAATTGTAAAAAACTATTTGAAATATACTACTACTAGCTACTTGTTCCCAGTGAAGCACAAGTGCATTCTTCCCCATGTCCACACTTCGTATGGGTGGCATGCCATAACGTCCATAATGTCCATAGAATCGATATCACGGTGTCCATCGAAAATTAAAGGATTTGCAAGAATTGTTAAAAATAGCAAATGCTGCAGTGAATAGTACAGCAAATTTCTAAGCATGCTGTTGGTAAATGCGGAGCAGATTGGGGAGATGTTTTTGGTTCTGAAGAGTGAAATGCTTGAATTTTCCGAGGAAGAAAGGGGCACTTTAAATAGTTTCCTCAAATACTTTGAGAAACAGTGGATGATAAGGGTAAGCTATAGTAAAATCGTTTAATAGAAATAGTAAATAAAAGCGTAGGAATCCTTTCAAAGGACTTAAATTTAGTTTTTCTCTAAACACAGGATGGCTTGAGCGATTCAAACATCGTCACAACATAAAATATAAAACAGTATGCGGGGAATCGCACAATGTAACGTCTCAAATGACTAACGAGTGGGAATCTAAAACGCTTCCACGGATTTTAAATACATATATACTGATTTTAAATATATAATAATACATGCGACACTTTTGAAAGTGTCATAATGTCCGTGGACCTTATGACACTTTTTGTGGTGTCATAACGTCCATGGACATTTTGACACTTTTAAAGGGTGGCATGTCATAACGTCCAAAAACAGAGATACAAGCCGACCGATTTTAAGCCGACAAGCCGCGCCGCCGCCGATTTCATCGGCTCAAATCGACTTCAACCACGCCGCCGATTTCATTGACTAATATCGACTTCAACCATGCCGCCGAGATTTGACTTAGTTCTAACTCAGTCAAATCTTACTAGCAAAACAGACAACCCACTTATTTATTTACAAAAGAAAATATAAATGTCGACTTAGACAACCTACTGCTGTGAAATATATTGATCTTTCTTTGAATTTGGTATCCCACTATATGATGACGGCTATAGAATATTGAATGATTGTATTTTGATTTGAAAGTCGCATTTATATAAGTCCAGTACGTGTGGCCATGTGTTCCTATAAATAACAATGAACAACAGCTCCTCTATTGTGCTTCTTTAGTGTGTCAAAATAGGTAGAGTATTATTATTATTAAGGATTATGATATTCAAGCCTCACTTAAAAAGTTGTAATTACAAAAATATTTATTAAATTCATTCATATTATTATAAATTTAGGGAATGGATTCCCACTCCCAAAAAATTATTGTATGGGATAACAATTAGGGTGTCCAACCGCGATTAATCGAATAATTTTTGTCAAATATTTGTTCGAATAATAAAAAATCATGATTTTCGAATAACGAATAATTCGATTAAATTGTCCAAATAATCGATTAATCGATATTATAAGTTTTGCCTTAAAAACTAATGAAATCGTCGTATGCTTTGTATGATAAATTGATTTTGAATAGCCAGTTTGCTCCATTTGGGTAAAAAACTATGAAAACCAAATATAAAATCACAATTTTTTCGATTTCTGATTTGTATGCTCCTCAGATATTAAAATAACGATTTATCCGACATCATTTAAAACAAGTAAGGAAAGGCTAAAGTCGGGCGGGGCCGACTATATAATACCCTACACCACTCCCTGTGTATGTACCTCGCTTTGATTACTAAATCCAGGTATTTCATGGGAGCAATTTTATGTAGTTCATATAAATTATACAGCTACTATAAATTCATCTTTAGCTATATTTAACGAATATGGTTAATAATATGGTAATTGATCCAATTATCCGACAGACAAAAACAAATTATACAGTAGTAATAGGACAGACATTTCAAAAGGGGGCCAATAACAACGTTCTGGGACTTGTCCAAAACATGGGCCTATATATTTCTCATTCACTGTAGGTATTCCTAGTTGAAAAAATATCATGATCTGCAAAATTTGATGAAGATCAAAATAATTTTAAGTAAGTTAAAATCTTTTGATTATAAAAATCGACGAATTATTTTGAAACCATTTCTAACAGATTCATTGGAAGGAACTGGAAGTTCGTCTTTCTCTTCCGTTTCGTCATTTTCTTCGTTGTCATCAAAATTCTGAGTATTTTGCACCATCTGTATAATTTCGGTATCAGTTAGAAACTCCGTTGTAATTATACCATCGTCAACTCCAGCATAATCTTGAAAAGCCATGCCATTTGGCAAACATTCAATCCAATCTATAGATTCGATAGTTTCATCATTATCTGTTTCAACATTAATAGCGGATGACAAAGTTTCCGTCGTTTTAAATCCAGAATGTAGAAAACAATTCTTAATAGTTGTTTCAGTAACTTTATCCCAAGCAGATCGCAAGAAATAAAGAGAATCCAAAATTGTTATTACCGGAAGGTTTTCATTTAATTCAATAGAAACTAAATATTAAATAAAATTATTTTACGATGGTTGTGCTTTAAATTTTTAATGATTCTTTGATCACATGGTTGTAGGACACTTATTGTGTTTGGTGACAAGAAAAATAGTTTAACAGATTTAAGAGTTGTGGAAGGATGTGCGTACAATTGTCTAATATTAGGGCAATCTTTCTGTGTTGAGCGGCAAATTTGCGATGCATCTTTTCTAGCCACCTGCTAAAAAACTCAGCTGTCATCCAAGCTTTATTGTTGGCCAAATATTCTAATGGTAGGTGGTCCACATTTTTAAAACATCTGGTCCGTTTTGATTTGACCATAAGTAGCAGTGGAAATTTCTCGGACCCATCCGAATTGCATCCAACAAGAACCGTAATGCGTTCCTTCGACTTTTTTCCTCCAATGTAAGGGTCATCTTTGAATCTTAACGTTTTATCTGGGAGGCAACGATAGAATAGAGCATATGTATTTAAAATCCGTGGAATCATTTTAGATTCCCACTCGATAGTCATTTGAGAGGTTACATTGTGCGATTCCCCGCATACTGTTTTATATTTTATGTTGTGACGTTGTTTGAATCGCCCATCCTGTGTTTAGAAAAAAAACTAAATTTAAGTCTTTTGAGAGGATTTGGCCTTTTCTGTCACCAAAGCTCCGCTAATAGGCACATTATGAGCTCGACATTGTTTAAACCATATTAATAGTGCTCTTTCCAGGTTTTCGTGTTTGGCGAAGCGCATTCATTTATTGGAGTTGCTTATGCTGTCCTTGTGGAAAGCATCTTTTATTATACACTCCACGAGAGTATTATGTCTTTGTGCATTTGTTTGTAACACCCAAAAGGAAGGGAGATAGACCCATTGTTAATTATACCGATCGACTTAGAATCACTTTTTGAATCGATTTAGCAATGTCCGTCTGTCTGTCTGTCCATCTATTTTTGTAATCACAGGTCGCAATTGTAGACAGAACCAACGATTTTTTTCGGTACAATGACGAACTATTTAATTTGAAGAAAATCGGATTTAGATATAGCTCCCATAAGAATTTCACTCCCGAGTTGACTCTTTTCACGCTAGATACCACATATTTTAACAGATCCTCTTCAAAATTTGCAAAATATATTATGTTTCCACTAGAAACACCCATGGTGAAAATGGGTCAGATGGGTTCAGATTTATATATAGCTCCCATACAAATTTCGCTCCCAATTTGACTTTTTCCGCTCTAGAAACCACATATTTCAACAAATAACTTTTTTTTTGAAAATGCTATAAAAAAACTACTGAATATTTTCTCAAATTTCTTTTTTTATTTGAAAGTACAATCCTTCCGGTTAATAATGGAAAATAATTTCATTCAAATGGCTGCCACGGGCAACCCACAAATAATAGTCCAACGGTTGAATAGTTGAAAAAAAAAACATTAGATGGCGGACCCCATTCCAATGTCTCCTATGATTTACTTTTTCCGCTCTAGAAACCACATATTTCAACAAATAACGTTTTTTTGAAAATGCTATAAAAAACTACTGAATATTTTCTCAAATTTCTTTTTTTATTTGAAAGTACAATCCTTCCGGTTAATAATGGAAAATAATTTCATTCAAATGGCTGCTGAGGGTACCCCACAAATAATATTCCAACGGTTGAATAGTTGAAAAAAAAAAACGTTAGAAGGCGGACCCTATACTTGAATTAGTGGGTCATGTCATTCCATGTTTGGATATAGCCCCGATACAAATATTCTTCTCGATTTAACAAATTGGGTTAGGTCATATTAGCCTATGATTAGGAAGCATACAAAAATCCTTCCCGTTTTCAATTTTTACCGAATTGAATTGTATTCGGATAGAAAGTGGAGTGTAGCATATAGTCGGCCGCCCGACTTTAGCCTTTCCTTGCTTGTTATAAATGGACCAATCACTTTCCACACAAGGCCACGAAGATGCTCCTCGTCTGCTTTCGCAATACACATATGTATATATGTATATAGTTAGACACCCTCCACCTGCAGGATGGGGGTATACTAACTTTGTGATTCCGTTTGTAACACCTTTAAATATCGACCTGAGACACTATAGAGTACCTACATATATAAAATAGAGTGGGGTTAGTTACTACGCTTATAACTCAAGAACGCATGTACCGATTTCGATGATTCGGATTGGTTGCCGGCCAAGCAAGAAGAATGCCCAAGAAATTCCCAAAATATCTCCGATTTCTATGCAGTGATTTTACGACGCCATCTTCATGATAGATGACGTTTATTTTTACGGTAAATTGAAGTTCACTGTAGAAAAGCCTGGATTGTGCTGTCTCAGTGGCAAAGTTAAATTACCACAACTGTCTTTACCACCAGATCCATTACATTCTTTGCTTCATGACGGAATACCAGATTCACTTCATTTTCATTCGGATTTGCGTTCTACTGAAGTTCTTGGCCGTATTTATACAGTTCATCCAATAAATGCTTTTACTTGCGACTCATCATTTGAGTCACTTCGAAATATCCATGGTGTAGTGTTGCCAACATTTCGTGCTGCGTGTCAGCAGCTCAATTTGCTTGAAAACTATACGCATTGTGATACGACAATCGCTGAAGCAACTGTTTCTGCATTCCCAAGTAAAATACGCATATTATTTGCGATCATTATTGCCACATGTTTTCTATCAAATCCATCGTGTCCATTCAGAAAATCCCCATATTGAGATGAATGAAGAGATGCACAACCAGGCTTTGGTTTTGATAGAAGGTATGTGTGACCACAAATAAATAACATATAATAGAAACAATTACAAGATTAAATTTGCAAAACATTAATAAGAAAAGAAAAAAACAGTAACAAATGAAAAACCAAAAACCGCGCCGTGCTCCATATAATTGCAATAAACAACCAATCAATAACAACAACAAACACATACCTGCATACAAAAATAAGCAATAACAAAACGAACAAACGAAAACTGCGACGCGTACCAAAACAAAAGAACAGCATCATCGTCATCAGCGGGAGCAGCAAATGATGATTAAAACAACAACAGTCGCCGTACTTCACTGACCGCACAAACGGGTTCTATGTTCCCTTCTTGGTGTGTTCGTTACTCCCCTCCCCATCCTCTCCCATTCCCTTTCGTGTGATTGAATTGTCGATCTTCTCTTCCTGTCGTGCCTTAGGCATTACACTAGGCATTGGGCGAGTACGGTAAAGTGGGAGGTGTGACAATTTTGGTTACATATTTTAACTCAGTTTTTTATTTCTCTAAAACCTAATGGTTGGCAAGTTTAAAATACAATTTGCCAACATACGAGGGCTTAGATCGATTTTTTTGCCGTGTACGCTCACGTACATTTCCATCGGCCCGATGTTGATCCACAGGATTTTCACATTCCTGGGTATCACACCCTATCTCTTTTTATCCCCCACAGAGGTCTTGTGGGTTAAATTAAAGATTGGAACACACGTACTACATTTCGGATTTGTGTATAGAAGTCCAAACGCGGGTATCCCTAAATGGCTTTGACGCCCTTTCCGATTCAATTACAAAAATTTTAGAGGATTGTCCTGGCAGTGAAATTGTGGTTGCTGGCGATTTCAATGTCCATAATTCCTCTTGGCTTGCACATTCGAGTCACTCAACACTGGAGGGTCAATACGCCGAGCTTTTTGCCGCACATAATGATTTGACGCAACTGGTGATTGAACCGACTCACATTCCTTGTGTCCAAGGGCAACACTCAAATATTCTTGATCTTTTCTTAACATCACACCCTGAAAAGTATGAAGTTAACATTTTAGCACCTCTTGGTAATTCGGATCATTGTATTGTTCCAGCATCCTTTTCGTATTCCGCTCTTCGTATCGCTTCGACCCCAGCCCCAAAGCGGACAATATGTATATATGAAAAGACACGTTGGGCCGAGCTAAACAACTTTTTCCAACATTTCAATTGGAAACTTTGCTTTCTAAATGGCGTTATAGATGCTGCGGCTGAAATGATGAAAATATTATCTTGATTGGAATGAAGTCATTTAATCCAATTAAAGTTATTTCGGATAAAACATCTAATAAAAGTTGGTTTAACCAGAAATGCAAGACTGCTGTCAGATCCAAAGAGGAAGCGTTCAGGAAATGGTGTTTAAATAAAAATGCCACCACTGATCTGCTACGCAAGCAGATAAGAACCATGTGTGCCAGCGTACTTAGACGTGAAAAGTTTCTGTATGAACAACGTCTTCGTGCCAAAGTTCTTTCTTCTCCCAGGAGAAGTAAGAGCTTTTGGTCATTTGTAAGAAGAGTGAAGGATAACTCCTCATTAACCCCAACTTTTGTAAAAATGACCAGATATTCACTAACACGGTTGCCAAAGCTAACCTATTGGCTGAAATGTTTGCAAGGAATTCATCCTTGCCGGAAAGCAATCAACCATTCCCCGTGATCGAAAATGTATTAAGTTCCATGCCTCAGATATTTTTTCGAACACGTGGAGTAAAAAGGGTTCTCGCAAATCTCGACGTAAATAAATCTCCAGGCCCTGATGGCATTTTAGCACTTGTCCTATGTAAGTGCTCTTCGACGCTTGCCCTTTTCAACCTTGCATACCGTGCAGGGGTTTTCCCAGCGCGTAGGAAGATTGCGAACATCCAACCCATCCCTAAGAAAGATGAGGCAAATAACCCTGCTAACTATCGACCGATCGCGATTTACTCAGCGCTCTCGAAGGTTATGGAGAGTATGGCTAACCACCATTTTGTGAGGTATTTATAAACCAATGACTTACTTAATGATCGACAGTATGGCTTCCGTAGATCAGATACTCTCGATGTTCCAGGCATGAAAATACAATGATGTTCGTTGGACAAAACTAGGCTTCTTAAACCGGTGTAAGAAATACTTCACTCCCTCTGCTCTTCTGAATATCTACACTACTTACATCAGACCAAAGATGGAATATAACTCCCATATATGGTCACTGGAGCTACTTGACCGTGTCCAGAGGAGGGCTATGGTGTTGATGGGTGATGGTAGAATATCCAATTCTATTGTTTCCCTTGAACATCGTCGTAATGTGGGTTGTGTGTCTTTGTTCTATCGATACTTTCACGGTGTTTGTTCTTCTGATATTCGTGATCTTATACCGCCCGTGAGAACATTCGGTAGAGATACGCGACTTTCCAGGAATTCTCACTTTAGTGAAAAACAAATTAAAAAAGGAAAAAATTAGTTTTTCTGAAGTGCTGTTGAAGAGTAAACACAAGTACTGACTTCAAGGTATCACTACAACACTTATATAATCAAAAATTGTTAGATTTTTTCTCCTTTCATCCACATTTTCATTCAATATACGAAAATTACAAGTGACGAATAAGATATGGACAGATATGATCCCAGATCACAAATCCTTCTCAGTAAAAAGGTAAATCTTCTTGCGTGAGAAATCTATTTATTCGAAATATATATAATATCGGTATTTAGGATTCCAACGAAGAAAATGTTCAGATTTAGACAAACTAACTAACACTGCCAACCATCGATATGGAAAACCCTCGTCACTACGCTAATAATAAACATTACGTTAAGAACATTTCCCTCCACACAACAACAAACCGTGGTATATCAAAGATCTCTTTCACACGCTAGAACAACGCCCTAGACTAGATGACACACGTAACCAAAACCAACAGCGATGTTTCCACGACACTAGAAAAAGTTCCTCGTGCACGTGCTCAACACCTCTTTCCACGGCGTCTTCCTTTACACTCTTATTCACATGCCCCCATCTGGCATGTGTTCAACAATAACCCCTTTCTTATAAAAAAAAACATTACTTTTAATGGGAATTATTCGCGTTATCGCCATTTCTCTTTAGATTTTGCCCTTCTGAATTTGAAAAGACATTCACTCTCTACTCTCTGGAGTCGTGTGGCTTTCTTCAGTTGCATGGACGGATGTTGATTGTTAGATATGTGGAATGAACCTGGAAGAGAATGTGGAGGAGATTGGTTGCAGTTGACTGCGTTAATGAGTGATCTTGGTGGTTATGAATTGCTGTTCCGATTTGAGTCTCAAAGTAATCGTCATCTATTTGTGGACTTCGACTTGACGTGGATCAATCTTTTAATGAAAAATGGCATAATTCCCTTTTCATCGATAATTTGATATTCCAAAAGACATCCTCTGATATTGACATAAACTAAATGGGGTATTTATGAGTTTTTTTTTTCGACGATTCGGATAATTCATATCGATTTTAATTAGGTATGTCAAATATTGCAATTCGATGACAAAATATTTTTAAGCTGCGTTCGTATATGCCCCAAAATTCACATTTTCGGTGTTTGCCTGTCAAACTCCATATGAAAAAAAATAAAAACCCGGAAAAAATCGAAAGAACAGACAACATTTTATAAACACATTTTATTTAGTGCTCTACTGACAACATCTGTTGAATGTGAACGATCGTTCTCCGTCGCGTCCACATTTTCCAACAAAATAAGAAATATCTGATGAGCCATAAATGTATTGTCTGCTCTTAATTCAAATATACACTTCCATAAAAAGATTTTTGAATTGAATTCTGTAACAGGTTCGTTGTATAATAAATATTTATTATACTGAACTAGGAAATCCGGCTCAAGACCATTATGCATCTATATTTTATAGAATGTACATTTATTTAAAAATAGCATGGTGACATTTATTATTTTGCTGCACACTACCACTATCATGATTTTCACCCCGTGACGGGTTTCGTCAGGTGGCTTCGCAGCGACTTTTAAGTAAATGATTTTCACAAACGAATAAGAAGCACAACTCATTTGCTGAATATCCGTTCAAAAATTCGCACCAAGTAATAAGGCACACATGCAGCTTTAATAAAATGTGCATGTTTCATTTGAAAAAATAAGCTTAACTCATGGTAAACGATAAACGAAACGATTTCAAGTGCTGTCCCGGGAAATTGAAAAAAAATAATTCCCGTTTCCCGGGAAATAAAAAGTACGGGAAAATGCAAACCCTAGCAGCAACTAAACGGTTCAATTCATCGCGTACATCACATCACATCACATTGAGCGAACAGAATATTTAATGCTCCATATGTTTTGAATACAATACATTCGAATTCCAGCTATGCGATCAAATAATTTCTTCATACGAAGGAAGTTGTTTTAGTAATGAAAAGGAGGATAACCACATTCATTGTCCTGTGTAGGGACAGTGATACGTTTTTGAATCAGTCCAACCCAATTATATTAGTAGCTTCGACATTATCAACTACACATAAAGGAAGTTTATGAATACAACCGTTCCGCAGTGGTTCAGAATCAAAATCCATTGGCCAAAATTCAATAACTTCTAGTAAAAATTTTTGATGATGAAATTTGGTGCATACATTCTACTAGTGGTTGCGGGTATTTACCGTTTACCGTAGCTCAAAGTAGTGCGTGGTTTAAGTTTTACAGTGGTCCAAAGTTGGTTATCTCGGGAGTTTTTTGGCTTCCTTATCGATATCATAACTTTGGATCGTGTCATCAGATTTTAACGATATTGATCTCATCTGAAAGATTTACACCTCATCTTTCCGAATCTGTATGAAAAGATGAATGTCCTTGTGATTTAAGGACTCCAATCTTGAATAAGACTAGAATGTGTATACGATGCAAATGATTCCATATGTCAGTTGTTATTTTACATTTAACCCATTAAGGTCGAACCGTTTAAAAAAAATGTGGGTCCCTCAATGGGTTAAGAAGTTCTTAAAATTGCAAATGTCGATCAATACCTCTCCAACGAGCCCCTAAAAACACAAACCGAACTAAAAACGTCGACGTTTAGCGGATTTTATAAAAAAAAAAAACAAAAATGTTGGGCTTGCTGAAATGACGCAATACTTTGGAAAACAGACGTAATTTCATAACCTATGGCCACCCATTCTGAATTTTTGATATTTAGTAGAGAATAAAATAAGCTAAAATACAAAAATGAATCAAAAGAACATTCATATTTTCGTACAGATTCGGAAAGAGGATGTGTGAATCTTTCAGATGAGATCAATTTCGTTAAAATCTGATGACGCGATCAATTGTTATGATATCGATAAAGAAGCCATCTCTCCCAAAAAACCCCGAGATAACCAACTTTGGCCTACTGTAAAACTTAAACCACGTGCTATTTTGAGCTACGGTAAACGGTACATTGCCCGCAAACACTAGTAGAATGTATGTGCCAAATTTCATCAAAATGATGATGGTCGAAATCCATGTTGGGTCGACATTTTGTGGAGTTACCCCATTACAGATTTTCACCTTTATCAGATTTTGAAAATTAAAAAACCTAATATCTTTTGTTGACTTTGTAGAACTGTTTCTCACACATTTTAAGAGATTTTCCACGTTTAGTTCCAAAACGCAATTTACTCATTTTCTTCCCATTAACTTCTGAAAAGTAGGTACGCAGATAAAAAGACGAGTAAATTGCCTTTATCCTCATGCTTATTAAGTATATACATTGAGTATAATTTATTTGATATTCAAGTATACGGCCAATAAACCGATGTCAATGTTAACTCCTGAATGAATTGCAGTACTATCGGTGTGCATTTTCATGCAGTAATTCGATTTGTCTGCTACATCAGGTATTATTTTGTTTTTTTTTTTTTTTTTTTGGCATATTTCCGGCAAATGAACTCCGATTGTTATAAAATTTCAATGCAAGTAGGTTGTCACCATAGGTTCTCAACATCTTATCCGTACGTTCACACACTGGCTGGTCTAATTGTTTATAAGCAGAAATACCAATCAGAGATCCTGTTTCGACAGTATGGCTTGAAATAAGAGAATTTTATTGTTAATTTCAATATTAAGGAGTAATCTTACCTGATTATTAATTGCCAAAGACGAATGTGCATTTTTTAGAATTTCTGGCACCAGTTCCATGCTAGGTCATCTTATTGATTTTCACCTACTGCGTGTTCCCTTCGTCGGTACGGGTATCAGTCCACAGTTCGTACATCAGGCATATTGTCTATCTTTTCCCGATTCTGTCCAAAAGTAGTATGCATTCGTCCGATTGAAAATATGTCGTCAGTATATGTTCGAGAGAGAGAGTATTAGGAACGATGTTTAAGCTACTACGTGTAATGTACAATCACTATTTTTTATATTTTTGCTCCTTATGTCATTTATCTGGTTCTTGAAAAATTGTCTTCCTGTTAGAACAGAAAAGCAGTTAATTGAACAATAGTTCATTTGTCAATGCCTCAATTCACGTTAGTTTGAATTGCACTATACTATCAGTTTCATTGTCATTAAATGGCAAGACTGAGGAAATGCATTAATAAATGCAGCTAGCTTATTTCTTTCTGATCGAGCCATTGGCGTGAAAAGACATCAGCAGCTAATATATAGTAGTAAAAAATTTTATTTAACAATTAAAATCTCCGATCTAACACAATTAATCTAAAATTAATTGACAAAATTGGAAGGTAATATCTCTTAAAGTTCTGCCAAATGCTGAAAAGTAAAAGAAAATTAACTCGACATTTCAGGTGCCGAGTTTCACATAAGATTTTATTTACGACATAATAATAACAATAATAATTTCTTAACTAAGACAGGGAAAATATCACAGCGATGATATGAATCCCCTTAGTTAATGTTATTGTCGCTGGTTTTTTGTTCATTTAAAAAAAGAGGAAAGAAACAAACTGAAAGGAAATATTCTTAAGCTGACTTCATTTTTTTTTTCTTAGATTCTGAACGTCAATACAAAGGTATACTTTCTTGTTTCTTCTTTAATATGCAGTTACATTAATTTCATGTCCATGTACTTTGAATTGTAGGTCAGATGAGGGCGGAATTTATTTCTCTCGTGGAAGGCATTTTTAAACTACGGAGAACACAGCCTGGAAATCTAGTTTCCAAATATAAATTTTTGTCTCACACCATCACTCAGCATAACTGACCTTCGTTAGTTACCGACAAAGCGTCGAACAATTAAAATCGAGTTACTTACTCTTAAATTTTGAGTAGTCAGTGAATATCAATAACATATTTTTTCATGAAATAATTTAACTATATTTAAAAAAAGTTCGGTTAGAATAATTGTATTAATTAATTAATTAATAATAATTAAAGTATTGTTGAACGTGGTAGTGCACAGTGGATGGTGAATGAGAATGTGTTAAAATATTTAAAAATTCAATTCTAATTTAATGTTTTTAAAATAATCTAAAAAGAAATAATTAAATTCGTAAAATAGTTGTGTTTTTTTTACTTAAATTTTTAAATTGAAAGATATTGATCAACACAAAATTAAAATTCTTCGCGCTGCATGGTGAATCGGAACACTGTTCATATGTACATGTAAAAAAAACCTCAGATAAAAAAGAAAGAAAGAAAGTGAGGGCAAATCAGAATAAGAAAATGGGCGACACAACGTATATTGGAAGAATCCCGAAATAAATGATATTCACTCGTATGTACAATTTTCTTATTTCATTCTTATGTACAACTCTCACTCTTTTACGTCTATGTTTTTCTAATGTAAAGTCATTTTTTCTTGTGATCGCGAGTGTTTTTTTTTCGAAACATTTGGATTATTTAGAAACATTTCTTTTGGTTTGAAATCAATTAAAAAGATAAATTAATTAAATGCGTTCTCTTTTCATCTGTGCAAACAACTACTACTACTTTTTCAAGTTTTTCTAAATCGTTTTTATATGAATTTTGTTTTACAAATTAAATAATCGAAATAATTAGCATCATTAACATTTCATCATCAATATTTAAGATATAAGCATTATGTTTAGATATTCATGAATTTTTATAATAATATTTATGGTTAATATGGAGTTAATAATCTTCTGACTTTTCCTTTGGCATAAATGGGTTAGGATAACGTTTTTTTGGGTTCTTTATATGAAATCTTGCCAAAAAAGAACGCAGGAAGGGAGGGTCTTGAGGCAATGGGGAAGCTTGACAGCTTAGACGAGCTTATAAATGAAATACTACCAACTAAATTTCAATGCACAATAGATATTTTTTTATACCTGGGGTTAGTTTCTGGTTATGATTTTCATTTAATTTTTTCTTACAATTTAATTTAATTTTTGAGCAACTATATTAGGCACCGGGACTCTTAAATATATTTTGTAATGATCTCGTTTTTTGTGTGGGAGTAAAGAACCACCCAACCGCTGATTTTTCTAGCTGAAAGAAATATACGGGTCCCGAAAGACTCTTCATCACAAAAAACATCTAAGGGATTTCTTTGCCATCAGAAGGGAGGCATTTTAATATTACCTAATAACAACCAATATATTTTTCGTATGTGGTAAATAATTTAATACGAACGATCAATGCAGGAATTACATTACAATTGGCGCCCAACGTGGGGCCCGCAGATATCTAAGCAACTATTATGTTAATATTGTATTGGATATTAGGGTCTCAGTTTTTTTATTTCTTTATCGGATTTATCGAAACTTATAGATTGTAAGGTAAGATAGATTCAAATATTTCTTTTCCCTTACTGGATTTCGAGTGCTTGTCGGTATATGGCACGAGTATTTTTCGACCGTTAGGCTCTTAAAGAAAGTATTTTGCTTCACATACCAAGCAGTATATATTTTATGATAAAAACGTGATTGCTATTTTTTTGCTTTGTGTCATGTATTTAGATTGACAAACTTTAGTTGGGAACTACCAAAATGTTGCTTCATACAGCGAGTTTTGGTCCAACAAAAGATTTAAACTGGATACATTTCATAGGAGTTGAAAGTAACAATCTTTTTTTATAGCCTAATTTAACACCTGTATTTTTATTTATAGATCTCTTTATTAATAATTTTATCCTGTCCATTTGCCAAATAAAGGAAAGTCGTTATAAAAATTAATTGTACACAGTATTTTAAATCCTTACACGTTGATATATACTATTTTCTTTAATTTTATTCTTCAACATGGCAGTCGCACGCAGTACCGAAAACATTGCTGCTACAGTCTCTTCCAATATTGGAGCAGCCTGTTCATTGTGTGAGAATGCTATGCCTGATTTGACAGAATGTAGGCAAGCGAAATGCAATCACATCTTTCACACAAAATGTATTTTAAAATGGCTGGAAGAATCGACAGATTGTCCTAACTGTAAGAAGTTATGTCATGTTAAAGATTTAATACTTCTCGTTTCACAATCTACTGGCACTAGGCCAGAAACACCTAATAAAACTTATTGATGTCGTGGATCCGACCTGTTATGCGATGAATATTTTAGACGTAACCAGTTTTCTAGGAACCAAAATAGTGCATCTAGGCGCATTGCCGCAATTGACACCGAAAACGAATTTGTTGAAAATGTTAACATTTGTAGTGGGGATTATGAAGAATATGACAATTTTTCGGTAAATGCAATTTCTAAACCAGAGCGAAGTTTTACTTGTTGGAATTGTGAGGAAGAAGGACATCGATGGGACATGTGCCTAAAGGCACGCAGTATATTTTGTTATGGGTGTGTGCTAAAAAATTTTTATAAACCTCAATGTCCAAATTGCTCAAAAAATTCGGGAAACCGTCCAAAAGGGTTCATTCAACCACGCAAGGGTGGACCCAGAATAAATTATATAGATGTGGGAGACAAATATGAAATAGATCGAAACACTTGTCAGGAAAATTTAGAAAAGAAATCAGAGTTAATTAGAGAAAACAAGACACAAGCGAAATCAAATAAGGAAATTAACGATATATATCGCAATGCAGATGTCAATATTGTTAAACGTGGAGATGACCTTTTTTTTATTATTATTAAGTCTATAGATACAAATATCCTTACAGACTAAAAACATATACATATATACACTTAGATACTACAAATTAAGTATTTAAATACAGGATAATTTTTCTTTTAATAGAGTTTTTGTTTTCTGATAATTCAATAATTATTAAATTGAACAAACAGGCTGCGCAAAGGAAATAATTATAGTGGATCAACTGAAAATATCTAGTTGGTCTTGTCGGAATATTTATCATCATTCTACTCAGAATAAGCTCGGAATGGATGTTGCCCTGGATAACATTCATAAGGAAAGTAATTTTCAACATAGTACGTCGACTCTTCAAAGAATGCAACTTGATAAGGCCAAGCCTAAATTCATATGAAGGCAGTGTACGGAAGTTCCATCCTCGCCCACGCAGACAAAATAAAAGGAATTGTTTCTGGACAGTTTCCAAAAGATTACTATGAATAGTATAGGATGGGTCCCATATTACTGAACCATATTCAAGAATGCACCTAACCAAAGAGGTATACAAGTGTTTAGTGACAGAAGGATCGGAAAACTCCTTACTCCAACGTTTCATAAAGCCAAGAGCACCATAAGCTTTGTTTACTACCATAGAAATGTGAGACCTGAAGTTCAAACGTTGATCCAAGAGAATTCCAAGATCCAAAAAGGAAACTACAGACTCGAGTTTATGATCACCAAAAAAATAATTAGTTTCTAAATTTCTAGCTCTAGAAAATGACATATGTTTACATTTCAACATATTTAGTTCCATTAAATTAATTTTACACCACTCATGAAAACTATTAAGATCAGACTGAAGAAAACATTGTTCAGTGGGATCTTTAAAGGATCGAAATATTTTTACATCATCAGCATACAATAGAATATTAGAATGACGAACTACAGAGGGAAGATCATTAATAAATATTATAAATAGAATCGGACCAAGATGACTTCCGGTGTACATCAACCGGATGATACGACTCTATTTCGTGAGAGAGCTTTTCCAAATTTTACTCTTTGAATTCGACCATCTAAATAACATTTTAACCACGATAATAATGTTTTACTAAAGCCCATCATATCTATTTTCATTAGCAGAAGGTTGTGATTTACTTTATCAAAAGCTTTGCAAAAGTCTGTATAAATGGAATCAGTATGCATTCGGTTTCTAAAACCATCATTTATAACAGTAGTGAGTTCCAAAACATTCGTTATAGTTGATCGATATTTACGGAATCCATGTTGGCAGGGCGACAACAATGAGGAAACTTGGTGCGATAACATATCAGTCATAATTTGTTCTAATAACTTCGGAATGGCACTTAATTTTGCAATACCTCTGTAATTTGATACTTCAATTTTGCTACCAGATTTAAAAAGGGGGATTATATATGATTCCTTCCATAAAGGTGGTAAATATCCAAAACTTATTGATTTATTAAAGATTATTGAAAGAGGGTATGATAAAGTATCAGCACAGTATTTAAGTATGTTATTAGGGATCCCGTCTGGACCAGGATTAAATGTGATATTTAATGCCTTCAAATTTTCCAAAACCGTAAATCTGCTTATAATTGAAACATTTATAGATGAAGTTTTAGATGATAATTGATAAATCATCATCTGCTAAAATGGAACCAAATTTTAAAGAGTTAGGGAAACTACGTGATCGGCGTTTGGAATTTACAAACTTATAGAAAGATTTAGGGTTATTTCTCAATTGATTTTTCATGGTGGTTATGTAATTCTTGTATGCACTTCTGTTCGCAATGTTGTATTCAGATCTTGCAATCGAATATTTAGAATCAGCAGAGGAACCAGTTTTTTGTATTTTTTAAATAATTAATTTTTCTTATTCTTCGATTTACCTAAATGAAAATTGTTCCAAGGTGGGCCAATAGTATCATGTTTAAAAATTTTAGGATCTGATTTTGAGATGCAATCATGTAACACACTGTAGAAATTATTTATCACATCATCTAAAACTTTGGACGACAAAATATCATTCCAATTAATAAATGATTAAAGTAAATTAAGTTTTGAATAATCTGTTCTAGAATAGCAGTAAACTTTTTCATATCTAACATTTTCTGAAGTTTGAGAAGATGAAATAGAAGGAAGCAAGATTTTTTAAATCTATGGTAGGATGAAAGCGGTCATCGGGATATGTAACTGGAATAGAAGAGTTCAGCGAAACCTCCAACGGCTGATTAACAAAAATCAAAATCCAAATCAGATCCAACGCAATCGTTAACGCAATTATTTGCAAGAACTGGAACAAGAATATTTGAATTAAAGGATTGATTCCACGTGATTGAAGGTAGATTAAAATCACCAAGAACAACAAGTATATCACACGATTTAGAAGTTTGAAAAGCAGACTGTATTGCGGAAACATGTTTAGAGTAAAGTGCAACATCAGAGCCGGGAGGAATGTAGGAACATGAAATGAATAAATTTATATTCTTAAACCTTACTTTAATTGCAACAATTTCAATATCAACGACGGAAGGCAGTATAATTTGTTCAGAAGGAAACCCGATGGAGACTGCGATTAAAACCCCACCGCCTGTTTTTTTAGTTTTATCAGAACGATCACACCTGAATATCTGATCTTTTTCACATAAGATTTCTGAATTATAAATTTTATCCTGAAGCCAGGTTTCAGTAAACACAATTAAGTGGTAATTGAAATTATAACTATCAGTGTAAAGTATAGATAATTTAGAATTTAATCCTCTAACATTTTGATAAACTACATGAATACGATTATCAGAAAGTAAAGAGAATAGTTTTTTGACACAACGTTTGATTGCAACGGTAAGTGAACAATATCTGATCGAATGTTATCTCTATAAACAAATTCATGAATAATAGCTTTCTGCGGCCAAAAATCAGGATTAACAACAGAGTCGAATACGTCTTCAGGAACAATGATTTTAAACGAAGCTTTACTTCGTTTCTCGGTATATTTAAATTTAAAAACGATCATTTCAACATCGGCATCCAACTTAGATTTAACGTATGATGCTACATCTTCTTTTGAAGTGTCAGCAGCAAATCGAGCAGCAAAATAGTTTTTTTTGATGGTACCACTTTTAGTTGTTTAGGAGGGATAGATGTGTTAGGAGTATTTGTTGGAGAATAGAACTTACTGGAACCAGAAGGAGTAATGTCCAAAGAAGTATTATTTAATGGCATGGTTTTATTAGTTTGGAACGAACTAATGAGATCATCACTTTGAACAGTAATATCTGGAGCAGTAGGTTGAACAGGATTAATGCTTTGAACATCGTTGATAGTAATTGATGATGCAGGTAATGTGTTCGAATGCAGAACATTAATTGCAGACGGTTTGTTTTTAAATATGACGTCAGAAGTTTTCTTTCTTTTGGGAAGGGAATCAGGCGGAGATTGGAGAAACTGTTCAACGCAAGTGGCATTTTCAAAGACCTCCCTATATTTGGAAAAATTTTTCCGTGAGGGATATAAGGTCATTGTTGATCTGGTCAAATTCCTTACGGGTATTTTTAAAGAAGGAATAAAATTCAACATCGAAGATTTTACATTTTTTGCAACACCAGCGAAGTCCATTATCTTCAAGTAAATTATCAGCAGTTCGCGCGGCTAATTCGACACACTTAGCATGGTACGTTGTGAAGCAAAGCCAGCAGGAGACCATTGGTTCGTCAACTTTATTAATTTTGCAATTTACTTTCGAGCAATTCATTGTTGTTAGAATTAAAAAAAAATATTAAGAAAAAGGTCCAATTGGGGTGGTAAAAGTGTGGTGAAATGCTAGCAGTGGTGAAATATCCAATTCAACAACCCAGGTTGTCCAATAATACAACTATGTTAGCTTAACGACGCTCTTTAAAACCGGCTTAATGAAGGCAGCTGATAATCACGTATTTTATATGTACTTTTGTTTGCCTTCTTTCGTCCACCTTAGCAATAAAAGACTCAATCAATACAAAATTAATCCTTACCACGAACGGTTGCGCAAATACATTGAGACTCGCAATAAACTATTTACGACCCATCATTAGGTCAAAATGTTATAAAGAAATATCGTCGTTCTACTGTGCGCATGAGGAAATTTTACCAAAAAAATAAAAATACTAAACGTTTATTCATTTCGTCGATATTTAATAATCATAATGATGGAAGGTTGTATGCAAAAATAGCATTTTTGAATAAAAATGAGTTTGGTCTTCTGTTCGAACATTAGTTGATTTGGATCAGATTTGGCTAGAGAACAATTTTCACAATTTCCTGGATATGTACGTTTAAAATCAAATGTCAGAACAGCGGACGGACGTGTACAGGAAGTAATAGGTGAAATAACGGTGGAAATGACCTACAGAAATATGACTGGTAACATTAAACTATTTATTGTACCCACATTAGATTCTAGACTTATTTTAGGAATGGATTTCTTTAAAGAATTTAATCTTATTTCTGGGCTTATTAGCGGCGTGAATAATGAAAATTTCCCCCTGAATGTCACTGAATCTAAATTTATTTATATCCATTAGACGTAGTACAGCAACAACAGTTAGAAACGGTCAAATCTCTCTTTCCTAATTTTGAAATGCAAAGTTTAGGTAGAACATCAATTATAAAACATGAAATAGATATAGAAAACGCAAAACCGGTAAAGCAGAGGTCAGCCAGCAATAGAAAAACTTCTATATAAGGAAATTGACCGAATTTTAGAGTTAAAAGTTATAGAACTTAGTGCCAGTGCATGGAGCTCTCCTATGAGAATGGTGATTAAGCCAGGAAAGGTGAGGCTTTGCTTAGATGCAAGGAAGGTAAATGAAGCGACTCGGAAAGATGCATACCCATTACCCAGCATAGAGGGAATATTCGCTAGGTTGCCTCAGACAAATATTGTTTCGAAAATTGATCTCAAGGATGTATATTGGCAGATCAAGTTAGAGGAAAATTCGAAGCCATAACATCGTTTACAATTCCAGGCCGCCCGTTGTACCAATTTACTGTGATGCCCTTCGGGTTATGTAATGCCCCACAGACGATGTGTCGTCTAATGGACGAAATAATACCTCCCGATCTGAGATCTGTTTGTGTTGTATCAGATACTTTTACAGCTCATTTATCAGTATTGACTCCATTGGCCGAACAATTTCGAAAAGCTAATCTCACCTTGAATATAGGAAGAAACCAATTTTGTGTTCGGAAAGTTAATTATTTAGGTTACATCATAGGAGATGGTGGAATTTCAACCGATCCGAAGAAAATCGAATCAATATTGGAACCGCGGACACTAAAACAGGTGCGAGGATTTTTAGGATTAGTCGGATGGTATAGGCGTTTTATTGAAAACTTTGCAGATATCACATTTCCTATTACCGAATTATTGTCAAAGTAAAAGACCTTTACATGTACTGATTCTGTCCATATAGCCTTTCAGAGAATTAAAAGTTTGTTAACAACTGCTCCTGTTTTGCGCAATCCCGACTTCAAAAGAAAATTTTACGTCCATTGCTTTCAGAGAATTAAAAGTTTGTTAACAACTGCTCCTGTTTTGCGCAATCCCGACTTCAAAAGAAAATTTTACGACGCTGAAAAAAAAAACAATGATTCGAATTACCAAGAGGTGCTAGAACATTAACTTCATACTTTTCAAGGTGTGTAGTTAGGAAAAGAACAAGAGTATTTATGTGTTGCCCTTGGACACACAGAATGCGATTCGGTTCTTTCACTAATTCAAACGATCAAACGGAAAATTATTACAATATCAAATATGCTTGAAGTTTGGTTCGACAATTATTCCTGGATTCTTGAAGAGGGAACTGTCACACATATTCGGAGTCTTTATTTCTCTCCAACAAGGATATATTTTCATCCAAATCTGTAATTGAGTCTTTGATAGCACGTAAGGGGTAAGTTATATCACATCTTCTCGAAGATTTTGTGTTTCATTTTAATTTCGTCTACATTTGATAGGACTAGGTTCCCCGGAATACTTTTGGAATATAGTCCTAGGTTCTTGTGTATCGCTCAGGGGAATCGTTAATATCCTGTTAAGAAAATGTACATATATAGTCATTAGTCATCACCTCGTTACACTTGAGCTATACAAATTGATACTCATGATCCACTAATTATTTTAACATCGCCACGATATCAAGTTTGTAATATCAACCTCCGTCAACGGGCCTGGATGATTTCGAGGAAATTTTATGGTGAGTACACATATGTTTTAATTATCATTTTGTATACGCTCTGCTCCACACATATATAGATATTTTTAGAGCTTCTTCTATAACTATAATTCTACTTTTCCTCCATAAATTAATTCATTCATTAGTAAAATATTGACACGCAGTCCTTCAATTTTGAATAATTTTTAAAAACCTTATCTTTCATTAATTTCAATTTTGTTCATACGTTTTAAGTATCCTGTACCTGTTTTCATGCTTTAAGTTTTACTCTTTCAGTTAATATTAATACACTTTCCAATAGATGTAATTTTTTTTGCTTAATATAGATTAGAAATTAAGAATGAATTTGTAAATATATATTTTTATTCACGAAAGGTGAAGGGCATGCCATAGAGTCACGGCGGACGAGAAGAACCTTAAGCATGAGGATAAAGGAAATTTACTCAACTTTTTATTTGTGTAACTACTTTTCAGAAGTTAATGAGACGAAAATGTCAACATTGCGTTTTGGAACTAAAAAATCTGACTTTTTGCACTAAATGTATCCTATCTTCCAAGGGTGCAATTTCGTGCAACAAAAGTTACCATAAAAATGGGGAACCCATGTATATATTTCGTTAAAGGTTTCTGAAGGAAAAAAGTTGTGTTGGTCCAAAGTCAGACATTAGCTTAAAAAGGATATTTTACAATATTCATTGTTGGTATTTCATGTTGGTTGTTACATAGTTTTGGCGTCATAATAATGAACAAACGAACGAGAACCACAACTTACTGGTGAAAATCCTTTCCTTAAAGAAGCCGGGTTTGATGTTTAAAAGTCGAAGCCACTTGACAAAACCTTTGACAGGGTGGAAATCATGATAGTGGTAGTCTGCAGCCATGTAATAAATGTCACCATTCCATTTGTAAATAAATTTGCATTCTATTAAATATAGATGCAAAATGGTCTTGAGCCAGGACAATATCCCAGTTCAAATCAAATATTGATTACAGACCAAAAAATGCAAACGAAAAAAAAACTAAAACAATATGGATAAATTTAATATTTTTTGCAATTGCAGATTTTCATGCGAGGCATGTTTGACAGACATCTGGAATATCATAATCCTTTAAAGAATGGTAAACTTAAACTTGACACACTAAAGAAGTTCTTGTCAGTCCGTCGTCCAAAGCAGATGTGTCTTTCTGCCGTTCAGTTTTGTGTTAAAATAAAAAAGAATAAAATAAAAAATGAAAAACAATGTCCATAACTCTTGGTTTGCTCATTCGAGTTACTCAACTCCAGAGGACCAATACGCCGAGCTTTTTGTTGCGCATAATGATTTGACGCAATTAGTGAACGAACCGAATCACATTCCGTGTGTTCAAGGGCAACACATAAATAATCTTATTCTTTTCCTAACTTCACATCCTGAAAAGTATGAAGTTAATGTTCTAGCACCTCTTGTTAATTCGAATCATTGTTTTTTCAGCGTCCTTTTCGTATTCCCCTCTTCTCCTAGGGGAAGTAAGAGCTTTTGGTCATTTGTAAGAAGAGTAAATGATACCTCCTAATATATTGTTAAAGATGGCCAGATATTCAACCCGGTTGCCAAATCTAACCTATTGACTGAAATGTTTGCAAGGAATTCATCCTTGCCGGAAAGCAATCAACCACTCCCCGTGATCGAAAATGTATTAAGTTCCATGCCTCAGATATTTTTGCGAACTCGTGGAGTTAAAAGATTTCTCACAAATCTCGATGTAAATAAATCTCCGAGCCCGGATGGCATTTCAGTACATGTCCTATGTAAGTGCTCTTCAACGCTCGCCTGTCTACTTCGTAATCTTTACAACCTTGCATACCGTGCAGGGGTTTCCCAGCGCGTTGGAAGATTGTGAACATCCGGCCCATCCCTAAAAAGGTGAGGCTAGTAACCCTGCTAACTGTCGCCCGATTGCGATTTGCTCAGCACTTTCGAAGGTTATGGAGAGTATGGTTAACCATCATCTTGTGAGTTATTTAGAAACCAATGACTTACTTTATAATCGAACGTATGGCTTCCGTAGGAATCGATCTACGGGAATCCATATGACACTGTTATCCGAAGAGTGGAATCGATCCATCCACCAGCTTGGTGAGAGTAAGGTCGTTGCTCTAGATATCTACAAGGCCTTTGATAGAGTCTGGCACGGCACACTCATATCAAAGCTTATCGGATGACAGCAACCTCTGTAATTCATACTCATTCCATCATAGACCAAGTCGTCAAGAATTTGAGGACAAAAGGCGATTGATGGATGAGTCACTTAGCCAGGATTTGCTGGACATTTCCGAATGGGGTCGAGTGAGTAGAGAAGATTTTAATGCATTTTTTTAATCATAAATAATCATAAATAAATATCTTATATTTTCTGTCTTGGAAAGAGCTTTTGATTAACTTTATAATCGTAGGTGGAAAGCCAATTGATATCATCTTAAATAATATCCCATTGTGGTAGGCTTTATCAAAGGCCTATCCACATCGAGCGAAACTGCAACTGTGCATCTACGGTGTCTCAAGTTCTGTACCACATCATTGTGGAATTTCAAAAGAGCATGAACTGTAGAGTTTCCTCTTTTAAATTCGAACTGGTATTCGGGTATAAAATGTCCAGCAATACACGGTCCATTTTCTCCTTAATAAGTTTTCCCAAATTTGGAAGTAAGGAATTAGGCCTACGAAAATTAATATCATTGTTTCACTTCTGTTTTCAGGTTTTCAGTTTCTTCTGTTCTGACAGGAACAACCTTAGCAATTTTCCAGGAATTTGGAAAATAGTTGTTGTTGATGCATTTATTATATATTATAGTTAGGTATTCAAAAGCTTCCATGTGTAAGCTTCTAATTATTAAGTTCGATATATTATCTGTTCCACCCGATTTCTTGTTATTCAGCGATTTCGAGAAATCCACAACAATTCCCTGGGTGGTGAAAGCCGAATTCTGACAATTCAAAGAAATAATCGTATCATTGAATGACATTATTGATTCGGAAATTTGTGAAGTGGTTCTATATATGATTTCCTCTATTTTGCGAGTGTCTCTAACTGGAGGGGAACCTGAATAAACCTAAGATTTTTTTTTATACTTTATTTGTTTGATATTGAATCTGCTCCTTAGGAGCTTAACAATATGTATACGAATCTAATATAATAAAAATCCCGCTTAGAATTTGGAATGTTCTACGGTCCTCTGCACTGTAACAACAGGGTCGATATTACTTTGTTCTGTTGGGTTTAAGAAGACAAGTAGTCACGCGGTTGAGAGGTCCCATTACGACATAGATTGGTCTACATATTTAACGGTTCG
This sequence comes from Polietes domitor, assembly GCA_947397865.1. Classification (NCBI taxonomy): domain Eukaryota; kingdom Metazoa; phylum Arthropoda; class Insecta; order Diptera; family Muscidae; genus Polietes; species Polietes domitor. The sequence continues at coordinate 92,493,381 of OX377618.1, read as the reverse complement.
TAGTTTACCAAGGGTTTCAGATAATTAAAGTCGCGAGGGCGTTTTTCAGCCTCGTGAACTAGAGTGTAACTTCAATAATCAAATCTTTCCTCTCGAGTTATCGCGGATTATGAAGAGTTCTGGATGATTATATGTTGTGAGGGCGTATTTCAGCCTCGTTAGGTAGAGTAGTAGCTCTGATAATCAATTATTTTCCTCTCGTATTTGCGCCGATTTGGAAGATTTCAAAATTATTTTTTGTCGCGAGGGCGTATTTCAGCCTCGTAAATAGGACTGTCTACTGCAGTTTTCCCCTCTCGGATTTTACAGTGTCTGCTTCTGTGACCTCCCAACCATGTGACGTATAATATGAAATGAATGTATTTTTAGTTTTAGTGGGTTTGTTTTTTTTTCACTAAACCAACACTCAGGGGATGTCCCCTATAAATGGAGCGCATTGCGTTGGCGGAAGGAAGATACGGTATTGGGAGGGAGGGAGTAGTGTTTGTTGACTCTTGTTTTAAACTTCTGAACATCATAATTAGCCGGGAAGATATCTGCGGGAAGTCGATTCCACATACGGATAGTGCGGGCGAAGAACGAATTCATTCTGTAATGTGTGGTCCGGTCGGTTGTCCATTCGACAACAAATGGGTGAGAATTCCTGGAAAGCCGCGTATTTCTACCGAACGTCTCACGGGCGGTATAAGGTCACGAATATCAGAAGAACAAACACCGTGAAAGTATCGATAGGACAAAGACACACAACCCACATTACGACGGTGTTCAAGGGAAACAATAGAATTGGATATCCTACCATCACCTATCTCTGTACACGGTCAAGTAGCTCCCGTCATGGTCGGGTGCTCCAGCCGACCATATATGGGAGTTATATTCCATCTTTGGTCTGATGTAAGTTGGGAGTTATACTTCATCTTTGGTCTGATGTAAGTAGTGTAAATATTGAGAATATCAGAGGGAATGAAGTTTTTCTTATACCGGTTTAAGAATCCTAGACACTTGAATGCTTCTTTCGACACTTCAAATGCATGCCTAGAACATCAAGAGTATCTGATTGCTCAATATCTACACCGTTCATTAAAATCGACGACACCGTTGGATCAGCGAATCGCTTGTGAGGCAACAAGGAGCACTGGGTCTTACTTTCATTAAAATCTACTCTATACTTGACCCCATTCGGAACTGTGAGTGACTCGTCCATCAATCGCCTTTTGTCTTCAATATCTTGACGAGTTGGTCTATGATCGAATGAGTATGAATGACAGAGGTTGCTGTCATCCGCAAATGAGTATATTGGATTCGAAGTCCGATCTAAGAGGTCGTCGATGAAAATAAGAAAAAGGGAGGGGGAAAGGATAGAGCCCTGTGGTACACCTGCAGTTAACCTATGCTCGTCGGAAGAGAACATATCTACAACAACACGTATAGTGCGATCTCTGAGGAAGCTCGATATAAATCGAAAGAAGTCACTACCAACACCAAAAACCATAAGCTTTGATATGAGTGCGCCGTGCCAAACTCTATCAAAGGCCTTGGAGATATCTAGAGAAACGACCTTACTCTCTCCAAGCTGGTGGATTCCACTTTTCGGATAGCAGTGTCATCAGGTCTCCCGTAGATCGATTCCTACGGAAGCCGATCATTAAGTAAGTCATTGGTTTATTAATACCTCACAAGATGGTGGTTAACCATACTCTCCATAACCTTCGAAAGCGCTGAGCAAATCGCGATCGGTCGATAGTTAGCAGGATTGTTAGACTCAGCTTTTTTAGGGATGGGCTGGATGTTCGCAATCTTCCAACGCGCTGGGAAAACCCCTTCACGGTATGCAAGGTTGAAAAGATTACGAAAGGGACGGGCAAGCGTCGAAGAGCACTTACATAGGACAAGTGCTGAAATGCCATCCGGGCCCGGAGATTTGTTTACGTCGAGATTTGCAAGAACCCTTTTAACTTCACGTGTTCGAAAAAATATCTGAGGCATGGAACTTAATACATTTTCGATCAAGGGGAGTGGTTGATTGCGTTCCGGCAAGGATGCATTCCTTGCAAACATTTCAGACAAGAGGTTAGCTTTGGCAACCGGGTTAGTGAATATCTGGTCATCTTTAACAAGAGTTGGGATTGATGAGGAGTTATCCTTTACTTCTCTTACAAATGACCAAAAGCTCTTACTTCCCCTGGGAGAAGAAAGAACTTTGGCACGAAGACGTTGTTCATACAGAAACTTTTCACGTGTAAGTACCTTGGCACACATGGTTCTTGTCTGCTTGCGTAGCAGATCAGGGGTGGCATTTTTATTTAAACGCCATTTCCCGAACGCTTCCTCTTTGGATCTGACAGAAGTCTTGCATGTCTGGTTAAACCAACTTTTTTTAGATGGTTTATCCGAAATAACTTTAATTGGAATAAATGACTTCATTCCAATCAAGATAATATTCTCAATCATTTCAGCCGCAGCATCTATAACGCCATTTAGAAAGCATAGTTTCCAATTGAAATGTTGGAAAAAGTTGTTTAGCTCGGCCCAACGTGCCTTTTCATATATACATATTGTCCGCTTTGGGGCTGGGGTCGAAGCGACACGAAGAGCGGAATACGAAAAGAATGCTGGAACAATACAATGATCCGAATTACCAAGAGTTGCTAGAACGTTAACTTCATACTTTTCAGGGTGTGATGTTAAGAAAAGATCAAGAATATTAGAGTGTTGCCCTTGGACACACGGAATGTGAGTCGGTTCATTCACTAGTTGCGTCAAATCATTATGCGAGGCAAAAAGCTCGGCGTATTGACCCTCCGGTGTTGAGTGACTCGAATGGGCAAGCCAAGAGGAATTATCGCCAGCAACCACAATTTCACTGTCAGGACAATCCTCTAAAATTTTTGTAATTGAATCGGAAAGCCATTTAGGGATACCTCCCTTTCCGCGTTTGGCCTTCTATACACAAATCCGAAATGTAGTACGTGTGTTCTTGAATTTAACCCAAAGGGAGTTAAATTCTGGATTTTCTGAGTTTAAGTCTTGCTGGCTCTGGAACACTATGTCGTTGCGTACGTAAACCACAAGACCTCAAGACAGGGTGTGATACCCAGGTACGTGAAAATCCTGTGGATCACAACCCTCACACACCTGAGTCTCACAAAGACCAAAAACATAAATGTACATGAGCGTACACAGCAAAAAAGTTCTCTCTAAGCCCTCGTATGTTGGCAAATTGAATTTTAAACTTACCAACCATTATAATTCACAGAAATAAAAAACACTAAGTCAAAATGTGTAACCACAATTGTCAGACCTCCCTCCTTACCGCTGTTGTACTCACCCAATGCCTAGTGTTATGCCTTAGGCATTGGGCGAACAACGACAAGAAGAGAAGATCGACAATTGAATTACACGAAAGGGAAAGGGAGTGGAGGGAGAGGGGGCCAACGGACACACAATGAAGGAGACATAGAAACCCTTCGTATGGTCTGTGAAGCGCTGCTGCTGTGGCTGCTGTTGTTGATGTTGTTTTTGCTGTTGTTGTTGTTGTTGCTGTAGATTTGTTTGTTGTTGGTTGGTTGATTATTTGTTTTGGATTGTAGGTGCGCGACGCGGTAGTGATTTGCTGGGTTGTTTTGTTGTTAGCTATTTTTTATTTTGTTTGGTTATTTATTTTTTATTTGCATTGGTTAGAAAATGTTTTACTGTTCTTTGTTTTAGTTTTATTATTATTATTTTGTTTAGATTTGTTTTTAATTTGAACAAAATAAAGACTGCACACAACACGGACGACAGATAAACACGTGTGTAACGGACGACGGAAAAACAAACACTCCCACCCCTTCGTACGCGAGAAGCCCGTGGAAAATTCAGAACGTTTCTTGCCAAGATGTTCACATGACGTTGAAGCTTCTCTTGATGACTCAGTTTGATGTTTTGAATTTAGTTTTTGACGAAAGGTATATTCAGGACTCTGTGAATATTTTCGTTTCTCATATACCAAGGTGCGCCAGTAATCATCCTTAAAGTCTATGACTGAACCCTTTGGATTTTTTCGATGTTGCTCGAGCATGCATTGCCCCATAATTGATAAAACCAATTTTTTTGTCAAATTGGTTTTATCACGCTGTTGTAGAACAGTACCTTGTATTCTAGTTTTAGCTTCAAGTTTGATTTGGAAGTTGTCGGATTTTTAGGTTAATATGAGTTCTTTTGGCTTCAATGTGTCTTCGCCAAGTTAATTGGCGGCCTAGGTGGATACCCAGGTATGTAACATAGTCAGATTGTGGAAGAGAAATATTGTTTAGTTTTACCGTTGGGCATGTATTAAAATTTAAAGTAAATGTTACCTGTTTACACTTTGTCTCGTTAATTTTTATCCTCCAGATAGACAACCATGATTCAACGCGTTTTAAGTGACCCTGTAAGGTTGTTGATGTCATTATCTGGTTTTTGTGCCTACTCATTATGGCTGTGTCATCGGCGAAAGTTGACATGAGGACGCTAGAAGATATGGGTATATATGCAGTGTACAAGAGGTAGAAGATAGGGCTCAGTACGCTACCTTGTGCGACCCCTGCCATTATTTCCCTACTCTTGCCGATATATTGCCCGCACTTGACTCTGAGTTATGACTCAAGTATGAGTTAAGAAGACTGTGAGTGTTCGCGGGTAGATATTTTGGAATTTTGTAGTTCAGGCATTCGTGCCAAACTTTGTCAAAAGCCTGGGCAACGTCGAGGAATACAGCACAACATATTCTTTTCTTTCAAAAGGATATCGTATTTCATTGGTCAATCTGTTTACCTGCTCTATAGTGTTATGACCTTCGCGAAATCCAAATTGGTGGTCTGGAATCACGTTTTCAGATGCGATAAATGGTTTAAGTTTAGCGAGGAGAATTTCTCCAAAAGTTTAGACAAGCACGGAAGTATGCTTGTTGGCCTATAGGATGAGGGGACTGTTTTGAAAGTAACAGTATTGCCATAAATGGTAGTTCCAAAATCATTTTCGGCGTTATAAGATCGTATCCGGGAGCATTTCCCAGTTTAATGGTATCCTTTATAGTACGCATGAGTTCGTAGGGGTTTGTTGTTAAGGACATTTGAGAGCACTCCTTGTCGTCCACTTCATCAGCTAACGTAATGTTATTACTAGCCTCGTTTGGACGAAAAACTTGATCCATATGATCGGCGTAAACTTGTGCCTTATCTTCTTCTGAAGTTATCCATTCTCCATTTGTATTGCGAATGGGGAAAGCAGTCTCTACTGGCATACTTGTATTACGAAGTGAGTTCTGTAGCGAAAATTCGTTCAATTTGTTGGAGTAAGGCATTCGATAAAACTAGTTTGCCGGCGTCTATCCTCTTTTTTAAGTGCTGCCTGTAGTTTTTTAGTTGCCTCAGTAAGTCTAACCCTAGCGATCGGTCATTGACAAGGAACTCTATTTCCCTATTTGTGTATGATCCACCATTTCCCGTAGGGACATTTTGGCGAGGCGTATCATGTAAAGCTGCCTGATTTAAGATGGAATTGAACTTGCTTACGCTGTCATCGATATTTTCATAATTTTCAATATGATCATCGAAAGTGATGTATGTATTTTTTATATCTTAACCAGTTGGTCCTAGAATTTACAATACTTTGGTGCGTCTCTATAATCAAATTCCCATCGTTAATTAGGATAATTACGGGTGAGTGATCCGATGACAAGTCTGGTCAAGTTTCAGCGGACAATTTTTTTTTTAAATTTTTCTAAAAATGCCAAAATCCATTAGATCAGGCAGTCAGCCAGTATGTAGGCTGACGTGGAGAGATAAAGTTAATGCCATTTCGACGTTCCATGAAACAATTATATAATTGTCTGCCCTTGGGATTTGGAAGGCGTGAGCCCCAGTGTGTGGGTGGTTTGTACAGTAAAAACTATAATTTGGTATGTGAAAGTTGTATCTGTTTGTGAGATGTGTTTCAGATAATAGCATTATATCTATGTTTTCAGCATTGAGAAAGTTTGAAATTTCCTATCTGTGTTTGTTTTACACCGTTCGCGTTCCAGCTGCATATTTTAAGAGAGGAACTCATTTCATGCTGAGAAGAGCTTGAATTAACTGATGTTGGTTACGCATGAATTCTTGCATTATTGATTGCATAGTAGACATAAACAAAATAAAAAAGACTCCAACCCACCAATTGGACGGGCGGGGACGTTTTTTTAGGACCTTTGAATACGAGGTTTCTCCACTGTTATGTACAGTAACAGGCACTTGCGTTATCTGTATTTCAGGAGTTGCCCCGTTTTGGTTTCTTACAGTCTGTAAGCGGACATTAAATTTTCCTTTAAGTGTTTTGTAGACCTCACAACCTCTATAATTTGCAGTGTTACTGCATTTCTTTTGCGCTTGGTTTTGGGCAATACATTTTGCAGACTGGTGTAGGACATCGCAAACAACACATACCGCAGTTAATGTGCAGTAGGCCTTAGTATGCCCGAATTCCTGACAGTTTTGAAATTGTGCGGGACCGTTCGCTTGTGTGGCTCTTCCACAGATATGCGTCTATGAAGCAAAAGATTTTCTTTGTAAATAGGATGTATTTATTTTCGGGCGTCTGGTTCAAATTCGACCTTAAATAATGGCTGAGGAATTTTCAACCTTTTAAGGATATTGACCACCGATCTAATCTTGTAACCTTTTCCTTCCAAGGAATATTGTAAATCGTTGGGATCTATGTTCAATCCCCTTCAAGACAACGACCAAACCTTTACTACTCTTAAGCCTATAGGTGTAGTAGCTTGTTTTCTCTGTTTGTGATGGCACGAAACCCGTTTTCAGTATACAACTGTATTTTAGTCTCGTGAATATTACCTCTCCTGATTGGTGAAATATGGAAATTATTGTCACCTGCAATAAGTGCAATTTTACTAACAAGTGGTTTTGTGACGTATGAACTAGAGGTTTGAGCATGTTCCTCTTCTACTTTGTAACGTGAGTTTTGTCAAGGACTGAGGTAGATCAGTCGTCTCCAGGGTCAACTCAAGGACCCACAAACCTTAAGTAAGAACACAAGTGATTTAGCCTCTTGGTCGTACAACTCCAAATCTTTATTGTTTAAATTCTATGTTACAATCTACTTGTGTATTCGACAATGTAAATGAAAAGCTTCGTATGCCACTGGTTGTGACTTCATTAAAGGCCCCTTTTCGTCGCAGCAAAACGTCACGGGGATAATCCGATGACATACGGGGATAAACCGATGCGGACGAACCGCGGAAGCGAACAAATCGCGAAAGCGGACGAACCGCGGAAGCGAACGAATCGCGGAAGCGGACGAACCGCGGAATCGAACAAATCGCGGAAGCGGACGAATCGCGTTAACGAACACTGTGTATGCGAATAAATCGCGGAAGCGCACGAACCGTGGAAGCGAACGAATCGCGTTAACTAACTACTATGTATGCGAATAAATCGCGGAAGCGGACGAACCGCGGAAGCGAACAAATCGCGTTAACTAACTACTGTGTTTGCAAATAAACCGCGGAAGCGTACGAACCGAGTTAACTATCTACTTTGTTTGCGAATAAATCGCGGAAGCGGACGAACCGCGGAAGCGAACGAATCGCGTTAACTATCTACTTTGTTTGAGAATAAATCGCGGAAGCGGACGAACCGCTGGGCGAATCTGTGACGTTAACTTTAGACAAGTTGTTTCGACTGCGGTCAATGCCACAAATACACTTTTGGTTGCTCAAAGTCAAACATTAAGTACATTTGGTAGAATGAACTTAATGTGAATTACAGTCATATGGATTATGACATACCACATTGAACACTAATTTGCCTTACATACCATGTGCCTTATTATATTCTTTGTGGTTGTTCGTATGTATGTTTGGTATGTGTGTCTTCTTGTGTATTGATGTGTTTATATATGTATATTACGTGTTGGTGTAACGGCCAACACATGTCTCAAGGAAGGTAATTACAGTGGTATGGCTGGAATATGTACGGACAGAATATTCAATATTCTGTCACGTTACAACTTGCTGATCACTTGATGCATTTTCTATTATCTTACTCATGTTACTAGATTTACGCTTCAAGTAGCAGTCCATACCAGTCTTCACTGCCTTAACATTTTTCGTACTGTCGTTCACTTTGCGCACACTTTCGTTTAGTTGTATGTGTGAGATCGCAGTCAGCATGTTCGGAGAACAAGACTGCGTGCGCTGTTGTTTATCGTTTTGCGACACTTGTAAATGTTTTTTATTGTTGCCGAAAGTAGGCTTTGGGCACGGTTGAAAAAATAATAGGTTGCGCATTGCGCTGGTCCGTAGATCGAGAGAGCAAACAACTACGTCACAGTTTCAATATTTCTTGTTTACTTCTAGTTGACGTCGGTGCGAACTACTTACCAATTTTGTAAAATAAGTTAAGAATGAAGTGTTGTGTTAAAAATTTTTTAATTAAATATATCACGGAAAACAAAAAAAATTTTTGGGTTTTCAAAAGAAAAAAATTGCAAAGAAAATAGCTAGATTGTTATGAAAAATCACGAATTTATTGGAAAAAGTCATTGTGATCAAGGTAAGCAATATTTTAATCAATATGTAATAAATTGTCCGAATTGTCCACTGACTAATTTATTTTAAATTTGACAGTGATTTTATATTTGAAAAAGTTTTTCATAAGCGTGATTTTTTGTCAGGATTCGCAAAAAAAACTTTTATTGAATGTAGCTGCAGTACCTTCGATTTGAGCTGCTGATTTGAAGAAAAATGTGGGTGAACGCGGGAAAAGGTTAGCAGACAGAAACCGACGTTCAATAGTTGAATTCCTACTCAAAGACGTGCAGGACCTGCCACAAAATAAATGCGATACATGTATTAAACATATGAAATGTATTTTACAATTAGAAAATTAAATATATGGTATAATAATAAATCACAAACAATGTCACGAAATCTAAATAAATAAAACTATAAACTAACAAAAAAAAACGTTCTCATAGACAAAACTGAAACTGTAACGTCTCGCGCAGAGAGAGGAAAAACTTTCACACTTCTTTGCGTAACCTTTATTTTCTAAACCGTGGGCTTTGGGAAACCAGCATTTGATACATTTATTGAAATGTAAGCATTGTAGGGAGAGACCAAGAGCACAGAATCTGTTCTCGCTTAATTATTGTCACACATACGTGTGCACAGACTTTTTAGTTTTTCTTTTTGTATTGTTCTTCCACTGTAAGTGACAAGTAAATTTTCGGTTAAACTATGTAGATACCACACAGAATATATTGCCTAAAAGCTTTCTTTACAAAATTTTAAGCAATATATTTGTATGGAGTGATACACGGATTATTTTTTAGCGTCTTTATCGTGATGTTTGTATAATTCAAACACTAGTTTATTTTGTATATTTATTTTTTTCCGAGCGTTAGCTAAACACGTTTGTTCTCTTCCGAACAGAAAGACTTTTCCGCGATGTCTTCCCGATCTCGACACCATTCACAGAAAGATTTTTAATAACTGAACGATTTTGACGGCTAAAAATATTAACCCTCTAGTTCCCAAGACCGCCTCTAGGCGGTCTAAGTTCAGTACACGGTCAATCATGGTTCTAATTAGGTTTTGCTAAAAAGCGCACAAACACGTTCCTTTTATAATAAAATGACTTTTTGTTAAATAAAGATATGCAGCAACATACAGATAATTTTTTTTTCACCTACGTTTATTAATAATATTTATTTTAATTATTTGATTTTCGCACTCCGCGCAAAATAATTATTTTTGGTGATTTTCACAAACTTCTGCATTCAAATGACATTGACAACTGACGCAAGCTGCAAAAGCACCAATATGAAAATTTGGGATTCCCCAAAACAGATGAAACGAAAAAAAAGCAAAACCTAATTAGAACCATGATTGACCGTGTACTGAACTTAGACCGCCTAGAGGCGGTCTTGGGAACTAGAGGGTTAAAGATTTTTTTATACGTTGAGGGACCCGGATTAATTTTACTAAGTCTATCATTCGATTATCACGATTTAGGCTGATCAATATCAATCTGTTCCTTTATAATTATCTTGATCAATTCAATTTGTTTCGATGTTAATAAGTAATCTGGGTGACTTCTGTTTTGAGGCCCTTGAATAAATTCTTTTCAAATCCTTCTTTCAATCATACTTAATTTTAAGACGCTTAACTTTATCCGAAACAATAAATTTTCTATTTCTATGCTCCACTCTTTCTGAATGAATAGATGTAATAAAATTCAACGAGGCCTCGAATTCATGAATGTAGTAATCTATTTCCTGTTCGACAAATTTCGGAACTTCGGAGGGAAATGAGTCGAAATTGTGTGGCTTATATCTTTCCTAAACAATCTCCAATCGGTATTCCTTAAGCAAATGAATTTATTTGGTAATTTAAAAAAATCTAAAATCAGACAGTGTAATTCCTAAAGGCACATGATCTGAAAAGGTAGGGAGAGTAGAAGTACTATATTCGTATCCAAATTATTAATTAAATTATTAATTAATTAATAATCAAGTGATATAAATGGAAAGAACCATTGGGAAAAGTGGTGCAAAAATCACATATCCTGGTGACAAATAATGATTCATCTTGTACCCAGTAACTGAGTATACCGCCGTTGTGATTGTCATCCGCATCTCCCCAAGCAATGTTCTTCGCGTTTAAGTCGTAAATCAAATTTACGGAAATTTGAACCTCTTATCTCATTTCGTTCAGCAACTAGCGTGCATTCAACAAACAGACGGACAGACGGACATGGCTAGATCGTCTTAGAATATTACCACGACTCAGAAGTAACCGCTACCACCGTGCGGTACTTTCTCCAATTGTTGTTGTAGTTCCATCGGCCATCACCGCCTCGGTAATAACCTCTGCGTCATCGTTGGAATTGTCCTGGCGCAAAAGAAGCTTAACCTCGTTCAATCTTCAGTTCTTCGTCATCGCCCTAACTTCTGTTTGGGTACTACATTTTCCGGTTAGTTCCAGTGGTAGTCCATTTGTAATATATGTATTCCCCAATGACCTTTCTTTCTCTTTCTGTTTGTTGGTATATTTGGTTCAGACAAATTTATTGTTAGTTTATAATTTTCTTAAGCTAATTAGACCTATATTCCTTTTCAAAATAAAATTACTTTATTTCGTTTTCACCCAACGTTTCGTCAATTTCTTGTTGAACTCTTCAGGTGTTTCATCAATTTAAATAAAAACACAATTTATTAAACAGTTCTCACGAAACAAGAAATACTACAAACTTACATGAATATTTACTTATGTACGTTACATTGATTTTTCATTGAATTTAAACACATTAAACATTCAAACATACAAAATAAAATAAACACAACTCAAAATTAATATCACAGATGAGTTTACAAAATTGTGAAGCTGTAACTGACACTTATGTTATTTGTGTATTCTTTCAAGTTCATCGTTCTGTAAATTTTTTGTTGTATGCGTAGGCTTTCAATCGTTTCTTTTCATTATCAAAATCAGCTGTGTGATCTGAGTTGACCATGAGTTGAGAAAGCGCAGTTTTTGTGTTCCTTTTCACTATGTCTGCTCTGTGTTCGCTCATTCTTGTTTCAAGCGATATCTTCGTTGTGCCAATATACACGAGATCACAGCTGTTGTTCTCGTTTCGTTTGCATGTTACTTCATACACAATATTGCATTGGTGTTGGGATGTGCTTTTCACATTGTGAAAATGTTTCTCGTTCACAGTAAAATCATTGTTAAAATTTGTACTGATCGTGGTTATTGTTTTTTAGATCGATTTCCTTTTTGTTTCTTCAATTGATTGTGTGGTTAGTTTTATGGGAAATCTATTATATATAGTAGATTCGATGTATCGTACCTTTCACAGTGTTTTTTAGTGTTTAGGGTCATTGTTTTTATTAATTTTTTAAGTTTAAGATAATAGTGTTGATAGATTTGATCAACTTTATATTTAGTTCAGCTTGAGAATCCAACCGCCGGTTGATAGGTGTTGACGTTTTGCGAGTGTCGAGGTTTAGAATCTCAGATTAGGTTTTAGAATTGTCTGCTGTATTTTGCTGTTGTTGTTGCTAGACAAGATTGACAACGTTTCTATTGAGGAATTAGTTTTATTTTTGGTCTAGTTTCTTCTATTTTAACAACGAAGTTGAGGTTGATATGTGTTATTTTAAAGATTTTTTGAATAGGATCATCTTCATGGAAGTTGACGCGGAAATAGACAATTGTAGATAGTTATATTTACTGCTAATTTCAATGCGCTCTTTCATAAGAACATTGACGACATCTATCGGATAAAGTCCTTAAGCTTTTAAGTCTTCTATTATATTTTCCTTAGTACATGTGTGATGGAGGCCTCGAATAATAACTTTATTCGGCCCATCGTTTTTATTTTCGTATATTCGATATTCGTTGAATTCAATTTTGATGATAAGCATCTAGCATTGTTGTTCATTGCTGTCATAGTAAAGTTGGCTATATTTCATTTATCTTTTCGTAACTTGGTATGCCTACAATGTTAATTGGTGAATATTTCTCCACCTTGTGTTGATGGGTTTGATCATTTGTAATGATTTCTGCTCGCATATCAGTATTATTGGCTTAATTTCCATTTTGGTGTTTCTTTTTTGTTTTTCTTGGACCTTTACAAAACCCAATTTGTTTCCCTCTCCAGTTCTTCCTTCCCCGTCTGATACTGTTGAGGTACTAAATTGGTGGCCTGTAGAGCCACAGTATTGGTTATACGAAATGTATGGGCTTCTTCATCCATTTCGTTATTATCGTTATATTGTGTACCATTGTCATGATACAATTGTTCTTTAAGTTCAATGTTTTCTTGTTTTAGTTTTTGTAAAAACAGAGAGTATTACATCAATATTATGTTGCATCTCATGTATTTGCTGCATAAGCATGTTATTTTCATTTTGTATAATTAGAACCATGGAGTGCTCCACCGGGAGGCGGAGGGTTCACTAGGGTATTATGTCTTTTTGCATTTGTTTGTAACACCCACATGGAAACGAGATATACCCAGGTCGAGATAGGTACAGGTCGCAATTGTTGTCCAATCACTACGAAAATTTGCAAAATTAACTTTTGCGGGCCTAGGACGGCCCTTATTTAATTTGGAGAAAATGAGTTCAGATTTAGATATAGCCACCATACAATTTTTTCGAACAAACTTTCTCGAAACCATATATTTTGATAGATTATCTTCAAATTTGACACAGCACCTTATATTTGAACTAGAAACATTTTCGGTGAAAATGAGTCAAATCGGTTCAGATTTATATATATCTCCCATACAAATTTCTCTCCCGATTTGACATTTTCTGCTCTAGAAACCACATAATTCAACCGATTTTGATCAAATTTGGCACAATGCATTATATTGGAACTAGAAACATCTGTGGTGAAAGTGGGTCAGATCGGTCGAGATTTATATAGCTCTCATACAAATTTCGCTCCCAATTTGACGTTTACTGCTGTCGAAGCCATGTTTTTGAGAAATTTTCTTCAAATTTGGCACAACACCATTTGAAACATTTGACTAGAAATCTTTGGTGAAAATGAGCCAAATAGGTTCAGATTTATATATAGCTTCCATAAAAATATTACATTTTCTGCTCTAAAAACTACATAAATTAACCGATTTTGATCAATTTTGGCACAACACCATATATATTAACTAGAAACATCTATGATCTAAAACGGCTCAAATCGGTTCAGATTTATATAGGTTGCATGCAAATGTGGTCGATTTTACTTTTTCCGCTCAGAAAACACATATTGTAACAAATTTTTGTCAAAACAAGTTATATTTCACCTGGGAACATACATTGTGAAAGAGGGTGTCCTCGGTCCATGATCCAAAATCCTCACATAATTGAATTACAATGGCCTTTAAGGAGAAGGGTCGGCCCCACCGACTTTAGCCTTTCCTTACTTGTTTATATTCAAATTTATTAAACATTATTTTCTTTTATAGGGTGACACAGAATGACACTTTTTTTTAATTACTTAACACAGATAATACTGTTAAAATACAGTGATCTATCTGTGTATCACAATGAGTGACAAGATCAGTTGCTGTTTTGTTTTGTTGGCACGAGATGAATATAGTTATTTTTTATGAATGGATATTTTATTTCTAACTCATAAAACTAATCGAATATACACATGGATTTTCTAGTCCCACTGCAGTGGGACGGCAAGCGGAGTCCGAGGATGACCTTTTGAGCTTTATAGTATGTTTTGGCTTTACGTGTGTAAAATACGGAATGAGTTGAATATGCGATCTGATTATCATGTTCAGTCTCTACAGTAAATTGAATTTTGGGATGGTATTGGCTGAACTATTATATCATATACATATTTGGCTATGTATTTGATATTAATAACTTATGATTATAGCTGTTTTATGGTAGTTCAAAGAAGATTGTCTAAAAGAATATCGGCTATTTTCGGAGAGAGTGTTTTGCTCATGGACATGCCAAAGATTTGGTTGTATATCTGTTTGTCATGTATAAAATAATTGTTATCCATTAGATAGAATTTCAGTATTTGGTGGAAAGTAGTTCGTGAAAATTTTTTTGTCTTCTTTTTTATAATCTCCCAATTTTTCATTATCACTTGTATAGTAGTGTGTACAGCGATATTTATGAATAATGAAATCCCATCGGAAGATACTCATTTCATTATTCTCCTGATAAATGTTTTGGAAATTCTATTTAAGGTGGATAGAGTTTTTGACATTTAGTGTTTAGGGTACGTTCATGGGTCTTAGTAGCGTGTTTATTTTATGGATTTTAGGTATTCCATACATACGCGGGACTATCGCGAAGGAGAAATACTTTTGTTTCTTCTGCCAAGTGTCAATACAGTTGTTTTTATGAAAGTTCAAAATTTTTTTATTGTTTGTTCTTTGCAGTTTAATAGTAGGATCGTAGTGCTTCATATGTACTTTTGTCGTCGAGTAGTTTTTCCATTTTGTTTCTGTATTGTTTATACATTGCAAAGTTATGTTGCCTTTATCAGCCTGAATTATGATGATGTCCTTATGTTGTTTTTGGAATTTCTAGATTTTTAAAATGGTTAAAATAGCATAGTTCTCTTTCTGCTTAATTTATGTGTTCAATGTCGGCAATGGTGTGTAAATATGAGAAACTTTGGACGCTAACTGGTAATAAAAATGTCCTTCCAAGAGACAAAGGCCATTTACAATCTGTTAGAAAAATCATCAGTGTTTTGTTTTCAAAACCAATTTCCATTATATTTAAGTCTGTATTTTTTAAATCAATCTCATTCGCATAATTTCTTCTTACGAAGGTTTTGCCAATGGAAAGGAGGAGAACCACACTCAACCATACACACATTCATTGTCCTGTGTAGGGACAACTTATCAGTGATCCTTCTGTATGGAGTGCTTCTCATTACCATTTGCTGTAGGCAGATGGATTTTCAACACGATACAGTTTTTTCCCCATGGACTTATTAGACAAGCACCCGCAACAACAATGAGTGGTGAAAATTCTTTGGAGATGAGTTTGTATGTTGAACTTGTTCCCCTTTTCATCTCATGAGTCCTTATATTCACCATCAAGTTATGTGTATGGTTCGAAACCTGGTCGGGTTACGAAGGAAATCTTTGTTTTTTGTAATGGAAAGGAGGAGAACCACACTCAACCATACACACATTTGACCATATACGTATTTCATTGTCATGTGTAGGGAAAATCATCAGTGATTCATCTGTATGGAGTGCTTGCGTTAACATGATATCATCGGTTGTATATATCCCGAAAATCTCACCGCAAAGCGTTTTGAAGAGCGTTTTTATTTATACATTATAAGCTTTATTGAAATTTCCCCTTTCGGCTATTAAAATTGTCCTAATTAACTCCCATTTCTCCATGTAAAATAACTTTCGTTTTTAAATCAATTTTATTAAAAATATGTTTCTCTTCATATTTTTCATATCATACATATTTTTTGAAGCCTCTTCAACAGCATGTTCTGTGGGATACTTCCCATCCAACTGCAACAACCACATCACAGTTCATGTGTTCATATCTTTCTAATTCTAAGTTTATTTTCTTTTATTTTAATCCATATCGTCGCCGTCGTAGCAAAAGTAGATATGTGTAATTTTTCGAAAAAAAATATTGTTGCATTTGAAATCTATTTTCATTATACGTTTACCCACCAAAGCATTTTGCGATATCCTAATTGGTTCAGATTTTAGCAAAAATAGCTATGTTTCAGTTTAAAAACTCTTATCAAAAATTTCAAATGAAAATTTAAACATTTTTATTAACTCCTTGAAATTTGATATGAAACCGAAGGATACTTTAGAACGATTTGATAGTGTTTTATGACACATTACGGCATTCGTTAACTGTCAAAGATACAACTTTCATTTTTCTAATCGGTGATTTGCGATTTGAGAATTTTTGCAAATATTTGTTTGTATTGGAAAGTTAGGTCTCCAACAGAATGATTCAAGAATAACATAAAATATATCTAAATTATGATCTTTTCTCGAAGTTAAAATAATTTTTTACCTGTGAAATAATGTGCCTTTTTGGATGCCAACGATTTAAAATGTTACCTTTATTGGAAGTCAAACATTGATACTAATCTTTTAACTAGATTATAAACAATCTGACAATATAATTTCAGTAATCGGTCTAATAATGAGATCGGAAGATTAAAAATACGAAACTAGCATCGTCAAAAATGTGTGTGTGTGTTTTGTTCCTATAACTCACATATCCTTTAAACTTGATATTGATATTTCGATATATTTACGAGCACTATCATTGATGCTCCGCAAGGAGTTAAATGGAAAATTATGATGGTGATGATCACTGCGCAAAATAACTTCGCTATAGGTTCATAATTCTAGTATTGGCATTCATTTGAAAATTTGGCATGGTCGATGTTACCAATCTTGAAAGGTCAACCAGTTTCTCCGTACCCACAATTTTGGACATCATCTGGAAAATACTTCTGCCCTGGTCATGTGAAATTTCGGCGTGATATATTTTCCGTTTATAAGTTAAAGAACTAACTCCGTTGGAACGATTTTATCTCATATCCAATATCAAAACTTGGACATAAATTGTATGTTCCACTTTTGCTGTAGGTGTTCCTTAGCTGAAATGTAACATGATATGGAAAATTTGATGAAGATCCAATTTAAAATGTGAATTCTGGTTCAGTCATAGAGTAAATCGAAAGAATAAATCTGGCCCGAAATTGATTTTCTATTTTTGTGTTTTTATGTGAATTCTGGTTCAGTCATAGACATAAACATCTTATATTTAAACTAGGAAGACATGTGGTGAAAATAGGGTAGATCGGTTCAGATTTATATATAGCACCCATTCAAATTTCTCAACCGATTTCATTTTTTCTGCTTTAGACACTACATATTTTAACAGATCTTCTTCAAATTTTGCAAAATATGTTACATTTCCACTAGAAAAACCAACACAAATTTCACTCCCGATTTGACTTTTTCCGCCCCAGAAATCACGTATTTTCACCGAATTTCTTCAAATTGAGCATAGCACGTTATACTTGAACTGGAAGAACCTATTGTGTAAGTGGGTCACTTCATTCCATGTTTGGATATAGCACCGATACAAATGATTAGGAAACATACGTTTTCGCTTTACCGAATTGAATTGTATTCGTTAAAGTCGGCCCGCCCGCCCGACTTTACTCTTTCCTTACTTGTTTGGTGTTACAAACATTTGACATGAAACTAACTTAGGAATTAGGCAACTATGGACCGACAATTTTTAAATTGGTCTTACTAGATAATAATTAGATCGACTACTATATTTATCTGTTTCAAGTAACTATATTCCATATCTCATCTTAAAACTTTAAAACTAATATTTATGAGTTAAAAGATAAAAAGATATTATTAATGAAATGTTCGAGCATCTATGTCTAAAGAACTATTGATTTAACAAAATCTCTTTCAACAACAAGTAAAAACGTTCGGCCCGGCCGAACTTTATATTCCCTCCACCATGGATTGCATTCCACAGAGTCTTTCGATTTTCGTAGAAGTGCAGTAATATTAAAACAAAATATATATTTTTTAATATAGCCAAACCAAAACAAATATAAATATTGCAAAAATAATTTTATAAATAAATATAATATTTTTATTACTTCAATCCACGCTTATAAGGCAAGCCTACCAATACGTTTACATATCGAAATAATACTTCAAGTCAATTAAAAAATATATTATTATTTCTATTTTCAAAAAGCTTAAATACCATAAATTTTGGTAGATAGTGGGTGCTACAGTTGGTTGTATTTCCATTCTATTTTAAATCCAAAAGTACAAATTTGGAAATTCCATTATCTCACGTACATAGTGCAAAAGTAAAAAAACGAGTTTGGAAAAAATCTTTTTAATTTGCGTGTCTATGCAGTCAGAGGAATGTCTATACCGAGTTCCATGATTCTAGCTTTTACCTCTTGGTTGGTACCACTTTTATCCCCTTCTCCCATTTACCCCCTTAAGAGTACGACTTTCTAAAATCTCTTCATTGTACGTGTCTACGCAATTAGAGGGATGTGCAGACCGAATTTCTTTATTCTAGTTGTAGTTGTTTAGTTGGTACTATTTTTATCCCTCTGCACCCATTGTATCCTTTCGAAGGGAACAACTTTTTAGTTTTCGTGTCTACGCAGTCAGAGGAATGTACACTCCGAATTTCATGACTTTAGCTGCAGTCATTTGGTTGGTACTATTTTTATCCTCTTTTTCCATTTTAACCCCAAAAAAGTAAAAAGTAGTAAAGAATTTCGTGTTTCTAGCTGTTGTCGTTTAATATGTACCATTTTTATCCCTTTTTGCCCCATTTCTCCCCCTACGAATAAAAATCACATTATGGTGCACGTTTTTGTTATAGAGGGAATGTACATACCCAATAGCAAGTAAGTACAAGCAGACATATTAAAAAACATGCCTAAATACTCTAAAATATTAGGGGTTATTATGGGTATTTTTAGTCCTTATGAGGGAAAATTTTTTTCCTTTGGGCCGATTTCGCCCAGTTTCAATTCCAACCGATCTACTACTGTAAGACGCATTGATGGAAAATTTGGATCTCATAGCTCCAGTCGTTTAGATGCTACCGTGCTTTCAACAGACGGACGGGCGTGGCTCGATCGTCTTAGAATTTTATGACGACCAAGAATATATATACCTTATAGGGTCTCAGGTCGATATTTCGAGGTGTTTCAATCGGAATGACAAAGTTAGTATACCCACCCCCATCCTGGAGTTAGAGGGTATACAAAATAGCTATGTGTATAAAATAATGAAATTTCAATAAATAAATTCCATAATAAAAATAGCTATGTGTAGTTTTTTAGAAAGCCATTTAACCACGCCAAAACGACATAAATAATTGAAAGATTTTTTTTTACAATAATGAGATATGGGTATGGGAAAAAACAAAAATCAATCATATTAAAATTTTCGCTGAATGACGAAAGTAGACAGTTTTTTTGCTCTCCTGCGAATGAAACATTGCACAACGGAGTTTTTAGGGATAAGGACGAACGCCATTTATTTTGAAAAAAAATCGGTTCAGATTTAGATATAGCCCCCTTACGAATTTCACTCCCGAATTGACTCTTTTCACTCTAAACACATAAACAAAAACAGATTTTCTTCCAAATTGGCAAAATATCTTATATTTCCACTTGAAACACCCATGGTAAAAATGGGTAAAATCGGTTCTGATTTATATATAGCTCCCACACAAATTTCACTCCCGATTTTATTTTTCTCGCTCTAGAAACCACATTTTTAACAGATCTTCTTCAAATCTTGCAAAATATCTTATATTTCAACTAGAAACACCTGTGTTGAAAATGTGTTGGTTCGGTTCAGATTTACATATAGCTCCCATACAAATTTCGCTCCCAATTTGACTTTTTCCGCTCTACAAACCACATATTTTAACAGATATTCATCGAACTTGGCAAAATATCTTATATTTCCACAAGAAATACCCACGGTGAATATGGATAAGATCGGTTAAGATTTATATATAGCTCCCATACAAATTTCACTCCCGATTTGACTTTTTTCGCACTAGAAACCACATTTTTTAACAGATTGTCTTCAAATTTGACAAAACATCTTACATTTAAACTAGGAACACCTGTGATGAAAATAGGTAGATCGGTTCAGATTTATATATAGCGCAATACAAATTTCGCTCCCGCCTTGATTTTTTCCGCACCAGAAACCACGGATTTGCACCGAATTTCTTTAAATTGAGCATCACACGTTATAGATGAACTGGAAGATTATATTGTGAATGAGGGTTACTTCATTCCATGTTTGGAATAGCCCCGATACAAATATTCTTCTCGATTTATCAAATTGGCTCAGGTCATATTAGCCTATGATTAGGAAATATACAAAATTCCTTCCCGTTTTCACTTTTTTACTTTGTATATATGGACCGTTGTCCCATTTGGCGGAAAGTCAGTTATAGAAAATAACTCATAAGGAAAATGTTGAATGGACCAGCTCCCAACAAAATTAAATCAACGTCTTTCAAAAGTCATATGGTCCTTTACGAACCTCCTAATTTTTATTAGGTAGAGGTTGAACTGGCGCACTATGGGCGGAAATGGGAAAATGTGGCCAAAAGTCTGTAAAATCAAAAAAAGCAAAAGTAGAAATGAAAATAGTTTTGTTTTCAGTAAACGTTTTTTGAGGATATACAATTTATACATTCGATTTTCTATTTATTTATTACACTTTCAAATACATATACTATTTATACTATTATATACTATGCAAATAGTTTACTATGTATAATCTACATCTATATTATTATCTACAATGTTTAAGAGCTTTTTTGCTTCTGGTGATAAACAGGGCCGTGCGCAGGATATTCCCCTGGGGAGGTGTTCATATAGTTTTACAAAAAATAAAGCAGGTTAAAATTTTAGTAATTATTTTAGTCAATTTTCAATCAATGTTCAATTTTTATCGTGAAGTCTAGTTAGTCTATGGCGCGATGATAAATGACGTGTGATTACGTGAGCCTTTGGATACCATTCATATTTTATTACCAGGATCTTCGAGAAATATTTTGATACATTCGTCCGACAGACATCACCAACAAAATTGCATTTCAGTAATCCATCTATCAGTACACGCAAAGGAATTTGTCAGTAAAAGAAAGCAGACCGTCCGACTTTAACCTTCCTGACTTGTAATATTTTAATTAACAGCAGCCAATTTTAGCAGACTGAAAACTCTTTAGCAGTGGTGATGTAAAATTGCAGAAAAACTGTTGTTATGTCAAAAAACTGCTGTAATAGCAGAAAAGTGTCTGCGGATAGGCAGCAGACAATCACTGCTTTTATTAAAAGAATTGTTCTTTAAGTGTACAACTTATTTTTTCAAATAGTTGCTTGAAAGTAGATACATACATATCTATTTTGAAGACATATTACACAAGATATAGAATTCAAGATAGAATTCCTCGGCGCTATGATATTTACAGAAAATTGGATATGCTTGTTAACAAAGTATGGTTCTAAATATGATGTCTAATGAGTTTTGGGATTTTTTATTTACACAGTAGTTACATGAGTAACAGGATGCTTATTCAAAATCTTTATACGCATTTTTCGATTAAATAAAAAATATTTGGAAATGTTTCTCCATTGTGATAATCTTAAATATGTATAAATTCGAATAACAAATACAGTTTTTTTGTACTCGATGAAATGCAAGAAGAAACACCTAAAAATTTTTATTCAAAGAGAGGCATTACGAAGAAACGAAATTTTAGACACGTAAAAATCGTTTTTGAGTTTCTTTTGTGGGAAAAATTAGTTTGTTTGCGGTAAACATGTCATCAAAGAATGAAATGAATGAACAAAGAAAAATATGTTTACATATATCTCAGTTACATATATAACAGTTTTCTTCGTTTGTCGAAATGGATTTGTATTATCATTACAAACTCCTAAAACATTTAGAAATAACAGAAACCGTTGTTGTTGCATCTATGATGAAAATATGTCACATCGGTTCAGATTTAGATACAGCTCCATAAAAATGTCGCATCACAAATGTTACAAACCACTCATTGCACTCACGGAATATACGAATAACCACACCATATTATATTTTACCTGTGAACATCTGTTGTGGAATATGTGGATTAATGTTTTAATATAGCCCTTATACAAATGTCCCACCCAAATTCTATACTCAGAGAGTTTGAATTGAAAGAAATTTACAAATGCAAATTGTATTTTATTTAAAAATTAAAGTATTGTACTTTCTTTTGTATAAGTAAAAATGTCTATATAATAATTATTAATTTAGATGTAAATTACTTTTCAATAATTTCATTCCAACTAGATAGTAAAGCTACGGATTAGCATCAAGCAAATTATTTGCTTTTATTAAGAATGTTTTTAGATTTCATTATGATATCATCGTTATTCTTATCTAAATTTTTTTTAATATTACTAAAAATTTTGTTATTAAATTTCCAAACTTTTATTGTAGTACACAATTGAAAGTTCAGTCAAATGTCAAGAAGTGATATCGGTTAATTAAAATGAAACTTTTCCGAACAATTTGGTGTCCAATAGCGAAATTAGCATTACACAATCTTGAAATTGGCACAATTCGTTAAGTATGTTCGTATTTTTCATAACCTTTATCCACGATTTTTTATGTAATTTTTCGTGTTTTCATGATTTTACTGCATTTTTTTACCATTTCAGACGAGTTATTTTAAAAAGAACTTAAAAATTCTATATTTTATTGTTTCAGAAAGTCTAAAAAAGTTTTAAAAAAGTATATGTTCGTAACCTCTCTGGGGGGACTTCTACGATGTCCGAATCCACGAAAGTCAACCCGTTAATGTTGATTGAACTGTTACTATAATGTACCACCACCGACCCGTTGATGACCTGTTGACTCCCACAATCAGACAGCCCTTCCACTTCGTTTGCGTTAAAAATAAATACAAACTGTTTTTCCTCTTCATCATCTCCCACATCCCTCGTGTCGCAGATGGGAGATGAATTAGTTAGTAGGTTCCGTAAGCAAGGCGAGTCGAGTTTTATGGTTGACAATAATATGTAACGAACTATTCTGGGCATTGGCCATCAAAGAACTTAATACTATTGTTATTATACGCTACATAGTTCGGAATTACAATACGTTTTATTTTATTCATGGGAGTTGGGATTACGTGGGCAAACTGATATGTTTCTTCCTCAAAAATTGGAATAAGAAAATTGAAAACTACCTGTGTGTGGTTCTGATATGCCTGCATTGACAATAAACTATATACATGTTCCTCTGACAGTATTGAAATATTTTATTCCTCTAAGATCCCTATAACCTCGCTGATTTCTTTGGTCCCCATAATAAACCTTGGGATTATTTCTAACTTTGCTAGCAACATGCTTTCTCCAATATCACATAGGTGATTATAGATCATATCCATGTTGTAGTTGAGCCTATTCGCATGTGCTAACATACGAACGGCGCGATACTCCTCCCCAATTCCCTTATTAATAGAATTCTGTGCGTTGCGGAGGAAGTCATTCATGATTTCCAATTAATCAGCAAGAATGTCCTTCTTCTTCAATCTTATTCGGGTTCGGTTTGATGCCGTCCTGCGTAACTACATGTCCTAAAAAGTCTATTTCTTTCCGTAGAAAATCCGACTTATCGACCCTAATCTTGAAGATAGCACCCCGAAGTGAAAACACGCTACGCAAATGCCCAATATGTTCCTGGAGGGAGGTCGAGAACACGATTATATCATCCAGATATACCAAATATATTGAGCCCACTAAACTACCCAAGACATTATCCATCACCCGCCGACCGAAGACCGAAGGGCATCCTAATAAACTCAAAATGACCACCCTCAACTGTGAAGCCCGTCTTCGGAATGTCCTCAGGCTTCATTTCAATCTGATGGAAACTGCTTACCAGGTCGATCGTGGAAAAGTACGTAGCCTTCCCTATATTATCAAGGATGTCATTAATGTTCGGAATAGGTTATCTGTCCGAAACAGTCTTCTCATTTAGCTTCCTGAAGTCGATGACCAACCTCCACTTTTGCTCTTTCCCTGCGTCCGATTTCTTAGGAACAACCTAAACGGGTGTACTCCATGGGGAATAACTTGGTCTTATAATACCCTGCTCAAGCATACCTGATATCTGTTTCTTTACCTCTTCCTTACGCTTGTAGGGGTATCTATATGTCTTAGTATAAATAGGTACATCGTCCGTTATCGTTATGTTTGATCCGACTAGTAAATGACAATGGGTCACCGTCCTTATAAAACAATTCCGCAAACGTTGAACAGAGGGTGATAAGAGCTGTTCCCTCCTCCTGGTTCAAAAGGTACAGTCCTCGGGGGTGCAGTTCACCACCTCCATAAAGCTCAAAAACCATCGAGCAGTATATAATCCACCCGAAATGCGCACCCCGGGAAGAATTTCCGAAGATCCGTAGCAAAATTGTCCGTTTTCCATGTCTACCGGAAGTTGAAAAATGACTTTAGATAGTGCCGCTATGGAATGAGTGTTAGTAGATGTGTTCGGTTCCGTATATATATCCAAGGATGCATGGGGGTTACGAAGCACCGATCCGACCAGATCAATGGTTGCCCTGAACTTCTCAGTATGTCCATCCCCACAAGCCCGTCAAAGAATGAATGAATGAGAACTGTTGTTATTGTAACTGGTACAGGTAGGGTCGAACGCTCCGAATTGGGTACAAATGATGGTTTAATGAAGGTGTTAGTTGAACCCGTATCCAAAAGAAATCTTAGT
The DNA here is from genome assembly GCA_947397865.1 of Polietes domitor. NCBI lineage: Eukaryota > Metazoa > Arthropoda > Insecta > Diptera > Muscidae > Polietes > Polietes domitor. The sequence goes on along the minus strand of OX377618.1, from coordinate 92,468,491 downwards.
GGACGACCGAACGGTGAGGATATATGGAAGCGATGAACCCAGCCGTCGAGTATTTACGCACCCGGTGGGTCTATCGAGGCGGTTACCTGAAAATTTGTCTCCGCATCTATGTTAAAAAAATCCTGTGGAAGTTCCAACGGAACTGTCTTCGTTTCAATACTATTCATCGGACGATTCTGGCGAAAGGACTGTCCAGAAGTACCCGGACCATTGGAGAATAAGGTTTGTGTGCTCCTAACGTCCGAACGTTCAATTTTATTTGTACCTTGTCCGATGGGGTTGGACCGTCGAGATTGCGAGCTACCGTTAGTATAACCCCCCCCCCCCCGCTGTTGTTGATATGGTGTATTTCGATCCTGATACTGGTTAGAACGTCCACCTTGTGGGTTATTACCCTGATCTCGTGTCCTCTGAGGACCAGAATCATTCCCCTGTCTCGTTCTGCTTTCCCGGAAGTAAATATCCCTTTCCTCCGTAGCATATTCCAGAGCTAATTCAAGCGTGGGTAGTCTCATCGACCTGACCGCCGTTCCCAAGGGTCCCCTTAGACCCGTGAGGAACATTTTTAGGCATGTTCTAGAGTACAAATTTTTCTTAGATTCAGTTACGGCTACTTCATCCCTAGCCCTGTCCACAACACTAAATAAGGTTGACCTTATTTTGCAGATTTCATCGTGGAATACCTGTACCGACAAATTCTGTTGGCCCAAGCCATGATGGTCATTCAACAGCGAAGGTTCATCCTTCCTGTCAGTGAACTTAAATAACAAGTGAGCTTTAATTTCGTCCTAATTGAACCCAATATTGCATTCAATCAAGGTCTCATTAGCTTTGCCTAAGGTCTTATTGAGGACGTAGCGCAAAAGCATCTGCCCATAAGGCGTCTGATCGACACCCCTTATAAGTAATAAGGTTTCCTCCACATTAGTGATGAAGTTATTTACAAATCTTGGAGTGCCGTCAAAGGTTGGCAAATATTTGAAAGGGTCCGGGATACGTAAGGAATCATAAATTGGGCTGTTAAGGTTTCTCCTTGTCGGAAAATATTTAAGTTTCCCCCCGTAATGTATTTACAATATATCGAAAACTCGGCCCTGCTCCAGGCAGCAGTATCAGCGATTAATACCACGCAAGTATATTTACGATAAATTGAAAATACTTCCCCAGACTCCTCTTTGGGAGTTATTTCGATACTTAGTAATATCCCTTTCCTTTACTCCTTTTGGAGATTTCGAGTACTTACACGCTACAACGAATACTCGGCCCTGCGAGATGCAGTCGGCAGCGGTATCAGCGATTGATACCACACAAGTATATTTACGTTGTAATTTGTGTTTTTCCGTACAGCAATAGCTGTATGACGGTGGTGCTTAACACTTCGTTATAACGGGTACTCGGCCCTGCGCGATGCAGCCGGCAGCGATATCAGCGATTGATACCACACAAGTACAACACACGTTACATGTTATCCGTAGATAATCAGACGATCTGACGCAAAATATTCGACCTTTGCAAGGAGCAATGACACCTCGGTAAACCACGAGAGATTAAACCGAACAAATACTTCGCCGCGTCAGACACGTTTTTTCTACATCTGAATAATATTTTCACTTTTTAGTGTTTGTGCTGTATTGCACCATATATTGCATTTATTTCACTTATTTTAGTGTTGTTGCTGCTGTTATTGCTGGTGTTGTTGCTTCTGCTTCCTTACTTCCTTTTAAGGACTTTTCCGGCTGCGAACACTTAGTTCTTTACTTTGAATACTTCTTTTTTCTTAACACTTTCTTCCTTTAAACACTTCGTTGCTTTCTTCCAAATTAAAGACAGATGTTCTTCTTTTCCAAGTCAGAGACCAACTAACTTTTTATTTCAAATATTATATATAAGTTAATGTTTCGTACTTATCTTGTACGATGTCACGAAAATTAAGTACTCATTTTATGGGTAAACCATTCAAGTTTATTGCTCAAAACAGACTAACACCTAAACGGGTGTACTCCATGGGGAATAACTTGGTCTTATAATACCCTGCTCAAGCATACCTGATATCTGTTTCTTTACCTCTTCCTTACGCTTGTAGGGGTATCTATATGTCTTAGTATAAATAGGTACATCGTCCGTTATCGTTATGTTTGATCCGACTAGTAAATGACAATGGGTCACCGTCCTTATAAAACAATTCCGCAAACATTGAACAGAGGGTGATAAGAGCTGTTCCCTCCTCCTGGTTCAAAAGGTACAGTCCTCGGGGGTGCAGTTCACCACCTCCATAAAGCTCAAAAACCATCGAGCAGTATATAATCCACCCGAAATGCGCACCCCGGGAAGAATTTCCGAAGATCCGTAGCAAAATTGTCCGTTTTCCATGTCTACCGGAAGTTGAAAAATGACTTTAGATAGTGCCGCTATGGAATGAGTGTTAGTAGATGTGTTCGGTTCCGTATATATATCCAAGGATGCATGGGGGTTACGAAGCACCGATCCGACCAGATCAATGGTTGCCCTGAACTTCTCAGTATGTCCATCCCCACAAGCCCGTCAAAGAATGAATGAATGAGAACTGTTGTTATTGTAACTGGTACAGGTAGGGTCGAACGCTCCGAATTGGGTACAAATGATGGTTTAATGAAGGTGTTAGTTGAACCCGTATCCAAAAGAAATCTTAGTGGACGACCGAACGGTGAAGTAAGGAGGATATATGGAAGCGATGAACGCAGCCGTCGAGTATTTACGCACCCGGTGGGTCTATCGAGGCGGTTACCTGAAAATTTGTCTCCGCATCTATGTTAAAAAAATCCTGTGGAAGTTCCAACGGAACTGTCTTCGTTTCAATACTATTCATCGGACGATTCTGGCGAAAGGACTGTCCAGAAGTACCCGGACCATTGGAGAATAAGGTTTGTGTGCTCCTAACGTCCGAACGTTCAATTTTATTTGTACCTTGTCCGATGGGGTTGGACCGTCGAGATTGCGAGCTACCGTTAGTATAACCCCCCCCCCCGCTGTTGTTGATATGGTGTATTTCGATCCTGATACTGGTTAGAACGTCCACCTTGTGGGTTATTACCCTGATCTCGTGTCCTCTGAGGACCAGAATCATTCCCCTGTCTCGTTCTGCTTTCCCGGAAGTAAATATCCCTTTCCTCCGTAGCATATTCCAGAGCTAATTCAAGCGTGGGTAGTCTCATCGACCTGACCGCCGTTCCCAAGGGTCCCCTTAGACCCGTGAGGAACATTTTTAGGCATGTTCTAGAGTACAAATTTTTCTTAGATTCAGTTACGGCTACTTCATCCCTAGCCCTGTCCACAACACTAAATAAGGTTGACCTTATTTTGCAGATTTCATCGTGGAATACCTGTACCGACAAATTCTGTTGGCCCAAGCCATGATGGTCATTCAACAGCGAAGGTTCATCCTTCCTGTCAGTGAACTTAAATAACAAGTGAGCTTTAATTTCGTCCTAATTGAACCCAATATTGCATTCAATCAAGGTCTCATTAGCTTTGCCTAAGATCTTATTGAGGACGTAGCGCAAAAGCATCTGCCCATAAGGCGTCTGATCGACACCCCTTATAAGTAATAAGGTTTCCTCCACGTTAGTGATGAAGTTATTTACAAATCTTGGAGTGCCGTCAAAGGTTGGCAAATATTTGAAAGGGTCCGGGATACGTAAGGAATCATAAATTGGGCTGTTAAGGTTTCTCCTTGTCGGAAAATATTTAAGTTTCCCCCCGTAATGTATTTACAATATATCGAAAACTCGGCCCTGCTCCAGGCAGCAGTATCAGCGATTAATACCACGCAAGTATATTTACGATAAATTGAAAATACTTCCCCAGACTCCTCTTTGGGAGTTATTTCGATACTTAGTAATATCCCTTTCCTTTACTCCTTTTGGAGATTTCGAGTACTTACACGCTACAACGAATACTCGGCCCTGCGAGATGCAGTCGGCAGCGGTATCAGCGATTGATACCACACAAGTATATTTACGTTGTAATTTGTGTTTTTCCGTACAGCAATAGCTGTATGACGGTGGTGCTTAACACTTCGTTATAACGGGTACTCGGCCCTGCGCGATGCAGCCGGCAGCGATATCAGCGATTGATACCACACAAGTACAACACACGTTACATGTTATCCGTAGATAATCAGACGATCTGACGCAAAATATTCGACCTTTGCAAGGAGCAATGACACCTCGGTAAACCACGAGAGATTAAACCGAACAAATACTTCGACGCGTCAGACACGTTTTTTCTACATCTGAATAATATTTTCACTTTTTAGTGTTTGTGCTGTATTGCACCATATATTGCATTTATTTCACTTATTTTAGTGTTGTTGCTGCTGTTATTGCTGGTGTTGTTGCTTCTGCTTCCTTACTTCCTTTTAAGTACTTTTCCGGCTGCGAACACTTAGTTCTTTACTTTGAATACTTCTTTTTTCTTAACACTTTCTTCCTTTAAACACTTCGTTGCTTTCTTCCAAATTAAAGACCGATGTTCTTCTTTTCCAAGTCAGAGACCAACTAACTTTTTATTTCAAATATTATATATAAGTTAATGTTTCGTACTTATCTTGTACGATGTCACGAAAATTAAGTACTCATTTTATGGGTAAACCATTCAAGTTTATTGCTCAAAACAGACTAAACTAAAAATAAAAAATATTCTTATCATGAAGCTAGCCTTAACCTATAATCGCTGAGCCAGTACTTATGTTAAAGCGGATTGGGTTTCGGGTGTCGGCGCATGGAATGTTTGCAGTAGCGTAATTGTGCCAAAGTTGCGAAAGTAGCTGAACATGCACTGCTGACTGTGAATTGCATGATCACCGAGTCAGTGAACTATGCCTGGCCGGATGTGTTAACTCCTCCTTCGCTAGATTGAAGGCCGCCATCGGTTTTCCTTAAAGTGTCCAGTACAATTTTCAGGGACGAAATCTGTTTCTTTTTGTTTGAATTTTGATACCTCTTGCGAATTAAAAATCCGATAGCCAGAGCGATGATGGTGAGTACGCTGAACGCCGTAGGCCATACCATTAGTTTCTTTTCGACGTTGTTAATGTAGTGTAGGTTATCGAAGTTCAACCTCTGAAGATAGGGCAAGCTCAAAATCTCATGGTGTCCGGTTATATTTAACATAGTCGATGATGCGGAGCCTGGGTGTCGTCGTATGATGTCTTTTGTGTTTCTGAATTGAGACCCATTTATGTGAACTTCATCGGCAAATGTCAGCAGGAAGGTGCCATGAATAAGCTTGTCTGTTTCATTGCCTATCCTTACTGTAGCTGTGTCCTCATTTATTATGATGATACCATCGTCTACCACCTCCAATGGCACTAGGTGACTGGGACGGGTATTGCATTGTGCAATGCCTTCAGAATGTAGTTGTTGCGCACAAGTTGTGAAGGGTAGCTCTTTGCAGAACGTAGCGGTAAGTGTAGCAGTACAATTTCCAATTGGCACGATTTTATTTTCACAGTCCGCCACATTATCATATCCAGCAAAATGCAGTATGGTACCATTTCGCTGAACAGGAAACAGAGTTATCTCTTTACAAACAATGCTATGATCAGGATACTTAATAATAAAGTGTATAAATTTATAATCTAACAGAACAGTGACAAATGAAACTTCCATTAAGTCTGCTATTGTTATACTGGTAGAGTGCTCCTTTAAAATTTGATTTAAATCTTCTGAATCAAGCATTGCCGGGTTTATAATTTGAATTTTTGCGAGTGTTATTGATAACATTAACATTTCAAGTTCTGAGATTACCATTCTATTCCTTGCTAGTAAATTTTCGTAAAGGTGTCCTGTTTCTATTTGCTTTTCCTTTGCAAATTTCATGATAATATTTATAGATTCTGTTATATTATTAATCTTTTCCTGAACTCTTGTGTTAATAACTGCCTGTCGGTTAATTGATTCATTAATCTCTTGTTGCCGAAATTTTAGTGCTTCGAAGTCAGCAAAATCAGGAGTCCCGGCAACAACTTTAAGAGCTGTTCCCAAAATATTAAGACTCCGTGTCTGCCTATGGTGAATGGTTACAGTTTCTAGCAGTGATGTAATATGGCCTATATCGGATTCAAGGATTTTTTTCATATGGGACAGAGGGAATTGATTCATGAGTGATTTTGTCTCCTCGACAATTTCCGAGTACATGGCTAAGTCCGATGAATGTCTTAGGAACTTAAATTCCTTCCAAATAACTGTATTTCCATCCGTTAAGGGAATGTAGTCCGAATTCGAGTAGTCCACAATCTTTCCAGTTGTTGCTGTTAAAAAAAGTAACACAAGTAGGATCCGAGTCCTAGAGAAAGATACAGGATAGGGTGAGTATTGAACGCTTTTTCTTTATCTTAAATTGTCTTTATGGACCTCCCTCCCCCTAATTAGGACCGTTGATCCCAGGTCGGCTTCTACTGTGACTTCTTCAAACAAAGGTGTTAATTTATTACCAAGTCTTTTATTTAATCTCAGAAATACTTTGTCGCCTACTTGAAAAGTTCTGTCTCTTCTGTCGGTGTTATGTCTTTCCAGCGAAAGTAATTGAGCTTTAGCAATTTTGTCCCTTATTTCCGCTTCAAATTCTGGTGAAGATGAGTGTATTATATCAATTGGTTTCCTGTCCACAACGGAGTGGACTGATCTGTTGTACTCTATTGCTGCCTGTAGTATTATCTCAACTGTGTCGCTCAAGTGTCTTTCCAATTTTAGACATGTAGCAATTTCCGATAGCGTACTATGGAATCTTTCTACTTGCCCGTTTGAACTGCTATGGAGAGGCGGAGAATTAATAATTTCTACGTCAAAATGATTTTTCAAAAGTGATTTAATTGTTCCTGAATTTAAAGATGGCTCATTATCGCAATATACGATCTTTGCGCGGGGGTAGAAATTCATGAGTTGTAAAATACATGGCTCGATGTCAACTATGGTCCTAGAAGCAATAGGTTGAACAATTGCAAATTTCGAAATATTTGCTTTGAGTTGAATAAATATCAATATGGAGGATCTCTCCAGCTTGGGTAGGGACGGGCGTTTTGCCAATATACTGTTTCTGTGGATGTCGATCATATTTGGCTTTGTTACAAATTCTGCAGTTTGCGACAATTTCCTTTGTCAAACGAGTCATTTTTGGGAAGAAATAATCTTGCAGAATTTGTTTTACGTTTTCCTGAACTGCTCTATGAGCTCTGCCATGTTCAGCGACTATTATTTCTCTTTGCTCATTTTCATCATGAACATCAATAACCAGCTTGTTCGAATGCCAAAATTTAGTTGATGGGAAGGTTTCGACCAATTTATTTTGGATAAATGCTAATGTTGGTAAGTCGCACTTGATTGCGTTGACAACGTCTTTATTAACCGCATCGCACACTTTTCCCATTAGGTTTTCCCTGTCAGTAAAGTATATGATATGTCTCGTTTTTTGTCCGAACATAATTCTGATATTCCGTGAATCTACTATGCCCTCGTCAATAATTATCTGATTTCGGTAACAATTTACTGGTTTGTCAGTCGACTCAATAGTGTATGTTAGCGAAAGTTCACTGTGTACAGTGGCCAGATCAGAGGGAGCATTTTCTTCCAAAGCGTGAACATTTTGTCTCGATAGCGCATCGGCAACAAAATTTTCCTTCCCTGGCTTATAGAAAATTTTAGCGTTATGCTCGTCGATAAATGCTTTCCATCTCTTTATTTTCGCGTTCGTATTTCTATCTGAAACCGCGAATGTTAGTGGCTGGTGATCAGTATAAATGTTCAAGTTCCTTATCCCATACAAATAACTTCTTAGAGATTTTAGAGCCCATACTATGGCAAGTAGTTCACGCTCGTTCGTCGCGAAGTTTAGCTCGTCATCCTTTAACGTTCTCGAAATCATTGTAATTGGCTTCTTGTCTTGAGATAAGACTGCACCTAGGCCAGACGATGAAGCGTCTGTCGTCAAGTCAAATGGTTTCTGATAGTCGGGATATAGGAGCATGACGTCCTCTGAAACTAGGATATCTTTCAATTTTTGAAAAGCTGAGCATTGTTTCTCGTCCAAATGAACAGACATTTTCTTTGATTGTGTCGCACTTACTTTTCCGTTGTCCCCTTTCAGCTCGTCCGTTAGTGGTTTAGCTATGGACGCGAAATCCTTTATGAAACATCTATAGTAGCCCGCTAGGCCAAGGAATGATCTTAAATGGAACAACGTTGTAGGTTGCTCGAACTTTGTGATTGCCTCTACTTTGCTGGGGTTAGTTGTGATACCCCCACGAGATACCACGAATCCAAGATACTCAACTTTTTCTTTAAAAAAGATAGACTTTTCCCGTGATACCCTCATGTTTGCATTATACAGTCTGTCCAAAACCTCTGCGATGTGCCTTACATGATCCTCCATATTTTCCGAGAATATGATCACATCATCTACGTAAACGTAGCATGATTTTCCGATCTGCTCTCGTAGCACATCGTCAATAGCTCGCTGAAAAATTCCTGGAGCGTTTTTGTGGCCAAAGGGAAGCCTGCAAAATTCATACTTCCCATTTCCTACGGAAAATGCCGTTTTTTCCCTGTCTTTCTCTGCCAGGAGGATTTGATGAAATCCTGATTTCAGATCGAGTGTAGTGAAGTATTTTGCTTTCCCAAGATTTGAGAGGATAGCAACTATATTCGGGATAGGATACTTATCATCAACCGTTTTTAAATTCAATTTACGAAAGTCTATAACGAGGCGTTTCTTTCTGTTTCCGCGTTCGTCCGTTCCTTTTTTGTCTACTACCCATACCGGATTATTGTACGGTGATCTTGAAGGCCTAATAATATTATTTCTGAGCATACTGTCTACTTCACTATTTACAAAGTCTGAAACTCCTAACGGGTAGGGATATAATTTCGAATAAATGGGGTCCTCGTCTTCTGTTCGAATTGTGGCGATGATATTCGTGTTATACGGGAGTGCTTCATTTGGGTCAGCAAATACAGATATTCTTTCCTTCAACATTTTTTTAAAATTTTTATCTATTTCTAGGGGGACTTCTATGTTTTCGATTTCCGTAAAATTTACACTTGCGCATTTTCCGAATTTAATTATTTCGGATCCAGATCGGGTATTTAAAGATTTATTCTTAAAGTCCAAGATGGCATTTACTCTATTTAATAGATCAAGCCCAATTATTCCATCAAAACTTGATAAATTTGGAAGCAAAAAGAATTCTGTTGTGACATCGAAAAGATGCAGAAGGCATTTTTCCTGAACGGGGTTAAAGCCATGAATTGACTTAACCAAAAACTTTTCTTTTACCGAGGTTACGTTTTTTAATTCTGGGATAGATTTTATATAGCTTTTGGAGGCGCCTGTGTCTATAAGCAATTTAATTGTTCTACCTGCTATCGTTCGCTCTACAAACGGCAGCAGAGAGCTTTGTCTAAAAAATTCAACTCTTGAAGCTGAATTTCATCGTCTACATCCGTTACCTCTGGCCTAGCAATATCCTGATATTCTTCTTGGTATTCTTCTTCCTCTTGATTTCCGAAATTGTTTGACTGTGAGAAATGATTTACTCTTTGTTGTTTAAGACCGGTATATCTAGCTGTGCCACTATTTGCCCTTTTTGAAGCCTGATTGGGATATGAAAGATAGGTATCATTACCATTTTGGGTCGGTTGTCTGAACCGGGATGAATTGTCAATGTCCATTGGTTGGGGTGGTTCCTGTGTCACGTTCTGATTATAATCCCGCGTCTTTTGCCTAAAATATGGGTTTTTCCCCGGTTGGGAAGTATTATTTTCGGAGGGCACATGTTTTTGCTGTCTATGCTCGTTGCGGTGAGCCTTTTCCTCGATGCTTCTTGCAAAATTATTCGCGAATTGAAAACGCTCATGATTTGACTCAACCTCTTGGGCTAAGGCCAAAGCTGATGGCAGATCTTTTGGTCGTGCCGAAAAAAGAACGTCGCTAAGAGCCTTTTTTGTTCCCGAGACGAATACTCGCAGTGCATCTGCTCTGTATTTTTCATTAAGAGAGGAAGCTATGGCAGAGTCATATGTCATTATCGTCTTATTTATTAAGAGCGTTAATTTCTTTTCTATTTCTTCATAGTATTGAATTATTGTCAAGTTTCCTTGACGAAGAATAGACAGCTATCATCAAGTAAATTGGCCGCTTATCAGCGTAAGTAAAATCAAGTCTATTAATAATCGCCTTGAAATTTAATGGTGTGTCATATGAAGACAGTACCATATCGGCGGGGCCTTTGATCTTATTCCAAATTATACCCAAGGCTTGGTAATGTTTGGAACTTCCCACATAATTTTCGAATATTTTATATGCGGTATGCGCAGCTTTCCGCCATGAAACATATGTTTCGATTTTGCCCTCAAAATCAGGCAGGATTTTACGATGTCTAGTGTTTCGACACACCCTACGCCGGGAGTTATTACAGCGTCGGTAAAAACTTCCACCTCTGGCGCGGATACTAATGTTTTACGGATTCTATTTTCCATTTCCAGAAGCCTTTGCTCGAATACTCTCGTTTGATTCTCAAGTGCAGAATTAACTGCGAACTCTAATAGAGTTTTCATATCGGACTGATTAAATGACATTTTCGGATGAATTTCGCTCGGTCCAAATACAGTTTTCGAATTTGCCACTAATTTATTAACTTCACTATCAGACATGAAGTGGATTTACGTTTAACTAGCCGTAATAAAAACTTGCAAAAATCAATTACAACTTGCACTGAATTTATAATTTTATTTTCCTTTTCCTCTTTTTTTCCACTCTACTTACATTTTCAAGGTTTTTTTTTGAAAGATTATTTGTTGTTTTTCCACGTAGCGCGTGGCCGTTGTTGCTGCTGCTGTGTTTTTTTCGTGTTGTTTCTCCACGTAGCACGTAGCCGTTGCTGTTGTCTTTGTAGTTGCGTGTGACTGCAACGATGTTGATTTGTTTTGGGTGAGTGAGTTTTGCTCCACCGATGGGCGCCAGTTAATGTTTCGTACTTATCTTGTGCGATGTCACGAAAATTAAGTACTCATTTTATGGGTAAACCATTCAAGTTTATTGCTCAAAACAGACTAAACTAAAAATACAAAATATTCTTATCATGAAGCTAACCTTAATCTTAACCTATAATCTCTGAGCCAGTACTTATGTTAAAGCGGATTGGGTTTCGGGTGTCGGCGCATGGAATGTTTGCAGTAGCGTAATTGTGTCAAAGTTGCGAAAGTAGCTGAACATGCACTGCTGACTGTGAATTGCATGATCACCGAGTCAGTGAACTATGCCTGGCCGGATGTGTTAACTTATACGCTTATACGTCTTATACGACTTATACGTCTACATAAAATACGTACATAGCATCTTAACCTACAGAATAAGCATGAGTAACATATACACACACATGTATATGACCGAAGAATAAACAGTGAAGCGTACATAGACTCAAATACCCAAATACATAAGTGTGCCGCAACCCAGAATCGACAGTGACACAATATGTCACGTCAACATTAACACGGTCGCCATGACTCGGTCACAATAATTCGGTTGCTGCTTTACTTGCCGACAAACTGTTGACGCTGCAATGAAAAAAAGAAAAGAGTTCGTGTTTATCGCTCGACGGAGACGGACGTGTTTTTTAACCGCGGAAAGTGTATTTACCTGCTAACTGTGTGTTTATAAAGTGTAGTGCAATAAAAGTGAAAGGGTTTTTCCCTAAGTGAATTGTCGATTAAGGGTAATAAAGTGTCCCCTAATAAATAAGTGGGAAAAACACAAACAACCCAAACACGTGCAGATTTGGCTGTACCTGAGATGGCTGATCTTCCTAGCTCTGCGAAGAAGAGGATGCTGGAACAGGACGTCAGTACCTGCCAGGTATCGAAGTTGGAGTTCGATACCCTTGTAAAAATTTCAATAAATTGCTTGAAGAGAATGCGTTGTTAAGAAAACGCATTGAAGAATTGGAAGAACGCTTGTCTTCAGATGACGAAGACAGTGATATGGATGAAGATGTCCCAGAGGAAGCAACGCCACAGGCTTCAGGGACTTCCGTGAGCACACCGCCAGTGCCACGTATTAAGGTTTTGAGCGCAACGCCGACGTCTCAAGCTGTTCGCACACCGCCGGTGCAACAGCAAAGGAAGAAGGAGGTCACCACACCATCTACATCGAAGAAGACTGGAAGCAGTAAAACTGCTACAGCTGGACCTGCTAAGCCAGCACTGGATAGGAAAGCTGCATCTAAGCCAGCTCAGGAAAAGAAAGCTGCATCCAAACCAGCACACCACAAAATCAAGAAAAACCGGGGTAAGTCTGTCCCAGTTATTACAGTATATGAAACGAACGTCAAGACTCTAACGATGGACATGACTAAGGCATTAGGACACAGGAATTTTTCCTGTAAACTAATAAACAAAAATATGACGAACATCAGTATGTTTAATCTAGAAGACCTTCAAAAGGTTCGCGGTATGCTCATAGAGCAGAAACGAAGCTTTTACACTTTTACGCCGAAGGACCTAAAGCCGTACGCTACGGTGATTAACGGGCTTTCGGACATATACGACGAAGAAGACCTTCGCTCGTACTTGGCTGCCACCAATTTAAATCTTGAGATCCTCAAGATTGTTAAATTGGGATGGGGCAAATGGCTTGTCCATTTGTCTAAAGCCTCGGACATAGGGGCTTTCTACAAGATAGAGTTCATTCTATCTTGTAAAGTCAGGATCGATAGGGATAAGAAGAAGGGCGTAACGCAGTGCTTCAACTGCCAACGTTTCGGGCACGTGGCTGCCAATTGTGGCATGCCTTACCGATGCGTCAAGTGCGGAGGCGCACATGGCCCCGGAAAATGTGCCATTCCTGCAAAGACCGCGCCTGGTGAGTTGGTTTTAACAACCGACCCCGCTACCGGTGCCATCTCCAGGACTTCGCGGTTTACACTTAAATGTGTAAACTGCAACGCTGATGGACATGCTGCCAGTTCAAAGGACTGTCCAAAGCGTAAATCTTTCCTCGCCAAGAGGAAGGAGAACATTTCAGCCGCTAAGGCTATAAACAAGGCACCGACTGCCGGTGTAGTGACTGGTGTACGACCAGCACAGTGTCCCAGCACTATTCGAAGTGGGGTTTCCTACGCTGCAGCAGCGGGGCGGACTTCGGTTGCTGCTGGGCCTCGACAGGGCAATTTAAGCACCCTTGACGTCTTTAGCAACAACAGCAAGGAGTACTTGGCATGGACCTCTTTTCCATTATAGGTAAAATGCAGAAGCATGCTGGTGAATACCATGCTCTGCAATCTAGGGAAAAAAAGGCTAGGGCATTGCTAGCAATAGCACAATCTATTGTATTTAATGTTTAATAATATTAAATGCATTTTTGTTAATGTAAATTCTCTTATTTCTTTACATAGGAGACATTACTTAGATTTATTTCTAAAAAGGCATAGACCGGACATTGTTCTTCTCGCAGAACACAAACTTTCCCCTTTTCACCGACTGAATTTTAAGGGCTATACAATGTATAGACAGAATAGGACAAATAGTCAGAATAGTCAAAATCGTGGTGGAGGTACCGCGATTATAGTTAAAGAGGGTATATGTTCTGAGAGGGTTATCTTAAACCTCGGGAACATAGAAAATACTTGCGTTAGAATTAAGAAACTTGACGGCACATGGCTGACCACTGTCGCTTTGTACCGAAGACCCCAGTCTGTACCGGACTGGAAGGACTTGGACCCTTTGCAACATATGATAGGTCATGGTGATGTTTTGGCTGGGGGCGACCTGAATGCCAGACATCCCAATTGGGGCGGTGACGCCTACAATCATGCGGGCAGTACATTTTACAATTATCTAGTGCAATGTCCTGCCCTCCGCATTGTGAATACCGATGGACCCATAAGATACGGTAATGGAACAAATTCCTACATCGATATCTTCATGGTATCCCCGGGTCTCACATTTGAAGGCGAGGTTGAAGGCATTGGCCTCAGAACTGTAGACTATGAATCTGACCACAGGGCTGTGGAGATCATAGTGACTGGGGATGGGCTTGCGTCAGGCAACAGTCGACAGACGTTTTTTGACATTCCGACGGGTGAAAGCGGCCGCTGGTATAAACACCAGAGAGCCTATTTCGGATCTATTAGACACGGACGGTGTGTTAGTTCCGGACGACTACGGTAAGGCAAATCTCTTGGCAGACAGTGTTCATGGAGGACGACCTAATCAAGACCGGAACAGTGTTCCTTTCGACAATATTGTTGAAGGGGACACTTCGGTTTTGGATGACGTTAGTCCCATCGTACAGTTTGGCGACGTAGTGACTGCTGACGGTTCTACTCGCGGCAACGCGAGGACCTGGAAGGATCTTGGATTTGTGACGCTTTGAGGGGAAAACCGAACCGTAGGTCTGCTGGTGTGGACGGTGTCCCGGACATAGTCTTGAAGAAGACGGGCTTAGTGGTTTGGACATTCTTGTCAGTGAACTTTAACCACTGCCTAAACTTGGGTTATTTCCCGGGGGCTTGGAAGGAATCTCTAACGGTTCCTATCTTAAAACCCGGTTCTGATCCCAAGCGGACTGGTAGCTACCGACCGATATCCCTTCTATCGGCTTTTGGTAAACTTTTCGAGCACTTTGTGCTCTCGAGGATTAGGGAGACAATCGAGGACCGGAGGATACTCTCGGACAGCCAGTTCGGGTTTCGGAAGGGACACTCGACGTCGCATGCACTTTCAGTGCTGACGAACTACGTTACCAGGTCATTGAACAAGAAATACGCTACCATGGCTGTCAGCCTTGACTTTGCCAAGGCTTTTGACACTGCATGGCACGGCGGTATCTTGTACAAGATGCTGACACTAGGATTCGGTGGTAACACCTGTAGGATTGTTGCGAGCTTCCTCAGAGGCCGCACCTTTAAGATTAAAGTAGGGGACCAACTTTCGGACAGTAGAGACGTTGTGGCAGGGGTGCCACAGGGCTCACTTCTGGGACCAGTCCTCTACAATATACTTTTATGTGACATTCCGCAACCACCCCAGGGTGACTTGCTGTTAATTTATGCTGACGACATACTTATTGCCTCATCGCGGCCTGTAGCTTCTACCGCTAATGCAAGACTGAATGACTATCTTTCAGAGTTATCGACTTATTTCGACAGATGGAAACTGACTTTGAACATAGCGAAATGTGACAGCATTATTTTTAAGGGAAACGGCGATTTCTTTACCCAAATGTCAGGAGTTATGTTCCTGACATCCGGATAGGGAATAGCCCGATTAGGACCTCGGACACAATTAAGTACCTTGGGGTCATTTTCCAAACCAATTTTGAGTTCTATAGGCATATGGATCACATATTGGCCAAGGCTAAACGAATTTTTTACCTCTACCATGCGACTTTACGACGCAGGAGGGGTCTTAGTACCGATGTTAGGCTGCTGATCTATAAACAGATCATAAGGCCTATCTTGTCCTATGCTTTCCCCGTCTGGTTTGGAATCTCATCCGCGCAGATGGAGAGACTTAGGAGGTGGGAACGGCGGATACTGGTATCTTGCCTGTGTTTGCCACCCACAATTGCTGAGGACGGAACTATAAGAAGGCCTTCTTGTAGAACCATTTATAACGCGGCCGGTTTCGATCGGATTGACGTCTTCTTAATGAATGGGGCACTTCGGTTCCTAGATAGGTCTGCCTCCTTGGATAACGGACTGGTTAGGGATAGTCTTCAGCTAGATACCAATCTACTAAGACTACTAGAGGATAACTACCGACCTCCTGTCGGTCTTTTGACCCTGGAGAGGGAGGGTATTTTGTATAGAGATGGTAAGCTCCTATTCTACCATCGAAGGTTAGGTAGTTTTGACTTGGACGATCTCGTATACAACACATGCCAATAACTGGAACTGACAATGGTTCACACTATATTGTAAATAGTAGTTATAAGTGTTAGTGATAAGTGTTAATTTAAGTTTTATATATAAAAAAAGATGAGTAATTCCCTTTTTAGTAATTCGTATTTTGGGGGAAATTTTCTGATATATTATAGATTTAGTATAAGTGACATGTATGTATAACTACAACATATAAACGTTTGAATATATAGTACTAGAAAAATACTTTAAGTATGTTAGTAATAATGTAAGAATGACCTATGTTAGCTCTTAAGCGCATTTAAATATTGTATTAAGGACATCGAATTCAATAAAGCAAAGCAGAGCAAAAAAAAAAACGCTGCAATGTGGTAATGAGAACTACATGCACTTGAGTTCTCATTCCCTTACCCGTGAAATATGATCGATAACAATTAAGCGCCAACAGCTCTGGTGGTCTAAGTGCTGTATTGCGGGGTATACTTTTTTATGTACGTTGTTTGAAATCGGTCAATGTTCCGTCTTGTTGTAGCCTACTTTGCCGCTGAAGAAAGACAGTGGCGGTTTCGCGGGGGTTTAGTAGAGGCTCCGACGGTAACTCCCGCCCCCTTGCACAACTGCAATGTCATGATGTTGTTGTTGTTTTCCACTGCATGATGTTATTGCTGGAGTTCCAAGTGTATGTTGATAATTGTTGTTGTGACCGCGGGATACTTTGTGAGCATGGGCTATTGTTTATATTTATGCTTTTACTTGTGTATTTGACTGGTAAAGTCTTTTGTAAAGAGCAAAGAATTATTATTCCCTTCCCCGCCAACAATGGTGTAGTGACGGAGAGTTGAATTTGCACGGAGAACCATATCACGTAATGAACAGAATCCTACCAGGTGGCCCTGTTGGTCTCCCCTAGACGGAGTCTAGAGGAGACAATTTAAAAAACAAAACAAATTGCATTTTTAATAATTTATATTTAGGTGAGTTGACAACTAAAGAAACCAGAATCCCAAGAATGACAGTGATGGCGTTACTATCAACACCAGTGATGTGTTTCTATTTCGAGATGTAGTGTTACGACATCAAAAATAGAAATTATTTAAAAAACAATAAAATTCGAAATCTTAACAAAATTATTTGGAACAGACAATTCCAAATAATTTCGTTCTTTTATTTAAAACGCATACGTATACTGTTTACCAATAAAGTTTAATACATAAAACAATTGCACAATCCCAAAATATGTCAACATAAACACAAATATCGTATATTGCTTGTTACCATAATTCGCTTAATCCAACACCTGAAAATTCATAGAATTTAATTACACTATTTCGTTCCCAATGGTGAAGACAGGAAACGAAACAGACTAATGAATAAGCAAAACTACTTTGTAATGCTTTGTAAGCAATGTTGAGTAAGAATAAGTTTATGTTAAGAACCAAAATGTAAAATTGAAAATATCAATAAAGGCAGAATTAATCTCACATCCAAATCGCTTGGTTGTATTTTTTTGGGCAAGATAAACTTGTACCTTTTTACTGGCGCAGTCGGTAGGATATTCGCGAAAGGAATAAATCCTTTTAACGTTTTAACGGTTTAACGCGAATCGAAGTGCAAAAGACAGATTTACTTTCTGTCAGTTCAAAATTAATTTGAACATTAAGAACCCTTTAAAGTGAAAATTTAAAAGTGAAATTTAAAAAAAAATTAAAAACAGAAAAATTTATTTTCTGATTTGTTTAAAATAAAATTAAACTAAAAGATTTAAGAACCCTTTAAAGTGAAAATTTAAAAGTGAAATAAAAAAAATTAAAAACAGAAAAAATTATTTTCTGATTAGTTAAACTAAAAAACTTAAGCACCTTTAAAGCGAAAACTTTAAATCCTACTGCGAATCCTACGGGACCCTCCAGTGGTGAAATAATAAAAATTTAAAACCAAAACTTTAAAATAGAATCCTACTGCGAATCCTACGGGACCCTCCAGTGGTGAAATAATAAAAATTTAAAACCAAAACCCTACTGCAAACCCTACGGGACACTCAAGTGACAATATAAAACAACGAATCAATATACACTGAACTATATAGTGAAGGAAGAGAAGAATAGCCAAAACGCAACCAATCCCAACGCAACAGAAGACAACACTTCAAGAAGCAATAAGGAACTACAACCAGAAGACAACACGACAACAAATACAACTATAATCAACAACATCAGCAACAGCAACATTATCAACAACAACAGCAACAAATTTATACATTCAAAGTAAGAATAGATTTAAGTTATATTTAAATAAAGAATATATAATGAAAAATGTAATAGATTTCTCATACCGTGAAAAAGAAATTACAATAGAATCTCAAATACAAATGTTAAAAAACCTTTGGAAAATTTTAGGAATAAAGGGTACCCCGACAAGGGAAGATATAGAAAACCCTACTACAATCGAACTAGAGACAATTAAAGCTATAAGAAAATTTACCTAAAAATAAGAAAAATTATAAAAAGGAAAAAATATAATAAAATAAATGCAGAGAAAAAGAAATTTTTTGTATTCCGATTTTTTCCTCTCCTTTTATTTAAACTAATAATAATTAAAAAAATATATATAATTTTATAACAAACAATTCCTAAAAAACTATTCAAAGTGACGAAATAGTGAATATAATTAAAGAAAATTAAAATATCTAAAGGAAGCTCGAATAATTCATTTATTAAACTAGGACTTTTATTTTTTACAAAAAAAAAATAATTTAATTCTTTTCTTAATTCTTCTGTTATAATATCTGTGTGAAAAGAAAAAATAGTAATGGAGAACGAGAATGCACCCCGTTCAATTAGCATAGACCCATTGAAATACCTTGATCGACTTCCAGAGTTTAATGGAGATCATCGAGATCTACAGACATTCATTACTTTAGTCGACAGAGTCTTTCCACTTTTAAGAACATACGATGAACTCTCTCAACTCTTATTTTCCGACATAATCAAAAGTAGATTGAAAGGAAAAGCTAGGGAAATTATCGAAATTAATTGTCAAGCTCAATCATGGAATGACATAAAAACTGTTTTAATGAATAATTTCGGAGAAAGGTATAGTATAGAAGAACTATTTGAAAAATTGAAAAGTGTATATTTCAAAACCAATAGCGTCGAATTTTATAACGATATAAAAAATCGATTGCGGAGTCTTAATACTAAGACAATATGCTTGGTAGGGACAGGACCAGCAGCCAACGAATGTGCAAGGAACAACATGAGGACGGCATTAAATGTCTTTAGAGAGAAATTGCCCGAGCCAATGAAAACCATCATAACTTGCCGAAACCCAGATAGTCTGGAAGAAGCAATGGATATCATGTTTCAGTCTGGATATGCTTACCATACAAGAAATGGAGCCCCAAACGAAAAAAACCATAACCAACAGGGAAAAGGAAAAGAAAAACCGAACCAGACCGACCATAATGCGAGCAAACTTGGTAGATATAATAATGGGAACCAACACTATAAAAATAACAATAACCAACAACCTAGACACGAGACCGGCGGATATCGACCCAACAATGGTAACCAACGTCCATCAGAACCCATCAGAACGCTGGATATCGACCCAACAATGGTAACCAACGCACACCAGAACCAATGGATATCAATATGGTGGAAAATCATAACCAACACCATAGCCAAGAAAATATATATGAAAACGGCAATCAAACCAACACAGTTGAAGACCACAATCAGGAAAATGGATATCAAAACGATGAAGGCGATAATAACTCGTTTTACTATAATAATAATGGTGACTTGGTCCTACAAGAAGGAGTTTACAATGTTCAAAACTTCAAAATCGAAGTTAAAACTTCAATGGAAAGCAAAGAAATAATCCATGTAAAAACCACAGACACCACTGTTGTCAATGCAAAAAATTTCTGCATTTTCAACACCGAATTCCAACAAACTGAACCAATTCTTCAGCAGATTCGTACATCACATATGAACTCTGAAGAACGAACAGAGATATTGAAGGTGATAAAAAGATACAAAAATATCTTTTATGAGCCAAATTCTCAATTAACATTTACGAATGCAATAAAGCATAACATAAAGACGGTCGACAATATACCCATTTACACAAAATCTTATCGCTACCCGTATATTCATAAGGATGAAGTACAAACACAAATCCAAGAGATGCTTACTAATGGTATTATTAGGCATAGTACCTCACCATACTCTGCTCCAATATGGATAGTCCCTAAAAAAGATGATGCAAGCGGAAAGAAAAAATGGAGGCTAGTAGTGGACTATAGAAAACTAAATGAAGTCACTATCGACGATCGATACCCCATACCTAACATCGACGAAATCCTTGACAAACTAGGAAAAAGTATGTATTTTACAACTTTAGATTTAGCGAAAGGATTCTACCAAATAGAGGTCGAAGAAGAGGACGTACATAAGACAGCATTTTCGGTCGAAGGAGGCCATTATGAATTTTTGAGAATGCCATTCGGATTGAAGACAGCACCCGCTACTTTCCAACGTTTAATGAACAACGTCTTAAAAGAACATATTGGCAAAATTTGTCTAGTGTACTTAGATGATATAATCATATTTTCAACTTCCCTCCAAGAACATGTACTATCACTTAAACTTATTTTTAAGTGCTTAGAAGAAGTTAATCTTAAAGTACAATTAGATAAATCGGAGTTTTGCAAAAGAGAAACACAATTTCTGGGACATATCGTTACTCAAGATGGTGTAAAACCAAACCCAGCAAAAGTAGAATGTGTTGTGAATTTTCCAATACCGAAAACACAGAAACAAATAAAACAATTTCTCGGACTTACGGGATACTACCGAAAATTCATTAAAGATTATTCTCATTTAGCCAAACCCATGACAAAATATTTAAAAAAGGATGCAAAATTGAATATAGCAGATCCATCATATATCCAATGTTTTGAAACTTTGAAAAAGATTTTAACTAACGATCCTATATTAATATATCCAGATTTTTCTAAAACATTCACACTGACCACAGATGCTAGTAATTATGCCCTTGGCGCAATATTGTCTCAAAATGATCGGCCTATATGTTTCGGAAGTAGGACGTTGAATGAACACGAAATCAACTACAGTACAATCGAGAAAGAATTATTAGCAATAGTCTGGGCTACCAAATATTTTCGACCTTACCTCTTAGGAAGAAAATTTCTAATCGAAACAGACCATAAACCCTTAACATGGTTGTTCTCAATCAAGGAACCCAACTCCAAACTTGTTAGATGGAGACTCAAACTTTCCGAATATGATTACGAAATAAAGTACAAAAAAGGGGTGAAAAATGGAAACGCTGACGCACTATCAAGGATAATACCTGAAACCACTGAAGTTAATCAAATTGAGATTACAACAGGAATAAAGGAAAGCCTTGCGCCTATAAATTTTTACAAAAATCAAATAATAATACGGAAAATATTATCAGGATCAACGAAATTCAAAACCACAAAAATATTCAAACATTTCCGAAAAACATTCTATTTTAAAGATTTGGACCGATCATCAACAATCACCTTACTAAAAAAACATTTTAATCCCATACAACAAAACGCTATAATAATTGATAACACATTTTATGACACATTCGAGAATACATACAACGAACTGTTCTCAAACAATGAAAGTTTTAAAATAGTAAGATGTAAAGTGAAATTAGATGACATAGAAGATGAAAACAAGTTAACGGAGATTATCGAAATAGAACATCTAAGTAAAAATCATAGAGGAATACAGGCAGTCTTCGAGGAACTTAAAAGCAAAATTTACAATCCAAAATTAAAATTGAGAATCACACAATTTATAAATAACTGTGAAGTATGCAACATCGAAAAATACGACAGAAATCCTCCTAAAGTACCGTTTCAAATAACTGAAACACCAGCAAAACCTAGAGAAATTATACACATAGATGTTTTTTATTCACTTAACAAAAGCCTGTTCATGACAGCAATTGATAAGTTTACCAAATTTGCAATGGCATATCCGATAAACGGAAGATGCTGGACTGAGTTTAAGACAAAATTACTTCAGATGATCAATACCTTCGGAAAGATGGATAAAATTATCGTTGACAATGAACTCGGATTTAAGGCAATACCGATGCAACAATTCCTAGCGGATGAAAATATAAACATACATTTTACGTCTAACAGCAACCACACTTCTAACGCGGACATCGAAAGACTACATAACACAATAAACGAACATTTAAGACTACTAAGACATGATGCCAAAAACAATACCGAGACAATTGAAGAAAAAATGATCAGAATAATTGGATACTATAATAACACAATTCATAGCACAACTGGACATAGACCTATTGACTTTATTAATGGGAAAATTCATGAGGATTCATATCAGGAAATACATGATTTAATACTCTCAAAAAAGGAAAAATATATAAGTAAATTGAATGAAGGGAAAAAAGATGTCATATTGGAAGATGGAACAAATTTCATAAAGGAAATTAGAGGTGGCAAAAATCACAGAAAGTTTAGGAAAATAGATAGTAAAAAATTAGACGAGGACCACATAGAAACCACACTAACCAAACATAAATATTATAAAACACACGTCAAACAAAAAAAGAAATACCAAGACAGAGACAATCCAACGATTAAAACTAAAAAATAAATTTCAAATCTTTCTAGGCAATGGATCGCATACTGGTACTGATACTGGCTCAAACAATCGACATACAAGACCTGACCAACAATAATGGGTATGTGCCCATAAAAACTGGAGAATTTAGACCTATTGAACATTATAATAAAATCCTACACATTCTGAATCTGACCGAATACAGACAAACCCTAAATATTATAGCACAAAATATCAATACACTCAAGACAAATACAATTAGCAACAAACCCCTTTTAGACACAATAGAGAAAAATGTTGAACTTCTTCAAGTAAAAGTTGATAATTTACATCCTCATTTTAGAGAAAAACGCGGACTGGTAAACATCTTAGGAAAAGGATTAAAACTAATAGCTGGAACAATGGACAGTGACGACGAAAAAGATATAGAAAACAAACTTAAATCTCTTCATAACAGACAAATTAACTTAACTGAAAAATTCGATACACTTACACAAGTTAATAACTTAATTTCCTCACAAATACAGAACATTACAAGTCATATAAATAATCAACAATATAAAATCGGGAAATACTTGGACGATTTCAGAAATTTACTTCAAAACAAGATTAGCACGCTAGAGGACGAATTTACGTATATGACACAAGTTTACCAATTAAATAATGATATCTTACTATTCAAAGATCACATAGACGATATAGGACAGATTATATTTTCTAGTAAACTAGGAATAATTCCTTCAAACATCTTGACCAGAACGGAACTAGACCTTATAACTGACTTCGAGAGCTACAAAGACATTATAGTTTCAGTGGCATTTCATGAGTATAGCTTGATAATTATTCTGCAAATACCCAAATTGTCTGAGACTTACTTTTCGAAAATTCTATTCGAACCCGTCCCTAATACACTAAATAAATCTATCATACTCGATACAAAAGAGGTATTAGTTGATTTAAACAATAATATATATGAAACAAATGTTAAAAACAAATTAATGAAAAATATGATAAAGATAGACAATGAATGCTTAATAAATATTTTACTAATCGAAGAGGCAAAATGCCCAATGAAATACCTTAAAGACACAGAAGTGGTGGAAATAATTCCAGGTGTCTTAATCTTTAAAAACTTTTATTCGAACATTACCCATAATTGTAATAAAATCAAGATAAAACAAACAGGAAACTTTATACTCAAATTTGAAAATTGTAAAATTGAAACTTTAAATAAAACATTCATAAATGTACACATAAAAATTTACGATAAAATTATCTTACCAAACATTGTAACAAAAATTAAAGAAACCCAAAATTTTACACTAAGCAATATAAAACTTGAATCCCTTTTTATGAAACAAATTGAATATAAAAACAACTTAGATGAAATTATTTACCATAATGATAAATCCAAAATAATAAGCTTTAGCATTGATGTAATAATCATAATTTCTATTGTAACTATATGTATAATATTCTTGTCAAAATCTAAACAAAAATTTGTAATTTCGTCGGAGCCTCAATCAAACGGTGGGGGTGTTACGACATCAAAAATAGAAATTATTTAAAAAACAATAAAATTCGAAATCTTAACAAAATTATTTCGAACAGACAATTCCAAATAATTTAGTTCTTTTATTTAAAACGCATACGTATACTGTTTACCAATAAAGTTTAATACATAAAACAATCCCAAAATATGTCAACATAAACACAAATATCGTATATTGCTTGTTACCATAATTCGCTTAATCCAACACCTGAAAATTCATAGAATTTAATTACACTATTTCGTTCCCAATGGTGAAGACAGGAAACGAAACAGACTAATGAATAAGCAAAACTACTTTGTAATGCTTTGTAAGCAATGTTGAGTAAGAATAAGTTTATGTTAAAGGCAGAATTAATCTCACATCCAAATCGCTTGGTTGTATTTTTTTGGGCAAGATAAACTTGTACCTTTTTACTATGTAGGCGGCTCTGACTGATCATATGATGGATCGTCAACACTTATGATCGTCTGAATATTCATATTTAGTGTTTATAGTTTGGATATAAAATGCTGGATATGTGTTAAAGACATATGCATAATCATTTTTTCAATATTACATGTGTCATAAAATTTGACTTTTGACCGTTTTTTTAATTTCCGTCCATAGTGCGGCGGTGTGATTTCTGTGTAAAACAACCCCACACTTATCAGTCAATACAACAGCGGCGTGTAGAATGTGGGTTTGTTGCAGTTAAACAATGTCTCACCTCTGTTGTTTATGTCGGTGGTTCCCCATAAGGAGTGGTGTGCGTTGGCGTTTCCTCCAAGGATCAGGTCGTGTCCTTTGGTTTTACACCAGTTGACCAAGGCGCGAACTAAATTTGATGAAGGGTCTTTAATGTATCGTAGGTACATAGAGACCAAGACCAGTACTGGTTTATTTGGCCTCTCCATAGACACTACTATCAAATCTCCATCCTCCAGTATTGGGATGGAGATTTGGTCGATCGGGACAATCTCTATGTTCACGCCAGGCCAAAGAGAGTCAAGACCACTGATGCATCTGAAAGAAAGTCTAAGAAGGAGAATATGTTCTTCGATCAAAAACCATCTTTTCGTGGACATTTTGACTTCTCCGATCCAAGATGGCCACTTGCAATCTAGTGTATTTCCTCACTCGTTTGCCCTCAGGTACCTGGGTCTCACTTGACCGCTGTCTTTTGCAGCTAGATGCGGTTTTAACCGTAGGTTGTCATTTCTTACCCTTAGGTATTGGATTTATTTATTTAGTTGCAAAGTCTTGTTTTGGATACAGGGTCAGCACAAGGCTTGGGTTTTGCAGTTATGCTCTTTTTAGAACTTAGTGCAAGAACCTTCGTCTTAGTGCATATACTCTGCTTTCTGTCTGTAGCGTATATCCTGTTATCCGTTGTCGTTAGTTTGGTTGGCGTCGGTTTTTGGCAGAGGCAAGTATGACTTCCACGACTTCTAATCGGGGAACTTGTTTGCGTATCAAGGGATTGTCACGAGATGTTAGGGAAGAGGAATCGTTACTCTCCATCTTCTTTAGGAATCGCAGCGAGCGCTTGTAGCCTTCCTCACGCTTCTGCTCGTCGGTCTTTCCTTTCATCTTTGCGATGCCACTTTAGCAATCGTGGCAGATGCTGTAATCGAAGGTTCGGTCAGTTCCGAAGATACCATCTTCATATCTTCTTCGTCCGTTTCGTTGATCTGCCGATTAGCTACACCTGCCAGTCCGCCGTCATTGGATCACATCGGTTCAGATTTAGGTATTGCTCCCATACAAACGTCGCTCCCGATTTGACTTTTCCGCTCTAGAAACAAAATTTTTGCATTTAGAAACATCTGTAGTTTTAGTGTACTAAAAATATTTTTTATACACGACTTCATGATCTCTGATTCTTATATCCAGCCTCTGCAAAGAATCGCTGTCAAGCACTGGGTTTTACAATTAGAGGAATCGCGGAACTGCTCTAGTTTAGTTGCACTTCTCCGAAAAAAATTGCCATTTAGAACGATAAAAACTAAATTAAATAAAACTAATATATACAAAATATATGTCGAAGAGACAATTATGCGGGATTTTTCCCAAAAACACTACTTCGAATATATCTGGTTTCTGATGTGTTATGTTTCTGCCATGTACATTAAAAGAAAGCTTCAAATGTTGGTTTCAAGGCCTCGATCTCTGTAAGTCGAGCTTCCCCCTTAATATTGTAGGATTCAAATCATAAAGTTTTATCAATGGTGAACATTTGGAGCAATTCAGTGATGTGCAACTAAACTAGAGTATGCCCTTCCTCTTCTTCTAATAAAAGAATAGTTCCAAGTATACTTCCAGAATAATAAATTTAATTTAAGTTTTTTTAAACTTAACTTCCAAACAAAAACTTTTCAAATCTTCTTCTTGCTTTATACGCTCACTGCGCACTAATAATTTATTTTTTATTTATTATGAATTACAATACAAAGTAAATTTATATTCTAATTTTGGGTCCAGGGATTGAGCCGGGATGAGTAAGACCATTGTAGCTAGTTATTGCAGCGACAGACCAGAGCCTCTGGTGAGAATCGAACCCACAACCCCCACGCTGATAGCCGAGCACGCTACCAGCTCGACTACCGGGGCGCTCTAATAATAATTTATTGATTTTACACAGCTGTTCGTTTTATTATTCGCGATTCGTGATTAAGTTTTAGTCAAATTCAAATTTTAAGTTTTACAAAAAAATCAATTTATTGGAAAAAGTCAGTGTGATCTAGGTAAGCAATATTTTAATCAATATGTAATAAATTGTCCGAATTGTCCACTGACTAAATTATTTTAAATTTGACAGTGATTTTATATTTGAAAAAGTTTTTCATAAGCTTGATTTTTTATTGAATTTAGCTGCAGTACCTTCGATTTTGGCTGCTGATTTGAAGAAAAATGTAGGTGAACACGGGAAAAGGTTAGCAGACAGAAACAGACGTTCAATAGTTGAATTCCTACTCAAAGACGTGCAGGACCTGTCACAAAATAAATGCTATACATGTATTAAACATATGGAATGTATTTGTATGGAATGTATTTTACAATTAGAAAATTAAATATATGGTGTAATACTAAAACACAAAAAATGTCACGAAATCTAAATAAATAAAACTATAAACTAACAAAAAATAACGAATTTCGTTTATAATTCCATTTTATTCGTATTGTTAGCAACGTTCTCATAGACAAAACTGAAACTGTGACGTCATGCGCAGAGAGAGGAAAAAAGTTGCACACTTCTTTGTGTAACCTTTATTTTCTAAACCGTGGGTACAACCAACATATGTGACGCGCAAAATAGAAATGGACCTAAGGGTAAAAAACGGTTTTGTCTAATTGGTCTAATTTGAAAGCGACACATATCATGACATCAGGAACGTGTTGGTCAACCTTGAAAACGCGCGTAGGTCGTCCCTACCTCTTGTTTTGTGTAGTTGGTTTTTACTGTTTTCTACCTAGCGCGCTGTTTCCATGAGTTTGATATCAATGTTGCTCGCGTTTTTGCGAATCCAGGTATATTTTCTGAAATTATTAATTGTGAATTATAATAAATACTCATTTATAATTCTTTTAAATAGTGAATATCACTTTGTTAGTACGAAAATTTTTTCACATAACCTTATTATGTTATTCGCGAAAATAATTTAAAACTAATAACATTCTTACTGACTGTTTTAGGATGACATGGTGGACGAATTCGAAGAAGTAGATTTACTTTATCGCTTCCCTGATGACGAGGATGATGACGATCACTTCTCAGAATTATCGGATAGTGACTCTGAAGATGATACCGATAATATGCACCTTGATAAATCTGATCTTGATTTACGCGAAGAAAAGTATGGTATGGTTCAAAAATACCTCCGTGTTGTTCAAATCAATGCAATGAAGTGATCCCTAAGAAGGTGGCTGTGGATTTTCGTACGTCTTTCATGAATTTAGATAAGGAATCCCAAGATTTAATTATTCTCGGACATCTGGCAGCTCACCGTGACGATGCAATGCTTAGGTCAAAACTTGGTGATCGATCGCGAGCTATGAAGAAACGGTACAATCAGATATATTATTTTCGAAGTTTGCCGATATGCCGTGATATGTACTTCTTCCTGTATACAATAGGAATTAAGCGCTACAAAAATCTAATCGAACATTACGACAAAAATTATGTTTATCCACGCGAACATGACATGACGAATAAAATTAAACGTACAGCTGATTTAACTACTTTAGAAAAAAATTGTTTCATTTATCTGCCGTTTTGCTGAAACTGTTGCTATCACTTTACCTGGTCGTCAACCAAATCATCGTGATTATCGTTTATTGAAACTTCCAACTACTGAAAGTAAGACTTCTGTTTACACTATATACACAAACAGCGTCGAACCGGGTGGTAAAATCGTAAAACTTCGCACTTTCCAAACGCTGTGGAAGAAATATTGTCCCTACATTGTCACTATGAAGCCGGCATACGATATGTGCGAATTGTGTCGAAATCTTGCTAAAAATACTATTAATACAGTAAACGTTACTGAAGTTGAAAAAGAAGCATCATTGAAGATGTATTCTGATCATTTGCAATCTGCCAGCACTCAGCGAGAGTACTACATGAGAACATTAGTCAAGAGGATTATCTAGTAATATCAATGGATTATAATCAAAATGTTAGCTTTCCGTCGGGTCCATAGCAAACAAGAACTGCATACTTTAAATCAAGTCGCAAAACAGCAATTTTCGGAATTACATACGAACGTCAAAATGTACAACACATCTTCTGTATTGACGAAAGCGATTCCATTGGAAAAGGTCCGAATTCAGTAATATCAATGCTTGATTACTACCTACGAGAAGTGTAATCAACTTAAAAAATTAGTGATATTCCCTGATAACTGTGTTTCACAAAATAAAAACAATGCGATGATACGATATTTACAACACCTTGTCGATACTTCCAGATGTAAGTCAGTTCAATTGAACTTTTTGTTTTCACCTGATCGTTTATTCGGAGTTTTCAAATCAAAATATGCCCAAACTAATGTCGTCTGCTTCATGGATGTAGTTGATTGTGTTAGAAAAATCATCTCGTAATGGATTTAATGTTACTGTACCTATTCGACTTCCAAACTCAAGTGAGCCTGTTGTTGAGTGGAGAAAATGGTACTAATACTTCTCCACTAAATATAAAACTTTAATTGGAATATCGAAGTATCATCACTTTGTATTTATTGCTCAGTCACCAGTGCAATGTAAACTGTTTGCGAAATCAGCCAGCATAAATGAAAACATACATCTGAGTAACAATACCAGTTTCGATGACAAACCAATTATAATTCCGTCACCAGGGTTATCGATGAAGCGTCAATGGTACTTGTATAAAGAGATCCGGGGTTTATGTTTTGACGATTCAAAAAAAGATTCGGTTGCTCCTCTTCCTTTGGTCTCTGGAAATGGAAACGAAGAGGAGGATTCGGAGGAAGTGGACAATCCTCTAGAAATAGAGGCAGCAGACGTTAAGAAGAAATCGGAAAAATAAAGGACCGGTACCGTCAAGTTCTAAGGAACCAATTCGCAAGAACCGTCGATTACAATGATTTTTCTATTTTTTTAAATTGTTCATAAGGAAAAAATAAATGAATAAATGGAAATAAATAAATTTTACCGTTAGGTCACTTTCTATTTGCGCTTAGAATCGTCGACTTCACTTTCATAAAACGCGCATATCTCTGGGAGGGAACACTTTTGAGGTCTCATTCGATGCTCAGATGTTGTCCACATAAAAAAAATTGATTTTTTTACCCTTAGGTCCCTTTCTCTATGCGCTGTCACATATGTACATTGGGGTTTCAATAGAGTTGTCATCCAGTTATAAATAATTTTACCCGTGTGGAGATCAGCATGACCTAGACCTTGTTACGTTGTTCGCCATGTCATCTACTTAGTTAAGTAGTTCGACAAATGGGATGTTTACGTTGCGGGATTCTGGTGTGTTCACTTCCTCCGAGCCTTTTCTGGCACACTCGTCCGCTTTTTCTTATTCCAAGAAGATTTTAATCCTTAAATGTCCTTTTTGAAAGGACTATTCTTGATTTCCTCGAAAAAGGGTAACATTGACCCATAAACTTTATACTGATAGTTATAATTTCAATTACCACTTAATTGTCTTTACTGAAACCTGGCTTCAGGATAAAATTTATAATTCAGAAATCTTATGTGAAAAATATCAGATATTCAGGTGTGATCGTTCTGATAAGATTAAAAAAACAGGCGGTGGGGTTTTAATTGCAGTCTCCATCGGGTTTCCTTCTGAACAAATTATACTGCCTTCCGTCGTTGATATTGAATTTGTTGCAATTAAAGTAAGGTTTAAGAATATAAATTTATTCATTTCATGTTCCTACATTCTTCCCGGCTCTGATGTTTACTCTAAACATGTTTCCGCAATACAGTCCGCTTTTCAAACTTCTAAATCGTGTGATATACTTGTTGTTCTTGGAGATTTTAATCTACCTTCAATCACGTGGAATCAATCCTTTGATTCAAATATTCTTGTTCCAGTTCTTGCAAATAATTGCGTTAACGATTGCGTTGGATCTTTGTTAAGTTATGGTCTCTTTCAGGTGAATAATGTATATGGCAGGCTTTTGGATTTGATTTTTGTTAATCAGCCGTTGGAGGTTTCGCTGAACTCTTCTATTCCGGTTACATATCCCGTTGACCGCTTTCATCCTACCATAGATTTAAAAATATTGCTTCCTTCTATTTCATCTTCTCAAACTTCACAAAATGTTAGATATGAAAAAGTTTACTGCTATTCTAGAACAGATTATTCAAAACTTAATTTACTTTTATCATCTATTAATTGGAATGATATTTTGTCGTCCAAAGTTTTAGATGATGTGATAAATAATTTCTACAGTGTGTTACATGATTGCATTTCAAAATCAGTTCCTAAAATTTTTAAACATGATACTATTGGCCCACCTTGGAACAATTTTCATTTAGCTAAATCGAAGAATAAGAAAAATAAATTATTTAAAAAATACAAAAAAACTGGTTCCTCTGCTGATTTTTCTAAATATTCGATTGCAAGATCTGAATACAACATTGCGAACAGAAGTGCTTACAAGAATTACATAATCACCATGAAAAATCAATTGAGAAATAGCCCTAAATCTTTCTATAAGTTTGTAAATTCCAAACGCCGATCACGTAGTTTCCCTAACTCTTTAAAATTTGGTTCCATTTTAGCAGATGATGATTTATCAATTAGCAACTTATTTGCAGACTTTTTTTCATCGACCTACTCAAATAAAAAATTTGATCGTTCTATTCCTTATCCTTATAATATTGTTGAAGCTTCACCTATAAATGTTTCAATTATAAGCAGATATACGGTTTTGGAAAATTTGAAGGCATTAAATATCACATTTAATCCTGGTCCAGACGGGATCCCTAATAACATACTTAAATACTGTGCTGATACTTTATCATACCCTCTTTCAATAATCTTTAATAAATCAATAAGTTTTGGATATTTACCACCTTTATGGAAGGAATCATATATAATCCCCCTTTTTAAATCTGGTAGCAAAATTGAAGTATCAAATTACAGAGGCATTGCAAAATTAAGTGCCATTCCGAAGCTATTAGAAAAAATTATGACTGATATGTTATCGCACCAAGTTTCCTCATTGTTGTCGCCCTGCCAACATGGATTCCGTAAATGTCGATCAGCTATAACGAATGTTTTGGAACTCACTACAGTTATAAATGATGGTTTTAGAAACCGTATGCATACTGATTCCATTTATACAGACTTTTGCAAGGCTTTTGATAAA